>VCII01000922.1:0-19279 GCA_006030095.1 Triplophysa siluroides
TGATAATAGGGGGGGAGGGGCCACGTTCGTGGGTTTAATGACAGAACGTAACTAAATAAGGTATCATATTCCCGGGGTGAAACAAAAACACAGCTTGTGGACGCAATGCCACGGGGCGGGTCAGAGTGAGCAAAAAAGAAAAACTACAAGGACTGACTAACACAGGACAACGAGAAGGGAACCAAAGTACAGAACTAAGTCCACCTGACCTAACATGGATTATGTACACGTTACCATTATAGTGCAGATGATATGCTTCATAGCAAGTTCCCTTTCCTACGTGTCAATTTGGGTGTACCCCTCTAATATGGCATCCCGGAAATTTCAGTGTGTGAAGGTGGTTTTGTAATTGTTTGACGCACGGGGGAAGGAAGGGAAGACAGAAAGAAATCCGCTCTCGCAAATGATTTGGGAGGTTACTCAGGAGGGTATCTATCAGCGATGGGGGGGGGGGCATGGTAATAATATGATTTTGATTTCACATCAAGACTGTGTTGGTTCTTGACGTTCGTGTAAATTTTAAACGTCCAACATTTTTGAGGGGGCCAGGGAGAGGGGGTGGTGATACGCCGTGCGGACCAATCGGGGGTGTGAGTTGAAGGGGTGGTTGATTACGGGAGAAATAGAAAACTAATATTATGCAATGAAAAGCAGGACATTTGCGTATAAAAGGCATCCTAATAATGTATGTAAGGGTTCACGGTGGTGAGTGGGAGGGGGTGCGCACAGTGAATGGGCGGGGGTCACAAAGTAAATTAGTTTCTTGTATTAAACATGGTGGTTGGCATCTCTTGGCGGGGTTCTGTGGACGGTTATCGGGCGGCTGGGAAACATGACCACCGGGGTGAGAGGGGTCTATCTGGCAAGGACACTGGGCCGAGTGTCTTGCAGGCCGGGGGATCGGACCACAGAAACCAAACTATTGAAATTGTAACGATTGGGTGCTGAAATTAGTGGGATCCCTTTTGGTTTGGTTATTTAACACAGAATCCAGACAAAGAAGCAACCCGTGGACACAACATCTTGTTTACAATTGACACTTAAAGATGTGAAATAGCAAGGAGGAACCGGAAAGGACCATGGGTGTACGCGCATCTTATAAGATGGGGACGTGAATTTATCTTTAATAGGATGATAAAAAATGCCTATAGAACTACCTCTTGTCCCTTAATGGAGAACAGTTTAAAAGTGACGGATACAGATAATTCTAGGAGTCATTTCTCCATCAGACAAGGACATTATAAAAAAGGGATACAAACTTGCGGACAGAAACAGTGGAACTCCACACCCTGAAAGAAGACTGAAATTATAGAGTCTGGCTTCCAATATGCTAGAGGGATGACGAAAAAAAACCACATTGACAAGCAATCAAGAATTCATATAAAATCTTCAACTTTACAATGTATTGCGCAGAGAAACTAAAACAAACCGAGTCAAGTATTCACACGAATAACCGTACATAAGAATCAAATATGAATATTAGTTCGATTGAGCCTGTAGTAGTTCCTTACTTCTTTCATCTCTGGTGTACGTTTCATCATCGGGGCTGACGTCTGCGGGGTGGCTGGTTGGTATCGTCATCGAAATAAACTGTGTGGTGGTTTACATGTTATTAATAGGTTAAAGTGGAGGGTCGTAGTGCCCGCGCGGGGCCCAAGGCGGGAGCACGGTCCCATCATTTGGGGGTAGGAGTGATTCCGCCCAAGTAGACAGAGCCGCAAGTTATTGGGGGTTATACAAATATTGACAAGTGCTTCATCATCAGTCATATAATATACGCAAGCATTGGGGGGATGTTGGGATTCTAAAAAACAGGAAAAAGGGCGAATAGGGGGTATACCATAAACATTTAAAAATCAATTTAAGAAAGTAAGCAGAAAACTCCTCTTAATTTCTTGTCTAACAAGGTCCCTTGGATCAAGATTATGGAGAAAAGAAGTGACGGAAATAAACACATGTGAGGGAACCGGTCTGTGAATGACCCATTGTAGGCTACGGGGGAATCTAGTGGTAAAAAAATAACTTGATTAAGCCACAGCCATATCAATATGGAAAATCAAAAAAAAAAAAAAAATTCACTATACTGATAGTCAAATATTTGGAAATCGTGGCGAAAGAGATTTCTTTAAACATTATGTAGGAAATTCAATGAAGGAGAGACAAAAGAAACCGGCCATTCGCCACAAGAATTAAATGACCGTATGTAACGTAAAGTAACAATTGCAGGAGACTCAAAATCAACATGGTCTTTCATTCTTGTAGGTTGCAAGACCGTCAAAACTCATACCATATGAATTTTATAACGCCGAAACCCGGCGGAACCCGGCAAGATGCCGAAAGAGAACCAAATGTGTGAATCCTGTTCTGATTGAAATAAAATGGTTATGACTATGATTGTAAAAGTGATTTGAATTAGCAACTAAGAAATCAATCTCACAAAAAGGGGGGGAGGGTCTGTGACTGAAATGAAAAAATATCATTGGTCCTGGGGGCTGCGGCAACTGGGGGGAAAGAAAGATAATGTCAAATTTTGAAAGACAACGGTTTTGTGATCGTAGGATCCATCAAGTCAAAGTAAGCACAGGGCGGTCAACATTCCGCAGTTATTATTTGGTGCCACAAATAATAACTTAATCAAAAACCGTACAGACGCTCATCAGAGTTTCCGCTAGTTCTCGAAGGGGGGGGGTCGCTACTTGATTTGGGCGAGTTATGGTTATCCCCCTAACTTTGCACATTCAAGATAATATGGCATAAACCTTGAATCAGTGAGGGACTTTTCCATCACTTTCAAACAAACAACAGAAATGGGCTGGAAAGAAGGAAGTAAAACCAGGGGAGACCATCACCCGTTTAGTGGGTTGTGCATCGGTAAAAAGCGAACCCTTTCGGAACTCGAAGAATCACAAAAGACTTCTACTCTGGAAATGAATTCGGTTGCGTCAGGACAGCTAGAACAGGAAACTAAAACTACAACGACGGACTTAACACAAGAATCCAAATGTATCGGTTGTGAATAAGTGTAACATTGATAAAAGTATACTATGTTGTGGTGTATTGTAGTTAGACCACTCTGCGCTCAAATTTCCCTTCGTATTCAAGATGAAGCTCGATCGATCGCTATAAGAAATAGGGGGGGGGTCTCGGCATGCAGGGCTGAACAAAATAAGAAGCGTCATTTCTAATTTGGTCAGGAAGGGAGGAAAGGTAACTTTCGAGCAAGTCACAATACTAAAGATTTGGGGGATCTGCAGGAATCCTATGGGGGGATCCCTCCTATTTACAATGGGAAAACGTAAGAAAAATGGAGCTGTGAACACTGGGGTTGAACAAAGGGGGCTTACAACTCCTTTACTCCCCTGCCCTCCTGACTGCTTAGAAAACGAGGGGTGGCTAATACCACACGAACATGATAAATAGAAAACATGAGAGGGGAAAAGCTCATCTAGGGGTCTCATGATTATTCTTATCATTTAAAATGATAAAAGTGAAAAATGTGGATTGAAACAAAAACAAGGGAGGACAAAAAAGAACGGTTTAATAAAAAAAGTCACACCGGTAGTGAAATCCCATAGGGGACCAAGATTGTGTATGGTAAATAATATGAACTCTAAATGCACTGGTTTCGTACATAATGATCTATCCATCAACCTACTCCATCCAAAACAAAATCAAAAACTAAAATTATCACTTATCCACCAAACTACTTTCCTACACCACGCATACCAGATCCTCTTCCCTTCCATCCGCTTTAGCCCTCCCCTCAGGTCGACGATCCGATTCCCATCACCCAGACTGATTTAAAAAATGTTTTTCCAGCCATACCCCTCCTTTCCATCCCACATCCTCCCTCCTTTCCTCATTCACCCTTCAATCCTCCGCTTTCCTAAACAAAAACTTAAACTAGTTTTCCTTTTCCTCCTCCTCCTCCTCCCTCCGCTATCCCAGACTAAGTTTAATTTTTTTTATTTTCTTTCTTAATTTTTCTCTCCCTTCGCCCCTCTTTCTTTAACACTGCAACATTATGCCAATAGCTTCCAGACAGGAAATACTCACTTTTCTTTTAACGGGCGTACCACTATGGCAAACCAAGAAGTCAAGACGAAACATATGGAACGTGACCCCCATACACCAACAACATACAACAATATACAACACACACATAATCTATATAAGAAATAATCCTACATTTTTTTTACAACACAACATAAACACAACTGTCACACAATCACACCATGACAAAGAAGGTGGTTTTACCAAGTCCTACTGAATAGAAAATAACACAACTAAACAAACTTTTATTGCTTTATTTTTCTAAAAAAAAACCACATTATTTTATAATAAAATTAACATAAAAAACTGATGAAGCTCTAGTGTTTGAAGAAAAGCGGTTGAATGCAAAGTACCACAAATAGGTTCTTTTTTGACACAATTTGAACAAAATAAAATAGATTACGTTATGAAGCTTACTTACTACTACACCTATCCTCTTTCACAAGCCTTAACTTATTACATAAACATTTACACGCTTCTAACTTAACTTACAACACACTAACTATCTTACATACTACTAAACGTTTGATCTTAACTACCCGGCGGACCCAAAATCCTTGTGTGGTGCACAAATAGCAAACAAAGTCAATATTAGACAAAACTAAAAGGTGGCACCTAGAATATCCCTTTTGTGCAAACGGTAGAGCTAAAAAGTTGGCATAACAAATAAAAAAAACAGGGGTAGGGTAAAGTCCTTGTGCAAAAGCCCGGCAGTTACGCCTAACCAGACGCATGAAGTGTTGCATCTAAATGCAAGCTGGAAACTTAAATCTCTCCATCACACTCTCACTGAAGTGGGTAAGAAACTCAATGATGGCTGTGGCTTTTAATCCAATTTGGAGGCGGAGCATTTGAACACGACAAAAAAATCACGACCATTTGCAACATCAACGTTTGACCAGATGAAACGCAGTTAGAGTCTGAAAAGAGAAAATTGAATCCCCGATGCCGGAGCCTTAAGTACTGAGAATTAATCAATCCATAAGGAGTTGTAATGTATGTACACAAGTCAGGATCCCATAATCTTGGGACAAGAAGCACATTTTTGTTATTTTTAAATCTGTAATCACTACCTCAAAAATGTATTGGGAAGTATAATCAGTTGTACTATTGGGTATTGTCTTCAAAAGTGCAACCCACCTTCCAGCTTTATTTAGACTGTCTTCACTCCGAGGCTGAGGGAGGCTGGTCATCAGGAATTAAGAGCTCTTTAATATATAAGCTCCACCCCATGGGGAAGCTCCTACAATAGAATGCTCCCCCCAATTTTTCAAGGGACCAAAAGTATGGGACAGTTGAATCAAAGGTGTTTTAAATTCACAGGTTTGGGCTTTTCCTTAAAATCATTTCTTTCATAAATGAAGCATGTTAAAGGTCTGGAGTTGATTCTACTGGTGGTGTTTTGCATTTGGAAGCTGTTGCTGTGAACCCACATCATGGGGTTCAAGGAGATCCATGCAAGTGAAACAGACCATAGTTATTTCAAAACACAACAAATCCATCAGAAATGCCAGGAAACATTAAGAGCGGCCAAATCAACAATTCGTACATTCTGAGAAGAAAAAAAACACAACCGCTGAGCTCTGCAACAAATAAATCCTGGGCGTCCATATGAGATGAAAGTGGTGGATGATGACATTATCCTCCTCCATGATAAAGAATACACCTTCACTACGTCCAGACAAGTGAAGAATTATCTGGATCTTCTGTCCTCTGTTACATCACCAGAAAACACCAGTGACCCCTTGCCTGAGGAAGTCATGCATGAAAATGGAATCACACAGCCTGAACACTATTTTACTAAAGATGTTATCTGCTCATATCATGATATATTCCAAGCCTTCTCAATATCTTTTATTCTTTTTAGTTTTATGCAGCCTGAAACTTATTTGATCTCTCCAAAAAATGTTGTTTAGAGCTTGTTCGGCTATTTTAGAAGCCTAATCTACCCATCCTATTCTTGAGGCTTTTGCACCTTATTGTGAACCCTCTGTATTTTTGCTTGTATTCTCTTTATTGTTTTGATTGACAAACATTGACATCTTTACCTCTTGGAGAGTGTTCTTCACTTGTCTGGACGTAGTGAAGGTGTATTTCTTTATCATGGAGAGGATAATGTCATCATCCACCACTTTCATCTCATATGGACGCCCAGGATTGATTTGTTGCAGAGCTCAGCGGTGTGTTTTTTTTCTTCTCAGAATGTACCGAATTGTTGATTTGGCTGCTCTTAATGTTCCTGGCATCTTTCTGATGGATTTGTTGTGTTTTTGAAATCTAACTATGGTCTGTTTCACTTGCATGGATCTCCTTGAACCCCATGATGTGGGTTCACAGCAACAGCTTAGAAATGCAAACACCACACGTAGAATCAACTCCAGACCTTTAACATGCTTCATTTATGAAGAAATGATTTAAGGAATAGCCCAAACCTGTGAATAAAACACCTTTGATTCAACTGTCCCATTACTTTTTGGTCCCTTGAAAAGGGTGGAGCTTCATATTAAAGAGCTTTAATTCCTAAAGCCTTCAGCTCATCTGGTTGAATACAGTCTAAAATAAAGCTGAGAGTGTGCACTTTAAGACAATACCAATATACAACTATAACTCCCAATACATTTTGATACATAGATAAATAACAAAAAATGTGCTTCTGTCCCAATATTTATGGACCTGACTGTATGTGTTAATGGTCTATGCCATTTTATGTATGTACTAACTGTTCCAAATACTCAAGGAAACATCAATAACAATCAGTCCCATTTACTTGCCTTCTGCATCCAGAAGATAGTCCCTGCAAAGGGCTACTGTAATGTATTCTTGGGCCCGTCTGTTACGTCCAGCAATGGAGTAACGGATTTCAAATAACTCATCCAGACTGTTCTGCAGTAAGTGGGCTATTGTGGGCTGAAAAAAGGGTCTGAAGGGATCTTTATGTTCAAAATCCTCCTTGAAATCTCAAGAACAAAATTATAAGAATCAGCTTATTGCCCCATCAGTCTTTCTCTACAACCATCCATTGGCAGCCAAATAATGTCAAAATATTACGATATATCATCATTATTAATGAGTTAGGTCTAAGATTTGGCATTATTAGGTATAAAAGTACTCCTGAGAGCTGAGTAATATAATACATTCATACTTATCGTTCAAGTGGACCTTGGAGTCTTTTTCACACTTGCAACAAGAGGATGTCTTGCAAAAGCAGATTTTTTACTTGAAGGCACTTCACGCGAAGGCCAGCAGCCTGCATTTGCTACTGTAGGTATTCAGTCATACCCTCTGTTCCTGACATAACTCCTCCATGGATGCAGCATTTGAAATCTGGAGAATTATAAGCATTTTTAAATCTGTTATGTATATTGTTAAATGAAGTCTAAACATGTTTGAATACGACAATGAACAGTCATTTAATATACAAAATGACTTCTGTGAATTTAGCTTTCAAGACCAAGTCATTCACATCTTCGATGGTGGTGACGCTTTGCCATTGGTGATGCACTCAAATAAATCTGGAGATAGTGCCCCCATGAACCATGCCGACAGCTATTGCTTTTCCAATTAAGTATCGATCTTCTCCCACAGCTATGATGGAAAACTGTGGAGTAGGACACACCAGATTCACTACCAGCCAAAACTGTCTCTTGAAAACCTACCTCCACTGAAACTGGTATGAAAAGTGTCAAAATACTAGAATTAAAACAATTATTGGGTGACTGGCCGACGGAGTCAAGAGCCAGGCAAAAAAACATTAAAAAATCATAAAATTGTTTTTACAATTTGACCAATACGTGGCACTGTTGCATGTACACAAAACCAATGCAAGCCAATGAGGACCAACATTCTTTACAAAACCAATGCAAGCCAATGAGGACCAACATTCTTCATAATATCTTCTTTTGTGTTCTGTAGTAGAGAGTAATACGGGTTCGAAATGACAAGAAGGTGAGTAAATGATGACAGAATTTTCATTTTTGAGGTGAACTATTCATTTGGTGTATCGTTTATTATAGGGCCAACAAGTGGAGCAGACCCAACGCATTTTTGTGTGTAAACTAATCCCATAAACCAGTGTAACAGATAAGGTGAAAATATTGCCTATGGTGGTTTCGTCTCAAACAGAGTGCGGTTGTACAAAAATGTGAGTGACTGTCGGTGCGCTAGTTAGAGGCTTCAAATTTGCCAGTTCCGCTCGGCAGAAGTAGTTTTTTTGACCATTACTTGGTTCCATGTAAATGCTTTTACCTTTTTCTCTCAGTTTGTTTATGTGCGCATGTCTGGCAGCGCAATAGTAAAAGTCCCAAACACATGTAAAAGTAGAATAACAAATAAAACTCTGCCCTTCATCAGCCTCATCATCAATGGACTACATATATTCAATCTGTTCCTTTGTTAGGAACCTTCAAATTTCTACGGTACCATCCGGGTTTCAAAAACTGAGTCACATACTATATTATTTGTAGGACACCTCAGACTTCTAAAGACTGGCTTTCTGAGAAAATGTAAGAAAAACAATACATTGCACCATTAAGCGTCGTTCTTCATATTCTGATAATGCCGCTCCTGTCAATAGGTGAAATCATCAGTATTCAAGAAATCAAGATTATTTTGGTTTATATTTTACATACATGGAGATGCTCCTGAGCTCACCAAAACTGAGACCTGTGCTCTCTACCATCTTACGGACTAAATTGTAAACAAAGTAATCAGAAATTTGTGGCCCAAAGTGCATATGGCAGGATGAACTATACTCAAACAAATATTTGTCTCTAATAATTAAGATTTATGTATTTTGATTGCATATAACATTTCCATTCATTTGATCACATATGTTTTACCTAAATTAAGTAATAACTTGATGTGATAAAAAAAGACATATGTAAATGAAACAAGAATAAGATTTATGTAAAAATATTAATAAATCAAACGTGTTTCAAATTCATGAGAATCGGGACTATGTATTCTTACGTAATAAACACTATTTAACTAAAATGCATCATATTTAGGTCTTTAAATAATAAACCCAAATGGTTTTTCAATCATATTTATGAATTATTTTCTATGTCATAGATTTGTAAAACAATTGAGTCAGAAAACTTTGCTTGATTGGTTAGGGCAAGCGTGTTTACATGTTGCATTCATAAACATCCATAATCATACAATAACTTCAAAACTGAGAAAATGGCCATAAATCCAGATACTCTGCATGTGCAACAAGTCTCAGTGTTTGAGTGGTCAGGACCAGCACACTTGCATGCATACTAACATGTCAGATACGTGCAATAGTATCGAAAGAACAAGAAATGTCCTTACGAGCTGCGTTTCAAACAGTATAAAACTTGAGGTAACCATGTTCAGATCAAACCCGATTTAGTAATAACATTGCTTACATAACACTAACAGAGTCACACATTTGTGACATGGAATTATTTGAAACGAGTTTCTGGAGGTCACAATACAGTTCAGTGGCTGACGGGCTTTAAAAGGAACACTTTTTAAGCATGTTTACATGTTTTGGCATTCATAAAAATAAAACTTCAAAGGTTTTTTGAAAATGTTCATCAGTCACATGGAAAAGTCAAACCCTACTTGGGTAGTATATGTGTTACTGAAGCATGTTAATCTTAAGTGCTTGGTCTTTTGGTGAAAGCTTGGCTGAATCCAGTTCCATGAGAATTTTTCAAATGCTTCAAATGTGCACTTGAGGTCTTTCGGGTAATAAAGATTAAGGGCACAAATGAGTCCCAAAAGGCTTTGGAGGACTGCCAAACCTTCGAGAACCACACCAACGTCTGCAGGCTCATCTCTGGATCAGAAACCCTCGGGCCGAATAACATAGATGCCCATTGTTGTCTGTGCAATACTAGACTCGGCCTTTCACTTTCACAGCCCTGGAGAAGAAACAATGACAATGAGTTATGACACCAAGCAGACAGTTTAAAGACGGGTTTTGCAAACCGTCATATATTTTCACTCTCTGCATTTTATACATTTATATATGAAAAAAAGTTTGCCACCTAAATACACTACTTTGCTAAAAGTATTGGGACAGCCCCTTCTAATGACCAGGTTTGACTACATTTCCATGAGGGTCAAAATAAACATTTCTGATCATCGTGTAATTTAATCAAATTAAAAAAATAATAATACATATTTTATGTTTAGTTATTAGACGGCGCTCTGGTTTGCTTGATTCTGATTGCTCGTTGGTGTGTGTTATTCACCAATAACAACCGCTCTGAACTAATAGCACATGATAACCCGGATGATGCAAATCATTTTGACAGGCACAGTTAATTTTTCACACAATATAAATATAAATGTCTTTTAAAAACATGTTTGACATATTACAAATGACTAAACCAAATTGCGTGATCGTGTCATTTAAAAGTTGTGTCTTACCTTAAAAAACGAAAATAAACGAGTTTACCTCGCGGAAGGTACGTATTCAATTAAAATGCGCTAATAAAATATTTCAAAACAATGTTTCTTGTTTATTAACGTAATTATGACGTAAATAGCTGTGCAAAATGGCATAGTGTGACGGGGGTAAGAGACACGACACAGACATGGCGGTGGTGTAAGCAACCCCAACGGGGATTTTAATGCACAACTCATAAATAAACATAAATAAAAGGGCATAATCCAGGGTGCTCTCCGCCGCTCCGTGCTTGGGCAATCGGGTCCTCCGTGTCCCCCTCGCTGGCCTCATCCTCGCTCTCACTCGGGGGTAGGTGAGACACAGCATAGGGGTGCTGTGTGTACTGGGACCTCGAGTGCTGGGAGAAGGCGGCTTATATGCGTCAGGTGCGCTCAATCAGCGCTAGCTGCCGGGCTGTGTCCCAGGTGACGCTGATCCCAGAGCGCCTCGTCACACATAGAAAGCCAGAGATCACCTGAAATCTCTAAGTATTGAGAGAGAAACCCTGCCCCCTATCAGTACTAATTGATATCAGCTGCTTTAGTCCTAATTGATGGCCTATAAAGGCTTCTCATTACCTAGGAGGCACACAGGAAAGACTTCATGATGTGTAAAAGCAAAGAACTTTCTGTAGATCTTCGTAATCGTATCGTTGAAAAGCATTTTGATGGGAATGGTTATAGGCGCATTTCCAGAATGCTGAATGTTCCTGTGAGCACTGTGGGGGCCATTATCCGGAAATGGAAAGAGATCAGTTCACCATAAACCGGCCACGATCAGGTGCTGAACGTAAGATCCCTGTCCGAGGAGTCCAAAGAATAATCAGAGAGTTCTCCAAGAGCCAAGAACCACTCGGGCAAACTTCAGGAAGACCTTGCATCAGCAGGTACTGTTGTTTAAAGGAAACTAAAGCAATGCACTGAACCGCCATGGCATCCATGCACGCTCACCACACAAGACTCCATTGCTGAACAAAAAGCATGTTAAGGCTCGGTTAAAGTTTGCGAAAGAGCATTTGGAGAAGCCTGTTGATTATTGGGAGACTATAGTGTGGTCAGATGAAAGCAAAATTGAACTTTTTGGCAGTCATTCTACACACCATGTTTGGAGAAGAAATGGCACTGCCCACCACCCCAAGAACACCATACCAACGGTTAAGTTTATGGGTGGAAGCATCATGGTTTGGGGCTGCTTTTCAGCAAGGGGTCCTGGCAGACTTCATCTTATTGAAGGCAGGATGAATGGAGAAATGTACCGGGACATTCTGGATAAAAATCTGCTGCCATCTACCAGAAAGCTGAAAATGAAAAGAGGGTGGACATTTCAGCAAGACAATGATCCCAAACACAAGGCCAATGACACAATGAATGGCCCAGTCAATCTGACCTAAATCCCATAGAAAATCTATGGAGAGAACTGAAGATCAAAGTTCATAAAAGAGGCCCAAGGAACCATCAAGATTTAGATTAGATTAGATTCAACTTTATTGTCATTACACATATAAGTACAGTGTAACGAAATGTAGTTTAGGTCTAACCAGAAGTGCAATTAGCAAGTGCAGGATATACAGTGTTAATAAATACAGAATACAATATTATGAAAATACTATACAATGGGAATTAAAAAAAAAACTATTATGAAAATACTTTACAGAAGGAATGTTTCTATGACAATATGACAGTCGGTATGTACTATGGACAATATATACAGAAGCTATATACTGTGAACATTAGTGTACAGGTGGTTATGAACAGATAACAATTTAGACTATACAATAGTGCAAGTGACTTAAGTGTGCATTAATTACAGACATTAGATATTAAAGTTACAGTTACAGTGCAGTAGATGATTTAATGTTATTAGAGTTACAGTGCAGTAGATGAGTTAGTGCAGTTATTGAGTCAATAGATGAGTTAATGCAGTTATTGAAGTTACAGTGCAGTAAATGAATTAATGCGTTATTGAAGTTTGCATAGATGAGTTAATGCAGTTATTGAAGTTATGGTGCAATAGATGAGTTAATGCAGTTATTGAAGTTACAGTGCAGTAAATGAATTAATGCAGTTATTGAAGTTACAGTGCAGTAGATGAGTTAATGCAGTTATTGAAGTTACAGTGCAGTAAATGAGTTAATGCAGTTATTGAAGTTACATTGCAGTAGATGAGTTAATGCAGTTATTGAAGTTACAGTGCAGTAGATGAATTAATGCAGTTATTGAAGTTACAGTGCAGTAGATGAGTTAATGCAGTTATTGAAGTTACAGTGCAGTAGATAATTAATGCAGTTATTGAAGTACATGCAGTAGATGAGTTATGGCAGTTATTGAAGTTACAGTGCAGTAGATGAGTAATGCAGTTATTGAGTTATGCATAGATGAGTTAATGCAGTTATTGAAGTTACAGTGCAGTAGATGAGTTAATGCAGTTTATTGAAGTCACAGTGCATAGATGAGTAATGCAGTTATTGAAGTTACAGTGCAGTAGATTAGTTAATGCAGTTAATAGAGTTACAGTGCAGTAGATGAGTTAATGCAGTTATTGAAGTTACATTGCAATAGATGAGTTAATGCAGTTAATAGAGTTACAGTGCAGTAGATGAGTTAATGCAGTTATTGAAGTTACATTGCAATAGATGAGTTAATGCAGTTATTGAAGTTACAGTGCAGTAGATGATTTAATGCAGTTATTGAAGTTATTGCACAGTTATGAGTTACAGTGCGTAGATGAGTTATGCAGTTATTGAAGTTATAGTGCAGTAGATGAATTAATGCAGTTTTGAAGTTACATGTAGATGAGTTAATGCAGTTATTGAAGTTACAGTGCAGTAGATGATTAATGCAGTTATTGAAGTTTAGTGCAGTAGATGAGTTAATGCAGTTAATGAAGTTACAGTGCAATAGACAGTCAGTGGCAGTTATTGAAGTTACAGTGCAGTAGATGCAGTTAAGTTAACAGTGGTAGATGAGTTAATGCAGTTATTAAGTTACAGTAGCAGATGCAGAGTTACAGTGGTGATAGTTAATGCAGACAGTAGATTAGTTAATGCAGTTTTGAAGTTACAGCATAGCAAAGTTACAGAGCAGTTATGAGTTGATGAGTTAATGCAGTCAGTTACAGCAGTGCAGTAGATAGTTATGCAGTTATTGAAGTTACAGTGCAGTGGATAAGTTAATGCAGTTATTGAGTTACATTGCAACAATTAATAGAGTTAGTGCAGTAGATAGTGCAAAAGTTACAGTGCAGTAGATGAGTTAATGCAGTTATTGAAGTGAGTAGATCCAGTGCAGTCAGTGTCATTAGTGCAAATGAGCATTCAGTATAATATTCCTGTGCAAGTGAGCAGTATAGAGTGCAAATGATGCTGTATGTGTGTAAACAGTCCGGTAGAGCAGATACATGAAGTACTGGTGTGTACAGTTCAGTCATGCATGGCAGCCCTGTAGTGCAATGTAAACAATGTAACAGCAGCTTAAAGTTAATATATGAGGGGTAGTGAAATCAGTGGGGGGCAGAGTTCAATAATGAAACAGCTCTGGGAAAAAAGCTGTTTCCAAATGGTCTTTACACAAATTTAAAGACCATTTGTGTGAAAGAATGGGCCAGAATCACTCCTGAGCAATGCAGACGACTGGTCTCTCCATACAAGAGGCGTCTAGAACTGTAATCACCAACCAAAGGCTTTTTACAAAGTATTAAATAAAGTGTATTCAATAGTTATTCCTGTGTCATTTCACTTTATTTATTATGACTGAACTTGTATAATTAAATGTTCTGATATCTTTGTATGAATTCAATATCTGGCTTGATGGCTACATCTGGTGGACATTTTGTGTCAATAGCCCACTTAGAAATCCCCTTACTGATAAAAATGCTGATGTGTCAAATACTTATTTTCCCCGCTGTGCATGCTCAGACACCTCAGAACACAGTCACGCTTGACGTTTATGTCCTCATTCTCAAACAAGCATAAAAAAAATAAAAAAAATTAAGTAAGGCTGAATTTTAAAGCATGTTCAACTGCCCAAAATACTTTTGGCCTTATTCTAAACAAATGGAGATTTTAAATGAGATCATAATGTTCTTCTTTGAAACAAGTGTCACCCTATCTGTGAAATCCAAGCTAAAGTGTAAAATTCTAATTCTGAGGTAACAAGCATCAAAGTTTGATTTCACCTATTAATTTCACTATAATTTCAATTTATGACATGACCTCATTCAGTCAATATTAAACACATCAAGGTTATATTTTCACAGAACATTCTTTACATTAGCCACACATTTTTGCCAAAAACAGTAAATCACAAAAAAGTTACTTTAGATGGGTTTTCCCAGGCAGGGTCACAAATGTGGGCATTTTAAATGGGATTTGAAAGAATTCTATCCATTGACACGCCATGCAATTACCACTTTAACACTCCAAAGTGTGCATAAAGAGATTGTCAAACTGATTACAGTGGTTTAGTCCATTGTGACGACACGAGGACGCTCAAATGTGCTGTGTAACACAAATGAAAGAGCCTCAGTGGTTCTTGCACATCAAGCATACACCAATATACTCCTGAAATTTTAACATTTTTGCTTCAATTTAATTTGCTTTAATTTATTAATCTTATAAAGCAATCAAGTTTCTATACAAATTTGGACAAATAAAATTCAATTCAAATAGTTTATTCTCTATAATATTTTTATAAACTTTTGAAGAATGTAAGTGGTGGTTGTGTCGACTGTCAATGGAGGAACAGATATCTCCGTTTGAATAAGAGAGTGATGGGGTTTCTGAAGCCCTGTCAAGGAAGAGTTCTCAATGGAATGTAGAATACATTAAAAACACACTTACTTGAGCTGTCAGTGACATTATGGTACGGATTTTTTGTCCCGCACATCCTCCCTTGTGACGGAAAACCTTTACCAGGTAATCAGAGCACTTGTCAAGTTGACCAATAAATTTGGAGATCAGAGGAACAGTAGTGATGCGCATAAACTCCAAGTTCACCTGAAAACACCCAAAAAAATATATAGTTCACTTTTAACAATTTTGGCAATTATGAATTTGCAACTGTATTTGAAACAAATGGTTTCCTACACTTACTTCTCCAATTTGAAACAGTGCAGGGCATCGATTTCGGACCTCTATTATCATTTGTTCCTGACGAATTTCTTGTCGCCGGTATGAGAAGGTAAGATGCATCTTTTCCTTGATCACAGTCTCGTTATTCTTTTTTTTCATCTCACTTAATAGAGCAACCCTTTCCACCTCCAGGCTCTCTGTGGTTTCACCACTTGGATGTTTTGGACAGAAATTAACCTCGGCCTTCCGGGGCTTTTTTATGTTTGCAGCTGGCTTCCCCTGGCCTTTCTGCTTGTTTTTAAGCGAGTTGACGGTGACTTCTGGATGTCCAGCTCGGCCAAGTTTGGTGCGGAAGTTCATCATCTTGATTTTAATGTAATGCTTCCATCCATACCACCCAGTGCGGGTTCCTTTCTCACGCAAGCATGGATGGGTTTGTATTAAGGCCTTAGCTACTTTTTCAAATTGATCATCCTTTGGATGTGTACTTAATTATTTCTTCTGCAAGGCCTTCAAGTATATCGGATCTGAGTTTTGGGGTAAGAGATTTGCAAGGAATTCATTATTTCCATTCTGAAGCTGCATCTCAGCACAATATGAAAAGCGTGGCACTACCTTTATGCCAAGTGCAAGACCGGGACTCAGGAGATGACAACAGAAGGGAATCATTGCTGCTACAGCAGCTAATGTTGAAGATATTTGGCTAAAATATAGACGAATAATGTATTATTGTTTACCATTATAAAGTGATTTTAAAAGTTTCTTATCTGGGAGGCCAAATGTTGGTTGACACAAAGGAACCAATATGTGGGCCAGGGGAGTAAAACACATCTGTTTTACATTATATTAGGGGTCTCATATAACTCAGGTTGACACTGTGTGTGTGTGTTAAGCACACTATATAAGGGTTCTTCCAAGACGATGAATTGCTGGTGTTTCGCTGCCAATGTGAATGCAATATTTCTACAATTGTTTGTGTGTCGAGCAACTTGTTTAAAAAAAGCTATGTTTAGCTTCCACCCGCATTGTCCATAGACTTCAAGCAGCCCAAAACACCTAATTAGATGCGCATACTGTTCAAGATAGTGGTGTTTGGGTAAAATACTTATGTTTGGGTAAAGCTCGAGTCGTCTCTGTCTGTGTTCAGACACCTTCACATCTAGATAGGCAACTGTCTCATCAGTATGAACAGGTACCACAATTTCCTTTAGATCTAGTAACACTGGCCATGCAAGCTCATCCTCTGATACCAAGACCCCTACAAGAAAAAGAAACAAATGTATTAAATTCCAGTTCTCGTGGGCGTTGCCCCCTATTGTCTTCTTACATAAAGAGCTGTTTGGTATGATGAGAGGTCGGTTTTTTCTGTCACTCCACTTACAAGGAAATTTGAGGATTTGCTATTAAGATATTCAAGACTGAAGTAATTCAGAGAGATGAGACCACTCAAAGGAGGAGGAAGAAGGGCAAGGAGACAAGTAGTCTCTGATGAAATTCGAGCCACTTTAGTTGACCATGTCTTTGTCCATGGTATGCCTATGAGGGAGGCTGGGCAACGAGTATAGCCAAATTTGAGTCGCTTCACCATCGCCTCCATCATCAGAACCTTCAGGGAGGAAACAGGCACGGTACTTACAGTAAGACTGTTTTGTACAGCAACTTTAGAGTGCATACACTGTTGCACTATGCCAATGTAATAAAGAAATGCCTCAAAATGCCTCGCAGACAGGTAGAGTTTCAGTATGTTTTTTATTTTTTTCCTGTAAAAAGGATGTTACAGTAATGATTATATTTTTGTAGGACACAGAGACGACCACCTGGTGGAGGCAGGCTAAAGCTTTTGTCCGAGGAGCAAGAGAGGGAGCTTGTAAACATGGTCATTGCCAATAATGTAATCCACCAAGAGAAATTCAAAGGAGAGTGATTGAGGATGATCATCATTTTCGAGGTATAAATGCCATCTGTCTCTCCGCAATTGATCGGATCCTCTGAAAGCACCGGTTCCGAATGAAACAGGCGTACTGCGTCCCTTTCGAACGAAACTCTGAAAGAGTGAAAGACCAACGAGTGGAATATGTTCAGGTATGAGTTTTGATATCATATGAAGTATTGTGTACCATCACAGTATAGCAGTTTTTGCTGCCTTGACACTTGAACTGTGCTTCAGGGTAGTGATTCACTCTACTGTGTTTCATGTGTTTTGATGAGAATCTTTGAGATTGAAGGCCAGCCTGTTCCCCATGAAATTCTCTTTGTGGATGATGCTGGTTTCAACCTGACCAAAAGAAGGAGAAAGAACATAATTGGCCATCGGGCTATTGTAAATGTCCTTGGTCAGTGTGGAGGGAATGTCACTATGTGCGCAGCTATCAGCCAATGAGGTGTACTCCACCGTCATGCCATTCTAGGACCCTATAACACTATGCTCCTCCTTGCTTTCCATGATAGTCTAAAAGAGCATATGTTCCATCTGGACCTCAGGGCACCAGCACAGCCAGAGCAGCCTCACTATGTTGTTGTTTGGGATAACGTCAGGTTCCATCGCGCTGCTCTGGTTCGTGACTGTTTTACCAATAACCCAAGGTTTTCTAACCTCTTTCTGCCTGCATACTCTCCCTATCTAAACCCTATAGAGGAGTTTTTTCGGCATGGCGGTGGAAAGTGTATGACCGAGAACCTAATATCCGTGCTCACCTCCTCAAGGCCATGGAAGAAGCCTGCCTAGACATATCATTAGATGCATGCCAGGGGTGGATCAGGGATTCAATATAGCCCGTGATGTGGATGAGATTCGCTGACCTGACCCTGAACAAAGACGGGATGCTGAGGTGGAATACTTATTGTTATTATTTTTTACAGTTGTTATGTGTAGTACATGAATATATAAAAATATGCCAATATATACATTGGTTGGTCTTTGTGTTCATGTGAAAGGTTTTGAGGGGATAACCACAAGCAACATAACTTAACAGTTTTGGAAATATTGTTTTGAATTCATTGCACCAGTGTGTAAGACTATGTTGTAGCGTGTGTATTTTTGAGGGCTTGTGTGTGATGGAAATTGTTTAATAATGAGGCTACACTTAAAATAATATGGACAAATATATATTTTTAAATATTTTCTTTAATTTGCAAGGTAAAAGTACTGCTGAAAAACGAAAATCATTGCAAGACAGGCCAAAAACTTTTTACTTATCAACATAAATACAATTTTAATTATTTTAAATAATATTTATTTTGATGTTATATTGATGAAAGAGTGTTGGTATCATTTTGAAATAAAAAACGATTTGTTGTTATAGTAATTCTATGTCTGATTATTCCTCAGGGACACAAAATGAACCGATTTCGTGGAATAATATGCATTAAACATCGTTTAATGCATATTATTTTTTCATTCAATTTTTTATGTTTGCACTTGTATTATATCATTATTGACAGACTGATTGAGAAGCCGCGTTCGCCAGAGATGGCTTTTATTTTGAAATCTCTGTGGCGCCTTCACCGTAATGCGCAGTATATCCGCGCATAACAGAACAGCGTGACGCTTGTTTCAGTTTGACCGCAGAGGAAGTGGTGGCGAGATGAAGCATTGAAGCCTTTCAGCCAAGTGGTTCACAAAAGGTTCATTTCTCGAGGCTTCATTTGCTCACAACACCACCTGGACGCGCTTCGCTGAGAGCTTCCGGGAGTTCT
Source organism: Triplophysa siluroides (assembly GCA_006030095.1). Taxonomy (NCBI): domain Eukaryota; kingdom Metazoa; phylum Chordata; class Actinopteri; order Cypriniformes; family Nemacheilidae; genus Triplophysa; species Triplophysa siluroides. Next base: position 19,239 of record VCII01000922.1, read on the forward strand.
CGACACACGCCCCGAAGCCTCAGCAGTAACGTCAAGCACAC
>VCII01000924.1:600000-930898 GCA_006030095.1 Triplophysa siluroides
CCGCTTAAATAGCTGCATATTTTTTCCCTGTTAGCAGTTTTTCATTCCTACGTTAAAAATACCTAAATAGAAGAAAGAAGCCATAAAACTCTAGAATCACTCCCACGATGGGCCATCCGATCAGCACCACGAAGACGCCCCCCAAAAAGAAGCTGGTGGCTTTCATCTTGTGCTTCTGGAAGAAGAACCTAAAAGTTCTTTCCAACCCGATGACGAATGCCAGGCCAACAACAAAAAGGATCTGAAAGAAGACGAAGGTCAAGAAAGAGGTAAGTGAGACATTGTCTTTGGGTGAGGGATCTGTGCATGTTTCTCTATAATCTCAAGCCTACACATTTAGTACTGAATATGCACAAGTACGGTGTAACCATATTATAGTCAAACTATTAGACCTAATGTTAAACACGAAAAGACGTTTCAGAATGTAGTATTATCTTGGCTTCAGTTCACAACATCCACATCTTGGGTGAGAACTGTGATAAACCTAATTTAATAACCATATTTATCTAAATTGTTGCCTTAACTTTCTAAATAACAGTTTAGCTCGGATGAGAAAAAGAAAACACTCACATTTCCTATGGCTAGTAAGGCTTTATCAAAAAACAGGATCATCCCAAAGAAGAGGAAAAATACCCCAAACCCTGTTAACCCCACTCCAATTTCTGTTGGGAGAGAAAACACATCAAATCCGGTTTATAGCAATTACATGAATCCAAACAGATGCCTTAGCAATGAATGACATAATCATAAAATAATAATAAATACATGTAATAACGCATAAAAGGTACGTAAGCTCTGCAAATGGGATTGATTATGTAAGGTTTTTCTGGCATAAACTTGCTTTTGTATGTTTGGTTACGTCTCATTTCAGTCTGATGTCAACGTTACAACAGCTTTTGTTGAGTATTATTTATAAACGAGAACATATCGGACGATTACAGATGTATTCAAATGCTATGCACCGCGATATTTACATGAGTATGGCAGCTGCACCCATACATGGATCAAGTCCACGCGTAAAAAGATTTAGACAGTCTTAATAACAAATACATTAGACTGTACAGATGCACGTGCTGATGCGAGACATTGCGTGATTGAAAGCTGTCGGTGATACAGGTAACAGTGGTCTTACTTTGGGAGTCGGTGAGGGAAATCATCTTTGCCTTCGCTCCTCTTGACACCCGCTTGTCCACAACTGTTCAGGAGCGGACACGTGTCCCGGAAACATTCGCTTTCATCTTCCGGTGACTTTTCGCACAAAATACTTTTGCGAACTTATTATATTGTCAATTAATTATTTCTTAACGTGTACACATACGTAATGGTCAAGTTAAAAGTCATATTAAGAAATTAACGTTCCGTACTTGTTATGCCCCGTTACGTTAAAAGTCCCTGTAGTAAAAAAATCGATCGAACGAATATCACAATAGATACATTTCCAAATTATTTTACTATGAAATTATTATATTTATATAATGCGACCCCATATATTAAAAAAGCAGCTTTGCGTTTTGAAAAGACATAAATGGCGTCTCGGTGTCCACGGCGACATCTGGCGGTCATAATTACAAGTGCAACCTTTCACAATTCCAAAGAAAATCTGTTTGGCAGATCTTAAAGTATTCACAAGTCTGGAGTTTACAGCAATTTACATTTAAAGTTCAATACGTTTTATTAACAATCGTAATCATACATAAATTAACTTCATTTAAACAAATGCTTAAAAAAGCGTTTGTTTGTAACCCATCGAAAATAAATCACCACAAATGCATGTTCAAGGTAAAAGTGGCGCCTTTATTTGTGCAAGCTCACTTCGACATTGCTTATTTAAGAATGAAACGTTCTTGTAGAGTACTTCAGTCATATGTTTCAACTGATCTTGTGCATGTGCAGTTTCCTTTCCCAACAATTTTATAAACATCTTACAAACATAAGAACTATCACTACTAATTTAAGTCAACAATTGTGTACAGTAAAATTAAGTTCTTTGAACAAATATATTCACTAAATAATGATGCATCAGGTAACAGAATCCATGTCTTTATTTGGTTAAATTGTAAAAAATTGCAGTAGAACATTAACTTTCAAAAGGGGGATTTGAGGCACTGTAACATTGAGATTATACTGTGCATTTTTGGGTCCTCCTTTAGATTTTTCCAGCAGTATATCCTGGTTTCTAAATGCCCGTTCTGTCGATTCATGCTACCCATCGAATTAGGGTAACATAAATAGTCAGAACACAACACCCCCTCTATTTTCAGTTCAATGACAATATGAGCCACATTTCCTGCCGTGACTCATCGATTCGTCACTCTGGAGGTTTCTTCTTGTCTTCGACGTCCTTTTTAAAGGCCTCGATTTTCTTTGAAATGTTGGGCACCTTAAAAAAGGGTTGACAAAATAAACATAAAGCAAACAACATGTCAATAAGCAGTCATCGTTTCGTTACACAATTATACATTTGTTTTAGATCTAATATTAAGGTTAAAAAACAGACAATGAATGTTCAAAGTAAAATTACTATATTATTAAATCCAACCTCGTAATTCTGTGCCAGGTACATGCCAACCACGTTTCCCAGAGTGAAGCCAAGCTGAAATAAAGAGATGCCTTCGTGAGCGATTTCACGACTCATAGATTGATTTATTTGTGTTTTTATTTATACACTATAAGATTTTAACATAAACTTTGTATTTATGTTGAACTCGATTTATACTCAACCGCATAAGTTAAAAGCTGTGTGAGCTAGCAAGTTGTCTAAACAGAGAATGACAGTAAAAATGACGTAACGTCGCAAATAAATACTTACAATGAATTGCATCATGTTTAAACCTTTAAAATGTTAACAGAAATAAAATAGAAAAGTGCCACTGGTCCCGAAAGATGTGGATGTAAGTTTGACACGGAGGCTTCAAATAGCATCAAAACATCATATGCACGACGAAAACAACCGCAACGGACCGGAAGTATTGTTCTTGCAAAATAAAAGTCACGTAACGTTGAAAATATCAGTGCAGTGTACTCTGATCAGATGGCCTTTTGCTGGTTAATAATCTTTACTGAAGTATTCCGTTTAATTTGACATTTTATAGCTAAAGTCATGATGAAGAAAACAAAGACAATGGATTTGGCAAAGCTGTTTACCAATAAAACATTAAAAAAATATTATTCACTTATTAGTGTAGGAATTAATAGCGTTATATTGGTTCCTATTTGCCAGATAACATCTTATTAATAGCATTCAACACATCACAGATACTGGAACACATTTTTTTCCTATTAAAAAAAACGTTTAAGGTTTCATTACAGCCAGTGCAATTCCCATTAAATCCACTAGAATGTCTGTGATGACATACAGAAGTAAAATACAAAAATAAAAGTGAATCAAAATTATGTTTCACACTTTATTTTCTTCAGTGTTTGTCACAGTACATCACACATGTGTTTGCAAGGATTCTTAAACATGGTAAACAAACAAATTGAAATATTTGATAAAAATTAAGGTCTTAAAGGTGCAACAACTTTTGCATAACAAAATGGCAAAAAAAGATATCTCTTAAACGGACATCATAATCTATGCAGATAATAGTTAAAAACTCAACAACAGAATTTTAATTTAGAGTAACATATGAAGACAATTCCCTTAATTCTTATAAACAAACATGCCTGTAACCAAACCACAAGAACATACAAACATCATACAAAACCTTTTCTTATTTATTTCAAAACGTGCCGTTTAAAAAGAAAAAGGACGAAAAATGAAAACATGCAGATAATCGAATAATAACACTATCAAAACCAAAATCAAATTTAACATTGGACGTGTTAAGGAAATTAAATAAACAGAGATCTGGTCTGACCCTCTTTATGTCAATTCAGGTTTTTTCCTTTATATACAAAATGTTTAACTTTCAAACCTTAAACATGGTTAACAATTGAAATACAATACTTTCAAATGTATCACGAACAAAATCTATTATTTTACATTGTCACTGGTTTTTATGATCTGATGAACATATTTTTAATGATATTTAAACATTATTTTACAATTTTTTTATCTGATAACACACTTGTATATTTGTTTACTACAATTCTTTTCTCTATGCAAATATATTAGCCTATTTTGGCTCTCTGCCTTTAACAATTTTAAGTATAGAAAACGTTCTTCTTTTTGCCCTGCACAAAAACTTTATTTGTCAATATACTATATGTATTGCAGTAACACTGTTAGGCAAGAACCACAGTTAGAGATGCAAAAATACCTGGCAAGGAACAGTTTCTTTGTAACATAGTTACCCTTACAATCAAAATCAATCATTTCCCATTTTCAACACCATAGTTGTTCTTCAGTCTTCTTAGTACTGCAGTTGAATCTGAAACTTGGTATGTGATCTTACATATTATTCTTTACTTATCACATAAGTGAAATATCTGGTATAACGGTGCATCCACAACCTCCATTTACTCATTTGGACTCCATTGAGCTGGTGGGTGGCCCCTGTGTGATTTGAGGATTGGCCCCTGGCTCCTGCATGTCAAAAAGGAGCGTCTTCAGGATGCTGATGTAGAGAAAGGTGTGTAAACCTTTTTGTTGTAGTTGACAAGGTTGGAAAAACTCGCCCCCAGGGCCATGAGCTCCTGTTGAATCAGGCCCAACCCTGGTGGGATGGGAGGGGGTGCCCTGTGTGAACTGGTAGAGGCGAGGACCACCCTGAAATACTGCTGCACTCTCGCCTCTGCCAGACACCAGAGACACATTAGAATTTTTTTTTTCATTAACGGTTTCGTTGAACAATAATTGTTCATGCTTTTCAGACAAAAGTGCTTTTCTTACCAACAAGAGTGCGCATTGGGTTATTCTCCAGGGCGATGTCACAGATCAAGCTCTTCAGAGTAGCCTGGAGTTCAGCGGGGGAGAAGAGGGAAGTTTCTTTCTCCCAGTGACTTGTTGATCTCACAGCAGATCAGATCGCTGACATTTCTGAGAGATTCAGTCAGGTTGAATTCTCTGTAAGAAATGATCATTAAAATCATTATTGTATTACCTTTATTGTAGATGTATGCGTGTGGTAACGCCTGCATGTTTAAGCCTGAGTGGAGTTTTGAGAAGGGCACAGGATGGACTTACGTGCCATGCATTCCCTCCAGCAGCACCGCAGTCATCTTTTTAAGTCTCTCAACAAGAGCAGGCAGGCCTGACACGGGCCCTCCTATCGAGCTGCAGACTATCAGCAGAACAGATGCGACAGCTTGGTATAGCTGAAGAGACTTCTGCATTTCCAGCAACCTCACTTCATCTGTCATCAAGGTCTAAATGTGCAAGAGAGAGACTGTTAAATCGTAAATGCTCTTAAAGGTACAGTCATTCTAAATGGACGGCAAACCAAAACATTGTGTGTTCACCAACCTCAGGCAGAGGACCCTTGCTCTCATCCCAGGTGAGAAGTTTAATGTAGGCAGTATTTAGAACCAGTATGGGCCCTGGTAGGGACTTCTTGCCTTTACCAGAATCACCACTCTTGTCAGCTGGGGGCATGAGCTGAGTGGCCTCCTCTGTTGATGCTTTGATCCACTCAGTCGTGTGATCCAAAGCGCCTAAGTGATTTAAATAACATCTTAAGTTAAAATCGAAGGTCTGTTGAATGATGCAGATATGCTATTTTTGATGCTTTAAAATTCTTACCAGGAGTTCTTTCCAGAATGCTCTGGAATTTGGCTCTTTCATACTCCACAGACTGCCTTTGAAGTTCGGGTCTAAAGCTCTGAATGGTGAAATTCACCATGTCCATTTTCATCAGGTCCAAAACCCGAAAGATCTCCCTGTTTATCACAAATAATTCGAAATTATGTAATTGTCACTCCTGACTTCCATTTACTATAGCATTACAACCATTGTGCTTGTTGTACAAAATTATAAAAACATATCCTTAATCATCTATTAATCACAAGCAAAAAACAACATACTTTAACAGTTTCACTATGTCACCAGAGCCTTCCTTGAGTTTCTTGATGTCATCGTCTCGGACCGGTGCGCAGAACTTTCCCATAGTATTAATGATGTAGGAAGCAAGCCCCTGGATGTCAACCGCATTGTTGTCAGCCTGCTGGCGTATTAGAGCCATGTCCAGAACCTCCATGATCTGAGTACGTAGGCGGTTTGCACCAGGGTTGAGAAAGGACAGCAGGGTCTTTGACAGTAAGAAAAAAGTAATGAATGAATAGTCAATAAACTTCATTGCATTGGCCATGTTGTTATCATACTGAAGTTAATGTTGACCTACATCTCTGATCTCTTCCAGAAGTTTAATGGCGTAATCGTACTCAGGAGGGTCTTCGTTCAGCTCTGCTTCAAGACAATCCCAGAACGCCTTGTGCACTATATCTTTCACCCTTTTCTCCAAGCTTAAAAGGTAAAACATAATGTTAAGAGATCACATTTTTACTCTATCCAGATTTCAAAAGGAAGAGTTGCTATTTACTCACCGTTACCTCAAACATAAGTTTTCATTTTTTTTTGTGAAAGCCCTAAACTGATAATTCAATATTAATCTGGTACCTGTGTTGAGGTAGTTCTGGAGGCTCAAGGTGGAATTTATGGTTGACTACGATCTCGTGAGCCAGGCTCAGATTAGACAGGTCCCGGGCTGAAGCCATAACCTCATCAAGCGTTAGGGGTTTGGGTGGACTGCCTGAAAACAAAGCAATAAAATGTCAAAGTTGAACATTTACCTACATATTAGAGGTATAGAGGAATTGTTTGCGTTGCGTGTGTGTGTGGTAGTCGAACACTTACAAGAAGGAGAGTTGTGTTTGCTGGAGGAATTGCTGGTGAAGCTCTGACGAGAACAATCAACATCGCTGCACGAGGTCAAGCTGTCGCACCTTTCCGATGACTCGGTATCGCTGTTCTGGTCCTCACTGGCCACCGTAGATGTGGAGGTGGGACGCTCATTGTTCAGTGGCATCTTGAACAGCTGCTGGGAGTTGTCAAGAAGGTATCGATTATATGAATCAAACGGTTTTGAGAAATGTGGGTAGATAATTTTATGGGACAGAATGGAAAAACAAAATGGAAACAGGGCAATCTTTTAAAAAGAGCTGCGGAGGGTGATGGCACACTTTAAATGTTGATCAATTGTACAAGCACAAGAAGCTTTATTCCCATAACAAAGACAAAGTAGTTTACAAAGGTCAAAGAAAACAGGCCAACAAAAGGGCTCAGTGACATTCATGTGGCCCACAAAGGAACATTGTATTTTAAATGCGATGGGGACGCTGAGAGACGCTGTTTCTTAGGTAACAGACAATGCTTGATAACAGTGTAATCTTTAAAGACAAACCTATTGAGTTACAACCCCGGGATTCATAGCCTCCACTACACACCTGTTTCCTAATGTAAACTGAGTCTTTTTTGGCTTTTTTAACTCAATAGGAACATCTGAAAGGCATGGTTGAATTAAGTTTATGCCAAATTGTTGTGCCAAGTATTTGACTTATCCCATTCTTTATGCAAGAATCAATTATTTTGCAAACGGTACTCCAATGACAGAACAGCCTCATTTTTACATAATAGTCAGATATGACAACGCAAAAAGATGACGACGCAGTATACGTGTGCCAGTAGCCGGAGGCGTTGTTATAATAGGAAGGCCAATGGCATAACATGCGCAAGCCTTTCCATTCGTGTTACTCCTAAAAAAGAGAATCTATTTTGAGCAGAAGAAAAAAACAGTTCGACCTCCTGCGGAACTGCGCAGATTGATCGTCTTATGACATCAAAGTACCGCGAGATCTCTGCTTTTAAAACGGTCTCGCGGTACGCTAATGTCAAATGCCGATCACTTTGCGCAGCGATGAATGAAGTCACGCACTAAACACACACACACACACACACACACACAACACTGAGCTCAGCTGCTCTAGACACGTGACCTTATCTTCAGCACACAAACAAGGACAAAACACGAGTAAACTGTCAAAGCATTGCAACAGAGCGACCGAACTGGACGTTCCAGATTACGCACACCCCCAACCCTTTAAAAATAAGCGACGATCACAAACCATTCGCTCTTTAACCTGGGTTAGATGTGAAGTAAATAAATATTATGAAATAATAAAATGAAATAAGTCGTGTATGACTATTTATTAAAGTGATTTGCAGTCGTTTGAGCTTCATTGCACAGACATATGTCCGACCCAATCTTCCAATCAAAGTTACCAATGCTCAGTTTAAAGGTTTCAGCCATTAATTCCGTGATTATTAAGTAAGTTAAGGTCTTTTGAAATTGCTTGTGAGAAACATTACAAATATAAAGTCCTGAAAGAAATGTCGAGTAAAATTATGTAACAGTTACCTGAGGCAAGCCCCCGAGAGTGGAGACTTGGCAACGCAACGGGGCTTTTCTCGATTTACAGGAGAAAATGTATCGATACTCTTCCTCGAGCAGGACGGTGGGACTTTAAAGGGCTCTTTTACATTATCACTTGCAGTGTTTTGTGAAACTGGAAGATTCCATTATTCCGCAGCTAAGAGGGTGAAAATATTTTGTCTTCGACAAAACATGCAAAGAAACACGAGTGACGTTAGTGTATAACAGTACACGAACGCGATATTACAATTATAAACCTAACTTTCACGAACAAGTTTGATTGTGTAATATCACAAACAAAGAAAATCTCGACGAAGTAGCACGTACAGGAGTACACGCAACCCTAGTAACCTAATGGTACAGTCCAGTTCGCATGAGCTTCTTTGTTTACGGATGTGACGTCAAGGAACATTAAAGTGTTTTGCGATCCCTTGTACAAAAGAACGCTCATGTTTAAAAGCAATAGACATTTCTCGTGGACAAATGCACCTCAAACTTTCATTCAGACACGTTTTGTTCTTGTCGTAGACAATGGAAAACGAAATATTTCCTTCTGACGCTTGATCCCTCCCACTGAGGAGTGTGATCGGTTGTTTTTATTCGAAAGCTCAAACATACTTCCTGACTGTAACATGACCTTTTACGTCAACACGCACCTCCAGATCTCACATTACACGAATTTCTGATGATGGACGAATTACTTTGAGGTTTTAATACATTTTTGCAAATCATGTTTACGCATGCTTAAGTGCAGACTGTCCTCAAACAGTACCATGGTAACTAAACAAACACACATTAACCCCTTATAGAATGGGGCAATACTTTGAAAAACCACCTCGAGGCATTGCTTTAGTCATGGTCTGAAAACAAAGAAGCCAACAAATAAAAAAAGGGCACAAAAATATAAGAATGTGTTTTTTATATTGCTTATTAAACAAACCAAAGGCAGTACAAAATAAAATAATAAATAAAGTTGTCAACAGGCATAATGACTATATCATAGTACATTTAATAAAAAACAAATAATATTAAATTAAGAAAACAAATATACACATACAAAAGCTTTGTTACTTAGCACCAGTTTGAAATATATCCAAGTACATTTTTTAAAGTTAATAAATGAAAGGTCTTCTCCTTGCAGTGCATCCTCCTATTCACGGACAGAATTCACAGCCTTTAGTGTCCTTTTGTTAATGAAATCGGATTTCCTATAACCCGCCTGCAACAGATTTATAAAAAGATGATAAGATTAGGTATATAATACATGAAAACATTACATTATGAAAACTCAACCTAAATTATCCTCTATTATCTACACAAGCATCATGTAGGACTAAATGCCAGGCCACTGCCTCAACTATCATTGTTCATTGGAAAAATCTCTTCGTTTAAATCTCGGTTTCTTTATCTGGCTTTCCACCTATTTATTAAGTCTCTGATTATTACAAGTAATTTATTGCTTATTCTCAAATACACTATTTAATGAACAGAATGTGATGCCAACGCAAAGTATTCTACCTTCTTATAGCTGGTGTGCAGCTCAGAATGCTTCCACAGTGTATGCAACAGAACACAAGCTGCTTGGCCTGCCCGTGTGGGCCCAAACCTAGAATTGGTAGAGAAACAAATGTATGATTTCAATAAGTCACATGCATGAACAGATACTTAAAAGTCCTCCTGGAGATGAAAATCATTGTACCCATTGTCTTTGGTGCTGATGCTGATAATCTTAGGTAATGCTCCTTGGTTTATAATGTCACAGGTGTTCTTCAAAGACTCATTGCTCAATTTGTTGAGGATGTGAAAGATTGTGACAATGACATCTATGGGTTGCGCTGAGCTTCTATCATAGTTTTGTAGTATGGCAACCAGCTCTGGTAGCACCTGTTTAACTAAATAGATTATACAAACCACAATCAGCATTGAAACAGCATACAGTTGTACATGTTACTTGTACAGTCATTTAATTATAGCTCACCAATGTGTTTGTGCAGTTCTTTGTAGCGGGAGACATTTTTTACTAATGACACACATATTCTTATTTCTTCCCTTTTCTCTTCTTGAAGCATCTTTTTCACGTGAAGAAGGCCTGCCTCTTTTTGCACAATGAAGTTTGCGATGGCCTGAGATATCTAATGGGAACACAAAGACGTTAATCCAGCCCTGTTGGATGTTGACATTCTTTCTCTAACCATAGTAATTATAGTCAATGTCTAGCACAGGACTAAAACTCAACTAGTAGAAAATAGCACTTGCAACACCAGGATTGTCCCTTTGGATAAAAGTATCTGACATATGCTTAAATATAAATGCAATTAAATTATTTTTCAGGCCATACCTCCGCAGAACAAGCGGTGAGGTTTTGCAGTGCTCCAATGGATGCCTCTTTTGTGTTTTGGTTTGAACTGACTGCAATAAGCGAGAGATACATGCGGATAGTGATTGCGCTCCAGAGCCACTCTGAACCTAGAGGACTGGCATTCTCTTCCAGCAGAGGATACTCTTCCTCTGTTTCCTGCGAGTCAGGTAAACCAAAACAAATAATTATAAATAATACGTCTCTGAAAGTATAACTTTTGTTTAATATTCAATATTCTAGATACTGTATTATTTTATGCCGTCAGCCAAATCACTATCAATATTATTACATGTACATTTTGGCCTGTTTGGGCATGGTAATACTAACCTCCTCATTACTTTTTGGAGTGTTGATGATGAAACAGCCAGGATTACTGTTTTGTGCTGTGAGACTTTGTTTGGACTCCTTAACCTCTGGGGCATCCATATTAGACATCCCACAATCAAACCGATAAGAGAGGTTGTGCAGGATACACACACAGTTTTCTGTGGCCTTTTGAAAAATTGTTGTTATTAAAACATAAAATCATCACAACACACATTTATTGTAATTATCTAGGATCATATTATTAACATTTTATCGCTTCAGTGACATTTATTGTTATTATGTCATACATTTCAAGATCACTTATGATGCTAAAGCTTATTTTTGTTATGCTTATTAGCAAGTCATCCGAAAATATTAATATAATGTTTCATTGTTATATGACCCCCTCAATTATGAATCTAATCACTGTTGCAGTTACTAAGGTATGCATACTGGGTTTTAAGCGTAAGTAGCTATTTACCTTGTCATTGGGTTTATAGTCTGAAATGGTGCTACGGATGTAATAGATGAGGCACTCAATAAGGCCCTCACAGTCCCGCAAGGCTTTACGTCCATCGGGACCGGTAGAACTCAAATTTCTATAGAAATACAATAAAATCATGAAGTAGAATTTATGTAGTACAATAACATCTTGTGAAAAAATGTAATGCATACAACCAAGCAAATTTTATATATTTAGAAATAATAATAATACAAATAAATCTTCATGGCATTTATACATGTATGCTTATAGCTCATACAGTATGTTGCTGCTATCTATCTATCTATCTATCTATCTATCTATCTATCTATCTATCTATCTATCTATCTATCTATCTATCTATCTATCTATCTATCTATCTTTATGTTGTTCTTTTTACTGTCATGGAAGAATTCTGAGGGATGCTTTTCTTTCTGTTCATTCAATGAAAGTGTATGGTGACTGAACCTATCAGCACCTGACATCTTTTGCAGTCCATGATATAGACATGTTATAAAAATATGACAATGGAGTCCTGTGCATCACACAGAAGAGAAAATGCCATATGGGTCTCAAACAAAATGAGGGTGAATAAATGTTTGGGTAAACACTTTCCCTTTAATGACTTATAACTTAAAGGTACAGTCTGTAACAATTTTGCGGTAAAATATCCAAAAACCACTAGGCTAGTGTTTTTTTCAGTTGAGTACATACAATATCTCAAATGTTTCCAACTATTTGTAAATCGTGAGAAAATCTTTTATTTAAGCAGTGACACGGGGCCTGGCAGTCGCCTATCAATCACGTCATATCCGCGTTACCCTTTGTTACCCCCTTTACTGACGTAGAAACATGATTAACATTATGTCTCGTTCCTGTCTGATTGATGGCCATCAGCAGTGGAGTTGAAGACAACAGATCCAATCATTCCACGCTACTAAACAGCTTCAACAAGCTACGCCATTGTTGTTGTTTTGAATGTGTGCCCTCTAGCGGCAGATTTTTCAAACTGTGGCTTTAAGTAGCTTTCTACACTAAGAACGCCTTATGCTATAAAAACTAGTCTTTATCAAAACCATTTTCTCCCTTTGGCAATACCTCAGGCAGCCAGTAGCATTGTATAAAACGTCAAGGTCAGCCAAAAGGTCTAGTTTGGGATCCTCCCCCTCAGAAATGCCCGAGCAAGGCACCAGCACGTTGTCTGTGATAGGTTTGACCGCTTCTCTTGCGAGCTGCTCTTTCAACAGGTCATGAGATGAAAGATTCCACAGCAGCCCTGAGGAGATATCGAACCATCGCAGAATCAGTGTGGGTAGAGGTCACATTTCTGTATGTTTTCTTAGTCAGAGTTATGGTTAGGATTTTAAATTTAGTATGTTAGGTTTACCGGTCAGCTGCCTTCGGGTCTCAATATCTCGGTTTTTCCTGAGCGTGCTCAGGATCACTGGAAGTCCTTCACAGTCTTTGACATCCATCTTGTTTTCACTTTTGTCGAAAACGGCGTTTCGGAGTGCGCTGGCGGTGGCCTGCTGGAGCTCCTCGCTGTCATTCTGCAGAAGCTTCAGCAGCTTTGGAATACCCTTTAGATTATGTATCTGTGAAGGAAGAACATAAAATAGGACATTTCAAATTTTAAAGGTCAAGTGTATCAAATTTAGCAGCATCTAGAGGTGAGTTCGCGAACTGTAACCAACGGCTCACTCCACCCCTCCCTTTTGAAGCGCTATACGGTGGCTGCACAGAACTAAGATTTGATAAGATAAGATCATGTTTTCACTACTTTGCCGAAGGAGATAATGTATTTATGAAACGCACTCTGTAGAGCAGTTTGTCCGTTTAAGGCTACTGTAGAAACAACATGGCGAATTCTATGCAAGGGGACCTGCGGTGTATGTAGATAGACATAGCTCATTCTAAGGTACTAAAAACATAATGCTTCATTTTGTAAGGACACCTCTGAAGACATAGTTATGTATATTATATTGCATTTGTCAACATAACCTCCAAAAATTACACACAGCACGTTTAAGGCTGACTTACAATGTAAGGCTTAGTTCAATGGTAATAGCTAATGAATTGTTCAGCTTTTATCTTGCACACCACCCCTTATAATGTCTTTTGGCTTTTACAATGGAAAACACTAAGTTCTTTTAATGCTTTGCTTTGGACCTTTCTTCCATATTATTCTCCCAAAAACGCAATGACAGGAATGAGAACATTTTATTTTCATGCATTGAAAAACAGGGTCCAAAATGTATAGCACTCTGCTATAACCAAATGAACATTAAATTAAAACATTACCTGGTATTTTTTTTAAAGCTACCAAATTAAAGAGTTTAGTAATTATTGTTAACAATACTGATCCGTGAAATTCAAATCAAAGATGTACAATCTGTCTCTTGAAGCAAACACCTGTCGCAACTTGTGTGTTTTCCAATTACTTTTACCTTTCCATTATTAGCTTACTCAGTTTGCCTTGAGGTCTTTTCTCAAACTCAGTGTGCCAACACATGTGAAATATTCTTCACATTATTCCACAAAAAAAGCAACGAAATGAGGTGCAGTCTCAAAGACAAAGACTGGCTTATTTCCTGTAAGATTCTGCAAGTGAATGACTTTGTCACCCAATTCACAAAAATCACTTTCATTAAATTAATAATAGTAATGCAAAATACAGATTCATGCCTGGTAAGAAATATTTACTTTTATACACCAGGTGTGGCAGGTTAACTGTGGTTGAAGGAAAAAACTCAAACCACTCAAATATTTCCTACAGCGTTACTCCATAACCTGTTTCCCAAAATGAAATGTAAGTGCCACCTCACCAAGCAGCGATATGACTCATCGTTTCATTTTGCCTGAAGCTCTTGTTATCATCACAACCATTGAGGCTAGAGTTTGAGAAATGTGTGATATACATCATCCGGGTCAGTTGCATTGAGGGTGGATCATAATGGCTTACCTTTTCCTTAGCGTCAGGTCTGTTAAAGCACTGGTTCTGTATGAAGTTAGCTGCAGTGATTTGTGCTTCCACATCATCTCTCTCTAGGAGATTTACAGCCTCTTTAAGTGTCATCTCTGTCCCATGCTCCTTTTTCCTGCCTGCCCTGATACACAAAACATGTAGAAAGTTAAGATAAGATAAAGATAATATAATGATTATAAATAGTACAAAAAATGTACACACAATTTTACCTCCTGACATGTATGTAAAGTACGTAAAGGAATTTTCCTACTGTCAAAGTGCCACCTAAATGCAAAGCATATTTTGCGAACGGGCCCTAAGAATACGTCAGACTTTGTGTGCCAGCGACATACATGTTCAATATTGAAATAAACAATATACTTAAGCAATGTTGGCGTATTGTGTAATTCATACTTATAAACAAATACTTTACATTATGGTCCTGATCACCACAAACCACAAAACCAAAACATTACTATGGCATAAAACAATAACATTGTAGACACAATAAAATGACTCATTACAAAAAAAATGTATTAACTGTTGGCTCACTTTGTTGAAGCTGTCATTGTGTGTTGTTTGACCACCAGGTTTTCAATCCTTCCCGAACTTCCTGACTTTTCCACCATACTGACGAGCGAGCCATGTTGGGAGGGTTGTCTTCCTGCAACAACCTCCAGGCTCGGCTTCCGCTTGTGGCCCTGCCAGGACACGTTCTCTGTCTGTTCATGAGAACCGAAAGCCCCCTCACTCTTCTTGCTGAGGGTTATTGGAATCAAGCTTTTCCCCAACTCCTTCCTGTTCTTCTCAAACCCTTCTGGGACAGCATTGTGTGAGGTGATGGGTAAAAGACGTCATCCCTATTATCCTCGAAATTGTCATCATAAACAGGTTTAATAGGGAGCTTCTTAACAGCCACAAGTCCAGAAACGAATAACCTTGTGTTACGCAGAACCTCAGAGTGGGCATAACGTAATGGCCATTTAACCGTATGGAAGTTGTCGGTTGAAGTGGCGGTGGGGAGAGTGAAAGAGTGAAAACCAGGTCTCGTGCTGTAACGAAAGCTTCCGAAGCCCCTGTGGAAGTGAGGGGGCTCTGTGTTTGGCCACTGAGATCGATCACCCATCCCCAACGGCCTTGCTGTTTGTGGCGTAGCATCATGGTTGACAAACGTGTTGATTCGCTGCAAGGTACAATGTATGTCGTATCAAATCATATGAGTTACATAAAGTGTGGAACATTAGAGATGCATTTATTTTATTGGGTACCTTTTGTTGAATGTTTCCTAATGAAATACTACGTGATATGTGACAGTTGGATAGGCTTTCTGAGAGAGATGAATCTGGAACACACATCACAAAACATACAAATTCTTATTCACAAAAACGAATAAACGGGTTTCAACAGTTGAGTTTACATTTTTGAAGAAAGTTAATAATCGCTCTATTAACAAAAAAGATGCGATGATGTTTTCAGACACATTCGGTGTAATGTGATTTGAGTAATTTGAGTAAATAACTTATAAGAATTAAAATTTGAAAATGATTCAAATGTCCTATTATACACTCTTAAGGTGCTTCATGAGGCCATAGAAGAAAGATTTTTGGCTGAATGGTTCCATACAGAGCATTAACTTAATCATCCAAGGAACTTTTTAGGTTTACAAAATGTTCTTTGTAGTGAAAAAGTAGTTTTAGATTTTGCAAAATTGTTCTTTAAAGAAGCTTTCTGTAAATGGTACTTTTGGTTTAGGGAACCAAAAATAGATTTTCTGTCATAGAGGTTCTATGGCATTGCTGGGAAGATCCCAAGATGGGAAGTTATTTTTGTATAGATGTTTGATGGTAGAATACTTTCAAATCCTGATCGCCTGGATTTAAATACAAATTCCAAACTATTTATATTACAAAAACCAGTATGAACCATAAATTGTTTACCATTAAAACCATTACAAAATTATGTTATGTTCTTATGGCTTTACACCAGTAAGAAATGCTCTATTGGTATCCATCTGCAGATAAAGAACCCAACACACAGTTTCACATATTATTCAAGTTCACACACATACAAGTTGCCATTAAAACCATCAAATCCATTAGAATGTCTCGTTTTCCCAGCAGGGGCAGCAGAATAAGAGCAAGCAGCTTAACAAAGGAGCTGACTATAAACAAGACTGCTGCTGACTGTACTTTCACAAATACACCAACAACCGACTTCAAACAAATAAAAACTCCGCTTGCCTCAACATGACTTTATTATACAGTAACACCAATAAGCATCATTCTGCATACCTGGCAGTTTAGGTTTCTTTCTTTTCCGCGAGAGTGTCAGCTGCACTTGTTGCTGTAGTCGGTTTCGCCGGTGAGTATCGGCTTGAGTGAGTTTGTCCGTGTGCGGTAAAGCCAAAGAAGTGTCTTCCGACCGAAAAGACCGCAGAGCGGGCAACGCGGTGCGCATGAAATCTGCCTCCTCCGCCATCGAGGTCTCTCTTTAAATGCAGTGAGGTGTGTAGCGTCAGGTGTTTTACTCCCTGTTGGGCGTGAAGCGCTACGGTTGTTCTTTGTGATCGAGGTGTGGTTTAAACATGCGTCACATTACTCGTACGGTATCGTGTTACCGCACAACTCTGAGCAATTGTGATCGAGGAGGTGGACAGATTTCACTGTAGACATTTGCTGTGACCTGACGCCAGGCTATATTATAGCAACAATGTGTGGACTCAGCATTATTCTTTCGTGATTATTCACTGTAATGCAATATCGTGTCTGTCCCTCTGGTTGTCCTGTTGGGACACCGACGAACGAACTGCGAGGCTGAGCTCCTCCCACAAACAAAAACGTCACACGTGAAAGTTTCGGGGGTTGAAATGTATTTACAAACTTTTCAAAGTAACCATAGTTTCCGGCGAAATGAAGTAAGAAAGTTGAATAACAATAATTGTTTTAATAGTATTTATAAATTAAAAACAGACATCCTTTTCATGCATAATCCATCAAGTGTTTGTAGCCTAACTATTTTTTATTTCATTTTATTTTCATTTTGATAGCAAGCAGTTATTTATAGAGCTATAATAATTTCTCAAACAGACTTTTACTCGGTATAAAAAATGGTTTAACTTTTTTTAACAATGACTTCAATATTAAATAATAATCTAGTAAAGAGAAAATAGTTTGGCAATCAATTTCAGTTAAACAGTTTACTAAATAATATCTTAATTTACTAATTTATCACACACTGCAAATCTTTAGTTTTAATAAAGCATAATGGGATTTGTAAAACGTTATTTAAAATCACAGCGCTTCTGTTCATCTCATTCTACATACACTTTGCATAATTCAATAAGATTTTGACAAAGACAAAAATGTTGATAATCATTAGATAATAATAATGTAATACATAAGTCTGGTAGCCATACAGCCGTTTCATCGACAGAGGGCGGTATTGTGATAGACCTATGGCTAATGGTGTTCTATCCATTAAAGAGTGGAACGTTAACAAACAACGTCTTAATAACAGGCTATAGATTTATATTAAACAACTGTGATATATTAAAACAAATATTTCCAACTATCACATTTAAAATCACATTATTATTACTATACAGAACTATACTGTGCCTTATTTTGGTAAATGTTTTCAAACGTAAAGGGATGACATTGTTTATTTTTATATCATGTTATTAAATTGATAAGTGTTCAATTCTGTCAGATACATGTTGTATGTAAAATAGGCAAACACGTTTACAGACACGGAGCGATATTCACATACAATCATCATTACAATAATGCAATTACGCATCATTTAAGAACCAGAAACTTAAATCACTGGAGGAAAATGTCTTGCGTATAAACAAATGAATACACTTATTTATGTGTTTATTCATTTATTTTTAGCCAAGGCGGTGACACATTTTAAAGGTCCCGCTAAGTGCGCGCTCGATTGGTTGAGTGCTATCAGCTGAAGCGCGCGTCAGAGAGTGAGCGCGCAGGGGTCTCACCAAATCACTGTGCAACTCGCAGACTACGCAGCATTAGCTACTCGGTCCGACAAATCCAAACACAGACAGCTTGCTACACCAAACGCTTGCTACACCAAGTACTAGCGATTTTCGTTTATTAAACCCACGTTTTGAGATTTTGGCCGGTGACGCCCGGATATGGAGCTGAGTAGGTCAGTATAATACGCGCGGACAAAGCGGATCAGCTCGAGCCGAGATGAGCGCCACGATGAGCGGCTCTGGGTCAGCGCCCTGCCGCTTCGCACATTACTTTATTATATGCGGAATAGACAACGAAACTGGCCTCGAACCAGATGCTTTAGCAGGTAAGAATGTATTTGATGGTTTTGTGTATTGTTGACTGCCGATAAACACGATATAGCGGATATAAACATGAGCTGACGTGCACTGATTTCTTATGAGCACCGCTTGAATCATATTATGATCTCGATGCTTGGAAATTCAAAGCCGTTTAATGTACTATTAAAATCTCTTAGGGTTATTGTTTTATTATGCTTATCGCATTTTTGTTACTAGGCCTATTTGTTATACAAAAATTTCACTACAAAGCACGATTAAACTATGGTTATTGTGTAAATCTTTGTGTTTACGTCAATGTGTGTATACGTCAAAACAATGCTTAGACTATAGACCATGGTCAATTTTCGTAAGGCAGCCTATGCTCGATCTAAATGGGTAATTCTTGTAACAGGCTTTTAGTATAATGGTGTAATGATTTTAGATAAACTATGCTCTAAACCCATAGTGTCTTCCTGTGCTGTGTGTAAAAAAACATGTCTGTGCAATAGATAATGCATTCAGCTCTGTTATTTAAAATATGGATATCCGTCTCAAACATCAATAAGCATCATTATGTATTGATTGTAAACAAAATTTGAATGTCCCATGGTGACACCAAAACCATTCTGGAAATCTGCGCTTCATTGGCTTGTTGGCATCCCGGCAGAACAGCTGATATATGCTTTATATGGGCTATAAAGGGACCCCCGAGGGCCTACTGCTAAATTAAGAGGCTGTGAAATTGACATGTTGATTGGCTTGAACTATTATTAAACCAGATTATTTATCACGTTTATAATTATTTATACATACATTGTAACATTCTCGAAATATGTAGTTCACTACACTATCTGTGTGTGTGTGACTGAGAAAAATAAAAAAAAAAAAAAACAAGAACAGGCATAGACAGAAGGGGAGAAGTCTTTTAAATCACACAAAGGGCAGATGATATTTCTCCTTGCGGTTTAAGCGTTCAGCTTTGTTTTTGAGGTTGGCTGGTTTCATTGAACAATCACATGAGGCATCATATGGGTCTCGTAACAAATGTGCATCTATTTTATACATTGCCAACTAGCAGGGTTTTTAAAAGATCACAGTGTCTTCATCGTGACTAGTCCTGTAATGGTCCACAGGCTGCTAATCAACTTGTATTGAGCAACATGTGCTGGGCAGCTCACACCACTGATCAGTTTGTTTGGATGGTGCCCACTGTTGTCATTGTGTACCACGCTTGGTGTGACTCAATTCATGCTTGACGGAATAACCCTTATTTTGCGAAACTTGTTCTTTAGCCACCACACACCTACCGGGAAATACTGTTTTAATTGACCCCGATATTTGTTTATGAAATACTTGTTTTAAAGCAGATCCACTGATTGCGACACCTTTTTAAAAACCTGGCACAGTTAAACAGGCGCCGCTTGTGAACTTTGTGAGGCCCAGAGCTAAGCTGGTTAGATGTGGTGCTGAGAGGCTGCGTGGGATAAAACCAGGCTGTTTAGTTTTAAGCACAGGCTTGTCTCTCTTTGTTTGTCAAAAATGTGTCAATTAAACATGATTACAATTATTTTTTTCAAATAGATGTTATGCTCTGGTGAAAGAATCTGTTAATGTAAGTTTCAGAAAATCATATTGGCAGAGGAAACACCATCGCCAGATTTTGCACAAGTTTGATTTCTCTTGGAAATAATGTTTTTTGTCTTTGAAAAAAATTGACCTCTCCCACATTTTGTAGTGTTTAGAAGTGATGACTTTAACTTGTTTTCAACCTAAAACTTAACTTGGGATTTGTTTTTGTGGCATTCCAAAAGAGTGAATTATTTTGTCCTTTGCTCATGACTTTCTCATGTCAGATCAGTCCTATACCCCAAATAAAGTTCATCATGATTAAACAGTTGGAGCTTGATTAATTTACCCCCGTGTGTGTCCAGTGTCA
This sequence comes from Triplophysa siluroides, assembly GCA_006030095.1. Taxonomy (NCBI): domain Eukaryota; kingdom Metazoa; phylum Chordata; class Actinopteri; order Cypriniformes; family Nemacheilidae; genus Triplophysa; species Triplophysa siluroides. The sequence goes on from VCII01000924.1 coordinate 620,714, forward strand.
TAAAGGACTCGGACATTATCAGCTCAGTGGGTTGCTCAGATAAGCAGTGTAAGCTCTCACTGTTTGCGGCATTGTGAGATGTTCACTCGACATATCCCGTGTACAACATAACCTTTGTTGAAAATAGTTTGATCCATATCGAGTGTTTTGAAAATCCCCCTTGCTCCACCCTGTAGCACCTGTGTTTTCTACCCGTCTGGTTTCTAAATGTTAGCTTTGGTTGCACCTCCTGTGAGAAGATGAGAATGCTCATTTGTAATTCAAACCACTTGAAGATCAAGAGCGAGAGATGGTTCTCCGTGATATATTTTTGGCACCGTTTCCTCGGTTCCATTGTTTAAAGCAGCAATGCACGCTTCCTGCTGGTTACCTCCATGCCTTTAGGCATGACTGAATACGGGCAGTTGGACTCAAAAGGCCGAGCTCCCTCCTAGTGCTTCTAGGCATAATCATCACTGCTGGTCACCTTTTGACTATTCTTCCCCATTTACAATCTGTTTCTTGATATAAAGGATGCTTATTAAAATGGGTTAATTGAAAATGGCCATTAATAGTGTAAACACAGTGTGGCCTCTCAATTGATGTCATTTCAAGTGGCTGTGCCTTTAGCTGAGGTTTATTAATCAGAGACGGTTGTCCTCGTTTCTGCTAAGCTCAGAGTCCGATATAAATGTTGTTTTTCTGGCTAGTTTGTAGTCCTCTGCAAGGCCAAGGTGATTTGGGAAAAACGAGTTCCACTAATGGTCAACTTTGTTTTTCTATCTCTTTATGTTTGCTTTGTCCACGGCGCTGCTCCTTTTTATAGGTCTCTCTGCTCTCATATAATCCATTTGGTTATGGATGTTGGTTGGTTCTTGGAAGGCACTCTGTACGGTTATATACTCAGCGTAAGGAGCTGTATATCCTCTGAGTTGGATAAAAATATAAGCTATAAAAAGCACCTCTTGTGTCTTGTGTTCTGCCTTTGAGAGGACATGCTTTGAAGGCAGCCCACAGTTTTTTCTTGTTGTGGTTACAAACAGTGAGAACTGAATATAAAAACACTTTTATATTTCGTGTTTTTTAAGGATTTTGCATTATAGGTTTAGGTTAAGTTGGTCACACTTGACTTTTCGTTCCATTGACTACCATTCATACGCATGCGAATGCGTCGGACCAGAAACGTAAGCCCGTCCGAAGATATTTCGTATTTTGCTGCGTAGCAAAGTTTGGTGCACTCTGACCTGTGAATTCGTGTTTTTCTGTGCCCTAAAGGTAAACATTAACAATAAAAATGTATTCTCAGGCCCTAACTATCGTCCCCTAAAATCTAAATTTTTGACACATGTGCTTGCAGATGTTTTTTGTTTTAACGCTCCAGCGATCACAACACTTGACATATGTTTTCGGTTTCTTACAAAACATTCTGCACCTGCAGTCCTTGATCACGTTCTAAGATTGCACTGATGTTCCACATGTCAATAAAAGAGCTTTGTAAAACGACAAACAAAACCGCTATTTAGGAAGATGTTTCTTTGAGGTTTTGGCTCGTACCCATAGTTCACACCTCAGTCTAAAGAGGGGATTTTTCTCTTGAATTGCCTTCGTTTACTGAGGATTTGACACCTTGAATGGTCATTAACAGGGTATCGATAGTGCTTGGTCCTCTTTAGGTTAGACCTGTTGATTTGGAGCAGTGGTGTTTGAAAACCGCATCGGCTCCATTTGATTTTTATTGCATCCCGAAAAAGCTTTAACAAGTACTTTTGGCAAACAAGATGCTGTGGGAAACATTTTACCCTGCCAGCAGTGTAGCTGCCATTAGTGGGCAGTTACGCAAGTATATTCATACATTAAATGCATAGATATTGAGTCTTCGGGGTGACAGAAACGGGTATTTCAAAGGACATTTTTGGGACGAAAATGTCATTTTTATGTCAAGCGTTTACCCAATTGCAGTGTAAGTCACTTGGGATAAAGCATCTGCCATATAAATGTAATAAAAAAACTGGTAACTCCATATCAAATTACCATTTCTCGATTTCTCCTTAACCACCTTCCGGTTCTTCTCAACAACATATCATGGGATGAAAAGGATTCTTCCTGATTGTGCTTGACTTTTTGCGTAGAGGAACTTCTACATTCATCACGTGAATGTTGGTACTACTGAACCAAGAAGTCGCACACACCTGTTAAAGCTGGTAAGAATAGAGATTTTAAAACAAGCTACAAGACTCCCAACCAAAGTTTTCTGCTCTGAGGCTTTAAAAATAAAAACTAGACAGGACTTACAAAACCTGGGCGGCATTGTTACACCCCGGCTGCATGACGTGTCTCCGCTCATTGTATGTCGTTGGCCTGCTCCTATTGTGACGGGCACAGAGACCCTAGGCAGTAGAGGACAGCCACAAAGAGACACTGGAGGGCTGATTCCTGTGCCATCTGTCTGTGAGCAACAGCCTGAACGTGGGGACAATGACTATGCTAATTCGGTAACACCTCCATGACTTCTCATGGGTTAGAGTCCTATAGGCCTGAATCGGGGGGGAAACGGGTCAAACGGCAGAGCTGTGTAACGGCGGCTGCACAATCCTCTCTGTCCTTTTTTTGTTTCCCCCTTGGGCAATTAACTTATTTTTAATCTGTAATGCTTTGCTGGTTTGACATGTAAGGTGGCGTTCGAAAAGACGTTTAATAAATTCACGTTTTTTATTTTAGAGTTGGTGGAAGGGGGCCTGTAAGATTGTTAGTTTAATCTACTTAAAGTTTTAAGGAAACTGAGTAATCTGCCTCGCTTTGATCTCAAGTGTGGTTCAGTGCTGCGTAAATCAGCATCATTGGAATATGGGTTCATTGAATTTCACAAATTAACGCCTCTTGCTTTAGATTTATAATATAAGCATTTAGAGGTACTATAATGGTCTCACATCAGGGTTAACCCTTAGTTTTTAACCTGTTTTAAATGCACATTACCAAAAAGTTTATGCAATTTATAATAGGGCAACCTATCACTAGCACTTTTTTATGTTAATTTGCGACTGAAGTTTGCATATATCAAAGTGTTGTATGATACTTGTAAGATCATGTAAAAGTATGTTTGAGTTCTCACAACGTAAGATTACGTTCTCACAAAACAAAATACTTTTGTTGGCCGTTTATAAATAGGCAAGATGAATTATTAATATTGTTTAAATAAAAGACATACTTGACATAAGAGAGACCAAAACCTAGTCCAAAAAGTCTTGGGACACATAAGCCACACCTAAAAGTGCATGATTTTCGTTCCATTAGGTAACAAAATGTCAAATCGAATACAATTTATTTTTAAGATAGCACAATAGTTTTTCGTGACTACTGGTTGCCAAATGCGCTTTATTACTATAACTCACAGTTATGCCACAAGCGCATAAATCCAGTTGCGTAATGTTTTTACCTTCATGCGCAGCCATCATTGAATAGATTAAAGCAAGGGTAGGACATTGCGTAGTGCAGAGACCTTCATTTAAATGTGATGGTTGTAACAATATAGGGAGCATGTAAAGTAGGCTTGACATTTTAAAACGAACCTAAAATGTTTTTATTATGCAATTGTTTTATAGTGATACGATTTAAAGTGAAGGGATGGATGCAGCTCTGCATGTCTGATATACAGTCTGCTTCTGGTGACCTGTTATATGACAAAGGGGCTACTGGTCTTGATGGACAATCATTGTATCGGTGTATGTCTGTATGTCCTTCTGTGTGTGTCTGTTTGTGTATAAATGAGACCGACTGAGGCCGTGAATCGGTCATGTTGACTTTGTTCATTGACTAACCTCCAACTCATCAGTAACCTCTGTCCTTAGATAAGCCTTGACACACCACGTGACTATTTGATTTCAGCCAAACATGATACATGTTTTTGTAGTTCAGATGTGATTATGAAAATGTTTGAGGGTTTTGTATTTTCTGGGGATTTGTGCTCACATTAGTGAGTATTTTACTCAATACTTGGGTAGCTGACAAATACCATGCCCGTTACTATTTCTTAACATATAAGGTTAAAGTGTTTTCTGAATGCATTATGGGAGGTTGGATGATATGACCTAGCATGTTTTTTTAAATTTGTTGTATTTTAGTCCCAAGGTCCATAAAATCTATATTGTCTCTTACTCTATACATTTAGTTCGAGTACATCATTTGAATTATCATATGTGAGAATACGAAAGTTGTTGCTTACAATAGTTTATATGAAGTGGCTGTTTGTTCTTCTTTCTTACTTTCTTTTCAAGCGCACACAGTGTTTCATTGCTATTTGAACTTCGACCTGAATGTCTGCAACATGCCAGCATGAGTAACACTGAAATTATCTCCATAAGTCCTTATGTGATTTCTGCCGGTTTGTGTTTGTTTACATTTATGTTCGTACGATTGAGTTGGTTCCTTAAGGTTAACCAAAGTCCCTATGCTGTAAGACTACAGACTCTCTTACAACAATACATAGGAATTATTAATAAAGTAAGTTGAATGTCTCATCAAACATTTACATTAAGACTATTCCTTCCACCTCTCTGTTTGCAATAAAGTATTGGTTGTAAAATGTAAATAAAAAGCACATTTTTTTAAAATAGTTTTCACACATCAACCCCTGTAGATGCAGAGCTCTTCTTGCATCCAGGTGTAATGTGGAGACTTCAACAGGCCAGAACGTGTTTTAAGCTCCAGCTTCAGCAGATGCGTCATGTCTCTGACAGCAGAGCTGCGCTTGTGCTGACTGCCCAAACCCTGTGGGAAGGAAAGGACCCCTGTTTTGTGCTCACAATGTGCCCGTTCAGCACTCGAAACACACACACGCACAGAGCGTGCATAAGCCTCAGTTACGTAACGCAGTCGAGGATGGACAAAGGCTCTGTAAAAGACACTGTGTGCTGTCTTCCATCAGCACTTTTAAAATGAATGGTGCACGCTCGGGTGCAAGGCCAGTAATTTTGCTCAACATCACACCCAATCATATTGATGTACCTATGGGTTCAACACAAGGACTTGTGTAGTTCTGTTTTTCACCTTTACAAAATAAAAGCCAATAAAAGCTTTGCAAAAAATTAAGGCCATTATACAGTGGCTCTGCGATGTACTTCAAAAATTGTGAAATACAATGCCTTTTCTTTCATTCATTAAACACAGTCATCATGCTGTTGAAAAGTATTACAATGGTCTCTTCTGGCACTTTTATGTTGTTAGTTGAAGGACTTGCATTCTGAATTGGTCTTTTTTGACCTGTGACAAGGAGTTATTTAGGTGATGCGAGCTGGTGTTGGGATTAGCAATGACGTCAGGTCAGATCAAAGAGTACATGATTTATATTCATTCGGTGATGACACGTGTTCATAACACACACAAACACATGGGCTGAGTCATCCTGTAAGTGCAGTAGCAAACACAGCAGCAGTTTCCTTCTGTGTGGGTGAATATCAGTTTACACCAAGAAACTAAAGGCTGTCCTAAGGACCCCATTTCGGACCTCAGTTTTCATTATTTCCTTTATATAATCTTTAAATTTACACATATGTCATATATTTAATATAGATATTCATATGTGTACCTCAAAGGTCTTAAATAATACCTGAAGCACGGAACGTAAGCACATTTGAACACACTCTTACTGCAATTTAGATGATCTTAAGCATTCAAGGCTCAATCGAAGATGTCTTGCAGCCAGGCAGGAATATAATCAATGGAGATTGGTTGTGCTTGAATGCGTGCTTGTGTGGGCAAATGCAGATTTTTCTTAATAATCCACCTCGCCGTGTTCTTCTAACACCCACCGATAAGATATTTTGTGTTTGCTTGCCGGTCACGCATAACATGATGTCTCACTGCCAGCAGAGATTACATCCCACGGTCAAGCTGTGCTCGACAAACCAGCGGTGTCTCACTTCACCTCCATCACTGCTCAGCCTGTAAAATAACACACGCTGTCTGTGTCGGCAATGCCATTGCTGTTGGATTCAGTCATGCATCGGTTTTTGTTTGCTTCTCCATTTCTGTGTCTTGTTTGACATTTTGCTTTTTCGTTTGTCTGTTTGTGTGTTTGTGCCACCTCAGCTTTGTACCAATGGCTAGAGGCCGATCGGCAGGGCAAGGACCCAGCGGCCGTGGCAGCAGGTAAACATCATCTTTAATCACCTCATTGCAAAACTTGAACATCCTCTTCAATCCTTCAGCGTTTGTTTTTCATCTCATTTAGCTTCTGTCTATACTTGCTTCCCGTCTGCATGTTTTTTAAAGGAATAAATCATAAGAATTTTGACATGCTTTTTGTCTTTCTGCGAGCTTTGCATATGCTTTAGCTTTGACATTCTGATTCAAATCTTCTTTTGTGTACAAAGACTTCATTTGAGTTCTTTTGAACTCTCCGCCCTTCTTGTCACTGAAATGTGGGTCCTTCACCTCTTAGCTTATTTTAAATCAGTTTCTGTTCCCCTGCAACACTGTCTCCCCTTCCCTATTTTTCTGTTGTTCTCCTGCTATATCATGGGATCTCTCTCTCTCTTTCTCTCTCTCTCTCAAGAGAAACTATATCTTAACCCTGCTGCACCCTTCCGTTATTTTCATCTGAGTAACGTAGCATGAGTTATTGCAGTAGGCATGAGTAAACAAACAAGACAACTAAGATCAAGAGATATTGTGAGTTTTAGCCATTGTGTTTATTCCACAACCCTTCGATTAAAATCTCTCCTCGGATCCAAATCTTACATGACACTGCCGGCTCCTGTCATCTGTGCTGCTGGGTTTTCACATGGGTGTGTTCCAATATCTGTTCATGCCTCCTCGTGTTTTACTGTCAGAGCGATACTGTTTCATCTAACACAGCAGCCAGCCGAAGACACTGTAGATGTACCGAGCCAAAAAACTGTAATTGTTTTGTGAAAACTTTTGCGTTCTTGGAGATGCAGGTTTAGGTTCAGGCTTGCTTCACACGCACACATACACGTGTGTTTATTGATCTATGGGGCCACATTGGGAGATGTTCTAATCTGTCAAGTCAGTAATAGAAGGGTCGAAAATGTAATATGACATACATGTATGAAATAAGCGAACACTGTCAGAAACAAAAAGCTCTTTTAAAAAGGAAACCTTTTCACCTAAAGATTGCGGTGACACTTTACTTAATGCATGTACATTATGAATAATGGATTTTAAAAGTAGTTTTAATGTATTAATTATGTCTCGTAATGCACCTTATAATGTCTCATGAATAATCTTATCACTTATCAATTCATTGTAACACTTTACAGTTTTATTTTGGTTATAATACGACAACATTTAATGCATCACAACACGCGTTATGTACAATTATATGCATCATACCATTCAATAACCCTTAGTAATGCATTATACCTAAAGGCTTTAAGTAAAGTCTTATCAAGTTTGCTCAAAGGTACATATTGATGCCAAATGTGTACTGTACATATTTGTCAATTTAGGACCTTTTTATTGGGTAACGATGTTGTACCTTTTTCTGATGGTTTAGGATAACACATAAATATGGCAACCTTTTGACATTGACACCAAGTACATTTGGTTACTTTTAGAAGCTTTTGTAGGGTTGAAAGATTTGTTTTCATGAAATGAGGATAAATGCAAAAAATGAACATCCCAGTGATCAAACCCAACATGTGGATGCGAGTATGTTAGTATTGAGATTCGAGAGCGAGGAGTCCTGCGCTGATAAACTCTCATAGACAGGTGTCGTATCTGGGTCACGTTTACACTGCAAATACAGGGGGATTACTCTATCCAGCATACCTGAAAGAGCTGTGGAAAGGATTTCCTGGACTAATTTCCAGTCACACACAGTAGTGTATATTCAAACAAATATATGGTATTAAACCAGACAAATGAGTGTGTATCAAGGTTTTCAAAATGTAATTTCTCTGTTTGCCTTACTGTAGCACAAAAAGCTAGTACTATTGAAACATGGATGTTTAGATGTGAAATAGTAAGGAAACATACATTACAGTCCGCTGTTTTAAAAAATTTATCTTTTTTTTAATGTAATGTAAACATTTATCAGTTTAATGCAGCGTAATTGAGATGCATGACAACACTGTTTGTATTTACGACCATACACACTCTTAGTTGCTTTTGCATTGTAAAGCTTTTGAATAATGTATTAGTAAATGTTCTTGCCTTTCTCCTCATCAATTTGTCTTGTACAATTCTGTATCTTCAGGGGAGAACTTTGATCAGAGCCCTTTGAAAAGGACCTTTAAATCCAAAGTGTTGGCACACTACCCAGAGAACATCGAGTGCAACCCATTCGACCAAGATGCTGTTAACATGGTGAGTCACCTGAAAATCTTGAAGTTATGTCCAATATGACACTTGATTTACTTTGAGGTGTATTTTTTCTTTCTATTTATTTATTACATTTAAATATTTGATATACAAGGTTGATTAATAACGACAAACAAAACAAAACAAAAACACCTGTACATTAATTTTCCCTGAAAATACTACGATAATATAATAACAGTTGCAATAACATTAGTCTACATATTCCAAAAAAATGTAGTATTTATCTACTGTTCATGCCCACATGCAAAGACTTGTTAAACGTTTTACAATATCCAACACATCTAAACCTGTCTTATGTTCTCAAAACAAAACGTTCCCAGACACTGTCTTATTTCCCACATTAATCATGAGAAATGTCGCAATCGGCATTGATTCAGAACGTCAAACATACACAAGCACACACTCGCTCAGTCTGTGGTCTCATGCTGTTATCGGACGAGTTGGCTTGTGTTTCCGTCCCGGAGTGTTCAGAGGTAACGAAAACCTCTGACCTGTCGATCCCGTGCCGCAAGGTCATTTTTTCCACCAGCGGCGTAAACGGAAGCTTGGCAGTAGTGAGTTCAGCATCAATTATTCAACCCGAGCTCTCCGCTTACGTCGGCATGGAAACGGCTCATTGTGCGTGTGCTCGAACTGTAAAAGAATACCAGAGGTGCGCATGCTTTATTTACCATAAAACTGAATGAGGCTTCCCGTTTATTATTCTCAAGATTAGTTTCTCATTGGTAGGGACTCGTACGCAAATAAATGCAGCAGAGGTTCTCTTTTCACAAGTCCATTTTTGTTCTCTGCCAGTTGTGGCCTGGATGAAACGCCTCAAAAGATTGCTTTCATTTTTCAATTCCACTCCAATCTGCTTTCACCGGGCTAGTTTTCTGTTCCTTACATGTCTTCTCTCGCCATCATGGCTGTCTTTTTCAATTGGCTGTCGTCCCTCTTGTGCACACGTGTATGCGTGAGAGTTTGCATGGCTATGTGAATCTCTGCATGTGTCCATTAGTGAGCAGATGTTTTTGTGATGTACACAGTTTAAGATCAATGGAGCATTACAGTATTTGTAATTTCTCATTAAGCTGTACAGTTCAAATCGGGTTGAGCGTGTGAAATCCACTTTGGAGTTAAAACCATTTTTTTGTCCTATTTAAATGTTTAAAAGATAAGGAACTAACATTGTTGCCATCTATTGTATTATGTTATGTTTTTGATTCTTTGTTATATGGATGTTTGTTTATTTTTATTGTCCCCCTTAAAGGGACTGTTCACCTGTTTCAACCTGTATACATTTCTTTGTTCTGATGAACACAGAGAAAGATATTTGGAAGAATGCTTGTAACCAAACCATTGACTACCATAGGAGAAATTACAATGATTGTCAAAAGTGCCCCAGAACCGTTTGCTTTCCTACATTCTTCAAAATATCTTCTTTTGTGTTCAACACTACAACGAAATTTATAAAGCAATTTTTCATATTACGGTAGTCAATGGTGGCCAAGAACTTGGCCGTTTAACTACTTCAATCTTAAATCTGCTAGTTATTGTCATAATCTTTTGTGTAAATGGGACTTAAAAGTAGTATTGGGAAAAAATGCAGTTATTTTACCAATGTATCTCATTCTCTCGGTCCACAGCTCTGCATGCCAAAAGGCCTGTCCTTCCGAACGCAACGTGACAGTCGCACCCCACAGTACCACTCTTTCCTCATCACCAGAGAAGATGGTTCTCGCACTTACGGTTTCGTCCACACCTTCTACGAGGAGGTCACCAGCCCTCAGATCTGCTCTGCTATGCAGGCCCTACACCAGATGCACCAAGCAGAGCACAACGCATCTGCCCATAACTGCCCTTCCTCATCTTCTTCATCATCTTCATCATCTAGTATGGACTCTCTAGCCAGCAGCCTGGAGGACGTCGAGTCTCCTTCCTCCTCACATGGAAACCGCAGAAGTTGCGGATGCTCCAGAGAAGGTTACGACTCCTCCGCGACACTCTGTATGTGTCAAAAGCCGCGTGTCTGATCACGCCTATGCCATTTATGCACGCGTGTAAACGCTTCCTGTCGCAGCTCCACCGTGCCGTCACCTCCCATCAACCACCTCCGCTGCCTTTGGAGAGCTACATTTACAACATACTCTTTGAAGTACCCTTGCCTCCACCCGGGCGATCTTTAAAGTTCCACGGTGTGTACGAACCCATCCTGTGCCAGAGGCCTGGTGTCGGAGAGCTGCCGTTGGCTGATTTCCCGCTGGGAGAGGCCTTCCGGTTGTTGGGGGTGGAAAATCTGGTGCAGCTTTTCACCTGCGTCCTTCTGGAGATGCAGATCCTTCTGTATTCACAGGGTAAGAAACCTAGAGAAACTCTTTGTGGAACTTTTCGGTACTTGTCATTCAGGGTTCAAAATTGAATTTTTGTCACACTTGTGGTCAGAGGATTGCAGAAATATCTTGGTAAACATAAAATTGTAATTTTGTATTATTTTTTAAACAAATTATATTTCCCATGGCAATTTTAAACCAATTTAAAAAAAACTTCTGTTAAGTGATGTTATAGGACATTTAAAACTTCTGGTGGGGAATTTTTAAGTGATGTTATAGGCCATTTAAAACTTCTGGTGGGGAATTTTTAAGTGATGTTATAGGACATTTAATATGTTGAGCGTGTTTGACTTTTATGCTATTAAAGATTTTTTTTATTTAGCCATAAACCACATAATCTTGCAGAGTTGAAAGCTTACCAAAGCCAATTGTTATTTTTGCTGTTTGCTATATCATTTTCCAAACATTTAGTTTCTGTAGACAAATGTATGTGTCTGCATTTGAAGACGTGACAGAGTCTGTATGACGATCACTTCAGCTCAACGTTTAATTTTTTAGTTCGGATGTTTCTAATGCGCCTCAGCTAGGCCTTTTGAAGTGGAGACAAAGTCGTTGTGGAGGAACATTATGAATATTACATGATCCTGCTGCACACAGACGCTTTACTGCAAACACAAGTTAATGCACATGTTAATGAATTCCTCTGGCTGATCTCTTTGAAACTAATGATATGATTATGATCTATTAATAATCACAGGCTTGTTTTAATGCTGCACTATTACATAGTTACATTTTATAGTTCATCCAGGATCTTAAACGAACCATTGGAAGATGCAAGTAAAAATTGCTTTGGCCATTAAATAAATGAGCAGTTATGATGCATGGTTTGCAATGCAATGTAGTCTGACGTTGACATGTGAATCAAAACCTATATACAAAAATTTGGTCTGGTAGTGTAAGGCTATATAAAAAAAAATAAGTAATGTTCATATTTTTTGTCTTTTCCGATGGCATGTATAGACTACCAAGGCTCATGGTGGTCGCGGAGGGAATCACAACGTTACTGTTTCCCTTCCAATGGCAGCATGTGTACGTGCCCATCCTTCCCGCTTCTCTGCTGCACTTCCTGGACGCCCCTGTGCCCTACCTCATGGGCCTGCAGTCCAAAGAGGGCACGGACCGCTCCAAACTGGAGCTGCCTCAAGAGGTGACACGCACTCACTAAAGCATGTTCACATGCACGAACCCGCACGTATACCCCGCACTTAAAAACACATTCACATCCTTTATCTCAGCGCATCCACTTAGCATAACAGTCCACTTGCCATCCACCTTTATACGGTTTAAAGCGGATTGAGGCCGCCCTCGTGGCTTAGAATAGCTATTGTTTTTAAGCAACATATGGTTTCACGGTAGAGCCCCGAGGGACACAGCAGCCCCTGCACTGATTTTTTTTTTATGTGTTACTTGGTGACATTTACTGTAACTTTAAATCCTTTGTTCATTTGCGTCGCACCGTATCTGAATTCTTAGTAAGGGAGAATTATTCACAGTTTATCCGGATGCTCAAAATCTCTAGCAAAGCTTTCCAGATCCTCGTCCTCGTCCCCAAATCCCATTCTCTCTCTGACTCTAGATGCAAATTCCCTGTTTTGTATACTCTTTGAAGTCATGCTGACCCAGAAAAATATGTGTGATGACAAAAGAGAAGCAGGAGACGGATTATTTTGGAATAACACCTGCATGCTTTCGGGTTAGGTTTGCTATGTTGCAAGCGTTATAAAAGTGTATAGGGGCATGTTTTAGCAGCTTTGCACCAAAATTGAAGCTAGGTCAAACATCACCCACATATACACACACTGGCCTAAGTGCCCAATGACAGCCTGTCAGGATTGAGGCCTGGCAGAATGGACAGTTCTGCTTCTCGCTTGACTGATTTATTTTTACAACAACAAGGTCGGACATACCCGCACTACACACACACACTCACTCACTCACTCGAGGGCATTTTGACCGCATGAGCACCGCATGTGACTATAGTCTCACACACACAGCTTTATAATGCATTGATTTAACCTAGTTCCAAATATTGGCTTTACTTATTAGGTCAGTTCAACTAATTGTTTGTATTTGTGACACTGGGTTAGTGCATGTTTGTCACTGTAATTTTCCAGAATGCACTTGTGTTTGTTTTGGACCTGTGTTCTGTTTGGCACATTACAATGGATTTGGCAGCGTAGTGTTAAGATCATTATGTTGGATTAGGTTTTTGAACAGAGATCGAGATTTTACGCCTTACAAACCGAAATACTCCCATCAGCATACAGACACAACAACACATGTTTCCATTATGCTGGCCATTACCATAATTATTGTGTATAATACTTAATATATGTATATATATGTATAATTAAACAAAAAGCTTAAATGAGCAGCCTGGTGACACGTCGTAGAGCCAAACTTGAGTTAGTAAAATTGTGATTACTTAACTGGGGGATTTGAGGCATAATGTTAATTCACACGCTCTCGTTCCCTGCTCTCCACAGGCGAACCTTTGCTTCGTCGACGTCGATAACCACTGCATCGAGCTGCCCGAAGATTTCCCGCAGTTCCCCAACAAGACCGAGTTCATACAGGAACTGAGTGAGGTGTTGCTTAGTTTTGGACTGTCTCCAGATGGAGGCAACACCTCTCCTGCTCCTCCTGCTACCACACAGACCTCCACACTAGAAACGGAGCTGAAGAGCACGTCCCTGAGCGAGCTGGATGATGACAGGAGGAACGGAAACCTCGGAGGTGAAGCTCTGGATGTCTTGGAGCTTCTTCAAGGCAACCCAACGCTGGAGCGTCTGCAAGCTTTGGCCAAGAGGACCGGGGTGAAAGTGGCCCGTTTGGAGGCATTGGCTGCGGGGCAGAAGGCCATAGGAGAGGAGGGTGTGGGAGGGAGATCTCCCGCAGAGGAAGAGGAGCTGCGGAATGCAAAATTGAACGTGCAGCTGAGGGAGGTGTTTGCCGCACGCTTTGCAACAATGTTTGCGGACTATGAGTCGTTTGTGATCCAGAACTCTCCAGATCTGGAGTCCTGGCTGACCAACCGAGAGCAGATGCATAACTTTGACAAGGTGACTGGCTTTCACCACATTCAAATAGGATAATGATTGTTGCAATGCACTCTGGGATTGCCTTAACTGTGAAATATACATGTGAGGCTTTCTTAGAAATTAGGCAAAGACTGAAGTTTGATAATTTCCTTTTTCTGTAGGCCTCCTTCCTGTCGGACCAGCCTGAACCGTACTTGCCCTTCCTGTCCCATTTCATCGAAACGCAAATGTTTGCCACCTTCATCGACAATAAGATCATCTCTCAGTGGGAAGAGAAAGAGACACTTCTACGAGTGTTTGACGGACGCATTGAGAAGGCCCGTCTGTACAATGTTCGGGCCCCGAGCCTGCGATCCTCTATCTACCAGAAATGCACTTTCCTCAAAGAGTCTGGTAAGAAACCTGTAGCATGACTGGAATGAGATCACATTGGGTATAAATGTGTATCATATGGGTTGAGATTCACTATGGGATGAGGTATTCACTCTTGATTGAGGTTTATTATAGTTTGAGATGTTCACCATAGATTGTGATTAACTATAGGTTGGATTTTCTCCGTAGATTTACTATAGGTTGAGATTCCCTATACAGTAGATGCAGTGGCGATCGGTGCCTAATCAAAATGTGTCCAGCGCGTCATGTGTGTGCCACGTCATGTCAAAATAGGTGTTCCGTGCATCATGTGAACCTATGTGCATCACGTCACAATACGTTCCTGCTGCAGACACGTCGAAAGGGTTTATGATAAGAGACGATCGCGTTTGGAAGATACTCGCTTAGTCTCATGTGTAATCAGAGTTGAGTGTTAACGCAGTGTCTTATGAACGCGAGCGTCTCTTTTATCATAAACCCTTCGACGCGTCAGCAGCAGGCCTGTATTTAGACATGATGCGTGATGCACATGGGTTCATGTGAAGCACTGAACACGTATTTTGACATGAAGTGGCACACATATGACTCGCATGACACACATTTTGAATTACTGCTGGACCTGAAGATTAGGCTATAGGTGATATTAACTATAGGCTGAGGGATTCACTAAAGGTTGAGATGTTCACTATAGAGTGAGATTCACTATAGCTGATATTAACTATAGGCTGAGGTATTCACTGTAGGTTGGGATGTTCACTATAGATTGGGATTTACTGTTGGTTTAGATGTTCCCTATAGATTAAGATTCACTATAGCTGATATTAACTATAGGCTGAGGTATTCACTGTAGGTTGGGATGTTCTCTATAGATTGGGATTTACTGTAGGTTTAGATGTTCCCTATAGATTAAGATTCACTATAGTTGATATTAACTATAGGCTGAGGTATTCACTGTAGGTTGGGATGTTCACTATAGATTGGGATTTACTGTAGGTTAAGATGTTCCCTATAGATTAAGATTCACTATAGCTGATATTAACTATAGGCTGAGGTATTCACTGTAGGTTGGGATGTTCACTATAGATTGGGATTTACTGTAGGTTAAGATGTTCCCTATAGATTAAGATTCACTATAGCTGATATTAACTATAGGCTGAGGTATTCACTGTAGGTTGGATGTTCACTATAGATTGGGATTTACTGTAGGTTAAGATGTTCCCTATATATTAAGATTCACTAAAGATAATATTATCTATAGGCTGGGGTATTCACATTAGGTTGAGATTCACCATAGGTTCACATGATCATTATAGATTGGAATTGACTATAATGATATTCACTGGGTTGAGATTTAGATTTACTATAGGTTGGTGTTCGCTATAGATTTTGATTTACTATAGGTTGGTGTTCACTATATAATTAGATTTTATATAGGTTGAGATTCACAATACAGCAGATGAGATTTACTATAGACAGACAATCGCTGTATATTGAGATTCATTATAGATTAGATGAACCAGTATATGTTGATGTATTCACACATAGATTGAGGTATTAACTATATATTGAGAGATTCATTGAAGCTGATGTTGGTTTTTTATTTAACTGTACTGCCTTGCCCGGCGTCTGTCCCCGTCTCTACAGAACGCCTTTTATCTTTCCCATTCTGAAATGATGGTTATTCCCCCAGTCGTAACTCTGTCCTTACAAATCGTGTTTTTCTATTTTAATGAGGCCTATAGAAAAAGAATAGTTGCTGCATATGTGGCCCAATGATTAGAGAGCTTGACAGCTCAAGAGGGAGGGTAAGGGTCCGCAGAGCCGTATGAAGAAAGAGAGGGAGCGTAAGTGTGTAATAAGAGGTTTAAATTCGAGGAGATGAGGACAGAATGAAAGAACTGAAGAGCGTGTTCTCGAGTGAGTCATATAAAATGATCGCTTTTTTGAAAGAAGGCCAAATAATGAGGAGAAAAGAACTGGAGGCTGGCGCCGTGCTGTGCCATCTTGGGGAGCCCTCTCTGTGTATCTGCTGTATGTTGTGTGAGCATCTCTGTTTTCTAAGCCCTCGGCAGCATTGTTAGGTCAATAACCTCTTGTCAAAATAAAGGTTGCTGCTGTTCTGGGTTGAAAAAAAGTGCTCCTGTAGTGGCACGCCATCAACAGATGCCTTACGAAACATGTCCGGCATCCAAGTAATACTGCGTAACAAAAATGGTTGTCACCTATTAAAAGTTTGTAAACTTTTAATTTTTTATAGCCCAGGCTATAGAGCAACGACTAAAGAAGATCGACCACACTGCTATCCACCCTCACCTGCTTAATATGAAGATCGGACAAGGAAAATACCAACAGGGCTTTTTCCCCAAACTGCAGGCGGATGTGCTCGCATCAGGGCCCACCAGCAACAAGTGAGTTTCTTGTTTTTTAATCACAACAATCTTTTTAATGATGCCTATTTGCACAAATGATGACGGCCCATTAATATGTTCAGTAAAAGATGAAAATGACCTTCACACTTTGATCTCTAGCCTTCAGGGTTGCAAACTGCTTACTTTTCTACTTGCTTCTTCACCTTTTGTTAAAGTAATTTGTCTTAATGGTTCAGGAAAATAACTATTTAAATCAAAGTAATCACTTTGTAATGACTTAAAAAGGGTAGTTTAGGTTTACATACTTAAACTTATAAAGCTTTCATTAAACATTGAATGTGTTTGGATGAATTAAAGTATGTGTCATTTACGTTCATTCATTAGGAAAACACTTTTATCCAGTGTGACTTTGGAGAGAATTGAACATTTTCTCTGAGAGAATTGAACTTTTTATATCCAAGTGTATGACTTGAATCAAAAACATTTCTTCAGCAGGTGGTCCAGTCGCACATGCTCAACTCAGCGCAGAGTGGACCGACACAGACCACAGAATGAACATTTTGTCCTAGACAATGACCTCAAAGAGGTGAATCATGATTTAATTATTTAATTCCCCGTGTCTGTTTATCTTATCTTATCCTGTTTTGTTTTTAATTTGGTTTGGATTAAATTTTTTCCACAATTCCACTCTTCTTGAGTCTGTGTCTATCATACTGTTTTTATACTGTTTGCTTGCATAAGATCTCGTTGTCAAAACGTCGGTAAAAAAGCCGCTTCTGCTTAATTGACAGAAAGAATAAAAACTGATTATGATGCAGAAGTGACATTAATAGCAAATTGTTATAAATCTAAGTGCTGACAGCTGATTTCTGATGCCTGAAACGCATGCGTCAGTGTCAAGAGCTGCCAAGCGATTTTCATAAAATTTGACTTGTACGTGAATTAGCTGAATCGTGTTCTATGCAAACACCTCTAAGGCTTTTGTTTCTTTTTCCTGATTCATGTTTCTCTTTTGTTTTGAGCTTGCGTTTCTTTTAAAGCATGTTTTAAGTTTTGTCTGACTAGGTCTCATTCATGTGCACGCTGCCTCTTCCCTTTTCTTTCCTTTCTTCATCTTTTGTGTGTTTGTCTGGATGCTGTGGGGTGTACCACCTCACGGCAGGTGGAGGGGTGTTTGCTCCTGCAGAACTCTATGGCTTTCTGGGAATGGGATAAGGCGCCACCCCCGCCTGTTAAACCGCCCAAAAAATCATTTTCGGCCTGCTGTCTGGTATGTGGAGGCCTGTCGACTCGAAACATTTAATATGCCCGTAACAAACTCCTCCCCGAGCTCCAAATTCCTTGAAGCTCCTCTGTCAGACACAGTGACCTTTTGATCTCTTCTGCACTCAGCCCTGCCTGACTCCTCCCACACGCTCTCTTAAACCAGTTTCTGTAGTACAACTCTTACCAGACTATCACAAACCCCACAACAAAGACTACAGTCCCTGTCCCTGTAAACCTCTTTGCTGTGTGATTGGATTTGATTTCCTCTTGTACCCGTAGGCAGCTGTTTCCCTGTAAATAAAACTCTCTGAAGCTTTAAAGAGCACATTTGTCAGCTTCTGCAGCATTTTATTATCCTATAATAAGTATAGTTCACTTCAGGATATGTCGGTGTTCAGTTTTACCTCTTGCACCAATAATACCAGTTTTTTCACCCTTTCTGGAACTAAGAAAGATGCTGTTTTTACTACTGTACCTTTAAGACATCTATATGATTGGATAACCTCTATTAAGTATTTACAGGCCTGCAAAAAGTGAACTCAATGGTGGTGAAACTTTGTATATTTGCAGGTTTGGATCACTCCACATATGAATTTTTTATTTGGTTAGTAGACCTAAGAGAAATTTGTTAATGTCTTGTCATTGTGATGTCAATACGATGACTATTTTGTTATAAAGTTTCACTATTTTAAAAATATTTTAATATGGACTTTTTCAATGAAACTATACTCTCTTTAATGCAAAGCAAAGCCATGGGAGTGGCGAATTGATTCTGGGAAATGCACAGCGTCTGTTTAGACTTCTTTCAAGTTTTTGATCTCATACGCATGTGTCCTGACCTCTGTAGAAGTACATGCAGGAGGCCCGTAACCTGGGGAAGAACCTGAGACAACCCAAACTATCCGACCTCTCCCCTGCGGTCATCGCTCAGACCAACTGGAAGTTTGTGGAGGGCTTACTGAAAGAATGCAAGATAAAGGTCAGCATAAGTTTAACTGGGATGCAAACGCACAAATCTAAATACTGGGGTTAATTGTTGGTTTGGCTCGCTTGTCTCATGGATTAAAGAGACTTTAGAGGGAATTAAGTTCAGTATGTCAACGTGACTGGATTTGAATTGTTTATCGATGGGTTTCCAGACCAAGCGCATGCTGGTGGAGAAGATGGGGAGAGAGGCTGTTGAACTGGGTCATGGAGAAGCAAACATCACAGGCCTGGAGGAAAACACGCTCATAGCCAGCCTATGTGACCTACTGGAGAGAATATGGAGTCATGGTCTGCAGGTCAAACAGGTGCGTTTCAACACTCCCCTATTGGTCAACCACAGTGTTAGCCATTTATATATATACTTTATATTATACTGTATATATATACTGTATGCCATATGTTATGGGGATAGTTCAACCAAAAATACAAATTCTGTCATTTATTCACCCTTAAAACCTGTATAGGACTTTCTTCTGAGGAACACAAACAAAGATATTTTGAGTAATGTCTTGGTGGTTTTGAAGTCAGTGTTGGTCCAGTGTTTGGTTACCAACGTTCATGATAATATCTTCTTTTGTGTTCTGCAGAAGAAAGTGATATAGGTTTGGAATGACAAAGGGGGAGAGTAAATGATACAATTAATTTCATTTTTGGGTATGTTGGCCCTACTAAAAATCAAAACTCAAATATATATGCTGTCATATTTCTTTATAGGGGAAGTCTGCATTGTGGTCTCATTTATTGCACTACCAGGCGAGAGAAGAGAAGAACGAACTGCAGTCATTGTATCCAGGTAAACAATTTCCTCAGTCTCTCTCTCTCTCTCTACGCAGCCCCCCAACAAAACATTTCAAACTAAATCTCATGTGTCCCCCTTGATCTACAGTGGCTAATGTGCAGGAAAAACGCAAGCCGGAGTCCAGCATCGGCCTTCCTGCGTTACGCGTATCAGTCATACAGGATATGAGGTAAGTTTGCTGCCTGAGGACAATTCAGTGGCGTAAACAGTAGCGCACAAACAGGCGGTTTGACTGTATAATAATTTATCTGGGTAATTTATAAATGATGCCGATGTTCTAGTAGTTAACAAAAGCATATCAATGTTACACCCACAATGTTTTGTTGCTTGTGGCCTTGCAGCCCACATACGGTCCATCACACGTTTTGCTCTCTCTCTCTCTCTCTTTATCGCTCGCTCCATCTCAGACACATTCAGAGCATGGGGGAGATTAAAACCGATGTAGGTCGAGCACGTGCATGGATCCGTCTGTCTCTGGAGAAGAAACTACTTTCCCAGCATCTGAAACAGCTGCTGTCTAACCAGACTTTAACAAGTACTTAAAACACATCCACCCACTTCCAATCTACACACATACATACACACACACCTGCAGACCCAGATACACATGTATACAAACAAAAAGATGCTTTCATGTTCTGAATCATGCAAAAAAGTTGGTTAGTATGCAGTGCACCTGTTAACAAGTATGTGACGCTCCCACAGGAAGCTGTATAAACGTTACGCCTTCTTGCGTTGCGAAGAGGAGAAAGAGCAGTTTCTATTTCATCTCCTGAGCCTGAACGCTGTGGACTACTTCTGTTTTACCAGCGTCTTCACCACTATAAGTATGTTCAAAAGACACACACACAGCTGTCTCTATCCATCATATACAGCATTTGTGTATGACATACTCCTTTAATTTTAGGTTTAATAGATGGGCTGAGGTACAGTGAATTAATATTCGTTTTTGCTTTTATTTAAATATATTTTTAATCCATCTTAACATTGTTGGTGATTTTACAGTTTTGCTAGATTTCCTTTAGTAAATTCACCTTGTGCCTTTAACAACTTGCCAAACCTCACACTCTGAAGTATAACAGCCAACTTGATGTCAGCAAACCCAAACATATAAATGATTGACATGTTCAGATTTTTGGCGCTATTACTTCATAAAAGAACATGCATCTTTACATTTTCTTCCCCCCCAAGTGATTCCATACCGGGCTGTCATCATTCCCATCAAGAAGCTTAGCAACACCATGACAACTTCGAATCCCTGGCTGTGCGTATCTGGCGAGCTGGGGGACTCCGGCGTCCGGCAAATCACGAAGAACGTTCTGGAAATGACGTTTGATGTAAGTCCCGTGACATCATGCGCCATCTGTCCTGCTCTGTGTTCACAGCTGAAACCGATACAACAGATTTATTTTGACTGTTGCACACATTTTATCTTCCTGTGGGACTGAAACATTTCATATTTCTTGCTGTTCTCAGAAATGATCACACTTCTTTTCGACCATCTTGTAAATAGCAATGCACTTTCTTATGGTAATTAGATAGTTTTAGCCATATACAGTAAATTATTATCCATAAAAATATGTTTTTGCATTGTGACAATGACTTTTTGGTTCCATAATCAAGAATCCAGTCATTTACATATTTCATGTAATTGCATTATTGCAATCGTATATTTTTTCCCCAAACTTCTCATTACTGTAATACAATACAAATACTACCATAAACAAACTTGCCAT
Source organism: Triplophysa siluroides (assembly GCA_006030095.1). Taxonomy (NCBI): domain Eukaryota; kingdom Metazoa; phylum Chordata; class Actinopteri; order Cypriniformes; family Nemacheilidae; genus Triplophysa; species Triplophysa siluroides. Next base: position 641,975 of record VCII01000924.1, read on the forward strand.
TTATATTACAGTAATGATGAGATTTTGTGGGAGTTGATCCTTGAGGGGAGCCAATCACTGCCTTTTGTCTTGCTGTCAATCACCAATCATGTTTCTAACTCATTCTGTGTCCTCTCACAGTCTGCCTTTAGGCCTCACACGCACTTCTCCATCGCCTTCAAGGTTAGGCGCACATCCCTCCATTTTTATCCTTCATTCTCTCTCCAAACATCTTATCCTCCATTTTTCTGCTCCTCCGTTCAGAGAGCTCTCCTCTTTTGTCTTCTTTGGGTTCCTCTTTAGCTTTCAATTTTGTAATATGACTGACATGCACATTTGGGGAAAACATCATTTTTTATTTAAATATAATTTACTTTTTGAAAAATTGTAGAGTAATAACTAGATATTTCTGGGCAAGTTATATTGAGTTAAAGCGGGTCACACATTTATTTTAGTCTGGGACTAGCTTAAAGCCTTGTCTGTGAAACCGGGCCATTAAGAACTACCTTCAAGTATTCTGATTGGCTAACACAACTGGTGGCGTGGCCATTTTTTGGTTTTCTAACATCAGCTTTGACTTCATGAGATTAAGCATAAATGTCCAACAAATCTTCCCTGAATGTGTTCTAAGGCCCTGAGTCTTAGTTTGTTTAAATGTTCGGTCTTAACCGTCTATAGGGCATACTGCGCACTCTCCTTGTGTTTCTATTTTTCCTCTTTCCAAATGCAGATCACATGGGGTTATTGATCTCTCACCGACAGTCACTCAATGTTTCTGACATTTCTCTCTATCTGTGTTGCATGTTTGTCTTACAGTGTCAGAATCTCGGAAAGCTGACAACAGTGCAGCTGGGTCACGATAACTCAGGCCTGCTCGCCAAGTGGCTGGTGGATTGTGTCATGGTTCGCAACGAGATTAGCGGACACACATACAAGTACGGCCCACTCTTATCTCTTGAATTCCATCCTTCATTCTCTTTCCCTCCGTTTATGGTTTTCAAGTTATTGACTTCGTACCACTTCCAGGTTCCCTTGCGGTAGGTGGCTGGGCAAGGGAGTTGATGATGGCAGTCTCGAGCGGGTTCTGATTGGGGAATTGGTTGTCCAGTGCAACGACGACGATGGGGGACGAACTCCTCCCCTTCAGCGCTCGCCGTCACAGATTCGACGAATCAGCATCACGTCTCTTACTGCCCGTGGCAGCAGTAAGTTTTGATTAAGGTTCTTATACACTTCAGGTTTAAGGGATAAGTCACGCTATAATGGAAATTTAGTCATCATTTATTTACACTCATGTCATTTCAAACCTGTGTAAGAAGATATTTGAGAAGTGTGGCAGTGGCTTTGAGTCCATTGAGTGGAAGTCAATAGGGCCCCAATGTTGTAGGCAGTTTGCTAGGTTTATAAAAGGAGCTACATTCACTTTATACATGTAATTGATGAATTCTGTTATGCTGTTTCTCACTAAACATCCGTCTTACTCTAGAACCAACAACAGTTCAAATACAGGAATCTATTGGTGAAGCAGTAAACAACATTATAAAGCATTTCCACAAACCAGAGAAAGAGGTGAGGATGACATACAATATATCAATATTGTCTCAACATGATTTCTGTCCTTTTTTAACACTCCGTCCATCTTTTGTTTCAGAGGGGCAGTTTGACGGTCCTTATGTGTGGAGAAGGTGGTCTTGTTTGGGCGCTGGAGCAATTCTTTCATCATGGATTCCGTACGGCTCGACTCTTTCAGAAAAACGTATTTGTGTGGGACTTCTATGGTAAGCTCATCCTGAATTTGTGATCCTTGTTGGGCAAACTTAGTTCAAATGTGTGGGTAGACTGATTTCTGTCCAAGTTAATGTGACATTTACTGAGTTTCTTTGTTCTGTTGGCATTACTGTGTTTGTCCCAGTGGCCTGAAAAAAAATAACACAATACTGTCTTAATAATATTTTACATGATTAAGCTCAATATTATTATAGCTCATGTGATGTTGTTTCAAGCCGAACATCTTGATATTAAATTATCCAAAGACTTAATAGGAAATAAATCCCTAGCTTAGTTCAGGACACAGTAGCCAACTGAGGATTTTTTATGTACTCTGGGTCCCTCTAATGGAGACATTGGGGAATGTCACAAATATTTTTGAACGCAATAGCAATTCCATTTAATGTTGTTATTACATAGTGTTCAAAAAACAGAAAACGTACATATGACTGGGTACATTTTTTGTTTAGTAAAGGCTGTATCTCATGAATGTATTTCATACAGAAAGGGCAGTGGCGTTCATGGTGAATGCAGATCATATTGGAGACATACAGGAGACACCCGAGCCTCTTAGTCTGACCTGTGAATCTTTGTGTCGCTACGTCAATGCCATTAACAACATGCCACGCAGCATCGGTAAGGATGGCAAGTTCCAGCTGCTAGTTTGCCTTGGGTCAAGGTAAGATGACACGCTAACACCAAACGTACTCTTAAAAGTAAATGAACATTTTATCATGTGAATTGTAGATCAAAATATACCCAAGTTCATGTATATTTCACTCTGTACAGAGACCGATTGCTGCCACAGTGGCTCCCTCTACTGGCTGAATGCCCCGTCATCACACGCATGTATGAAGAGAACGCATTACTGAGAGAAAAGCTCACGGTCAGCTCTCTTGTCGCAGTCTTGCAGACGCTCTATGACTTCCACATCACACTGGAGACCTCCCTTACCAAAGGCTTTGAACTTTAACTTGCCGAGGTCAAATTCAGCTCCATGTTCTAGCATCTCTGCTCCTCTTCTGCGCCAAAGCGGCCCCAAAAATGACTGCGTGTAGTGTCTGGGGGAATGACTGAGGTCTTATTGACACTTTCTTATCTGACCGTCTCCCACGTCCCCAAAGAAACTCTGAACTTCATAAAAGTGTTTTGTAGCAGTATTGGGAGGTTCATGAAAGCAGCGTTGAGAAGAATTCCTGAATTTGTGTGGATTTTGCGTTCATGTCTGTGGTCTTTCTCACGATCCCCTGGTCTGCGAGCGTGTGCGAAGTCGCACAGTCTAGTGCTTCTGCTTCCTCACGTGCCATCTTCAGACCACGCTGCGGGAAGCGTGTTTTTGTCAAAAAGCATTTGTGAGCAGCTTATCTGCTAAATTAGCAATTACTGACAGATGTCCCAAATGTTCAATAATGGTTTTATTAGAATTCAATAGGCAACCATACTTCATAAACTCAGACGTCGAGTATAAAATGAATTGAATTTTAATCTGTAAATTGAATTTAAACTGAAATGTTTGGCTGGGTGTTAATATTTAGGGAAGATTGTCAGAACAGAGCAATGAATAGTCAAATCCTGGGTGTCAGTTTGAAACATTCTCAAATGAAGTTTCAGGAAATATGGACATTCCAACTTGATGTGAATTGCAGTATGTGTTACAAGATGTGTTCATGTGTGCAAGTATTGTGTGTGTGCGTGCGCGTACGTACGTACGTACGTGTGTGTGAAGATATGTTTATTTTGCCAATGAGTATTAACTTCATAAATACTTTTATTTAGAAAAACACTGGAAATCGACACAGAGCAATAAGACACCTAATTTTAACCCTGTTTGTCGCCATCCATATTGTTGAATTGAGTTCACTTAAAGAGAAATAAGCATTTACTTTAGGGGGGTTAATGAAAATTATAAGTCCTACTACATACCACTTATTGAAGGTCTGTGAAATGTATTGTATTACGTTATACATCTCTGTGTTATTATAGCACGTCTCTTTAAAACCACCTGTGGTATAAATAACCCTGTTTATGTTCTTTTGATGCATCTGTAAAAACCTAGAGAAATTAGACGTAAGACTTTAAGTTGTAACAGGTTATGTAGCGTTTTTCATTGTTCTGTAATGTTACTTGAGTTTTGCTTTTAACATGACTCTTAGCATTTGATCTAAGAGCTGTATGTACGTGCCACTAGCACGTATTCAACCTGTGTATTTTATTTCTTTTATAATGTATTTATTTCTTGACACATACTTTCGTTACACTGGTTGATCGATGGATTATTAACATCATTTTGGGGTGAGTTATGCAGAAATCTGACACTGGATCGTTGATTTATTTTAGTAAAATGACCGCCTGTTGTGTCCACAAAAATGAGTTCATAGGGAATCCCCAAATGGAGAAACCGGGAGGCCACATAAACTGTTTTGTTTCTGGTGCTGATGCATGCTATGTTTTACATCTTAAAGAAGCACCGTTGCTGTAGATTTGTTCCTCGTTCTTTACGTCCTGTTCAAGAATCATTCCATTATGTTTAACCTTTTTTCTGTTTGAGAGTTTTTCCCGCTCATCAATCATATTGTCAAAGCTCCCTGTGTGTAAAATGGGTTTCTCCATCAGTTCTGTTGTTTATATTTATGAAGCAACTAAAATTAAAATTGCTCAGTACATCTATATACTTTTGTCATCTCTGTCTGAGCGCTTTATATTGTGAGCAGCATTGTGCAGACACTTTCGGATATATAACTTTGGAAGGCACGCTCAAGCAAGCATGTGTGGTATTCCAGAACGGAAAAGTCCTGGACTAAATTCTGATTTGAAGAGGTCTTCACGGAAAGTTATTTTTGGTTTAGGGCCATGATAAAGGCATCTATGACACAGACATTTTACACTTACCTCACAGACGTCAAAAACAATTCTAGTGTCATAAATATAAAAGTGTCTTAAAATAAACACGGGGGTTTCATTGTCATGGCATCATGGTACAATACAGATGTAGTTACCCTGCTGAAAAAAAAACAATAAAAAATGTATGGTTTTTTATTACTAATATGAACCATCAGCTGTTTAACATTAAAACCATTGTTAATTCATTCCCTTTGTGTTTTATGCCTTATTCCAGAAGAATTTATGAGGTTCTATGGTTCCCATTGGCCAGATAACACCAAACAATCCCACCACTACAGAGACCATTTTAGTTTCTATTAAAATCAATGCAAATCCCATTATGACTATTAAACCCATTAGAATTTCACTCTATTGTAATATTATATACTCTCAAACGGAACTGACCAAAGGCCTCGATCGAGTCTCTAAACTTGCCTATTTTCGCACGTTTAAACCTATAATATAGTCTGTAAAGGGTCAACAAGTCTAAAATTATTTTTGATAGTGAAGTATTTTAGTGAGCACATTAAACAACATGCCGTCGACATGTGCTCATGGCTGACGGACGCGCAGCAGCAAGAAGGATGGGCCGCTCGATGCCTCGCCTCGACATCTGCTCTCCTCCCTCCCCCCTTGTAGTGGTACAGCGTAACTCCGCCCACTAGGATCGCAGTGCACGGATTTGAAACGACTGCTGCCCCGGCAACCGGACCCGCCCACGTTTCCCGCGTAATTTTCTCTTCCTTATATGGGCAATAGAATGCAGACGCAGTGTAACGTCAGCCGCATATGCAAACGAGGTTGATTGAAGAAATTCAGAAAATGGTGGCTGGATGTCGGCGCATGCGTAAACATTTTACTACACTCAGACAGAAAGTGAGACAGTAGCGAGTGGCGTGCTCGGTAGTGGCGCATTGTTAAATGACATTTATTTATATTTGTTAAAAAACATTTGTAACGACTGTAACTCTTGGATTTCGTCGTGTGATTTACTTTAACCGCTGCAAGTCAAGGTAAGAACATGGCCTTTATTTTAAAGTAACTTAACAATTTGTAACCATTGCAAAAGATGTCATATTCGCTTTTCGAATGGCCGCCTTTAAGAAGTTATATGACAATGCGATGCCCGGGTGAAAGCTGTCGTATCCATCACAAACGGAGCCTAAAGGTCGCGTGAGGCTCGTTTTGCTACAATGTAAAAACGTGCCATAAGTTCAGCGTTTACACCGAAAACGCACACAGAGCATCATATTTTAGGGAGCTTGCATCTTTCTAATGATGGGTAGTAAGTTAAGTGTGGGATATAGCAAGCGTTGAATTCACAGGACCCGGACTGTTAAACCTATTATTTTTTATAATAAGCTTCAACAAAATATCACCCCAGCTGGTTGTTTCGTAGAAAACAGCTTTTTTAAAGATAGGAAATCTGCACATATAACAGAATGTGATGCGTATTCAAATAGTGAAATGGCTACGAAAAGTATGATAGTGGACATGCATTAGCAAATATATGCACAGTTGGTGTACAGAATAAAAAGGTTTTGCCCCTTTTTACACGTTTTAACTTGCGATACTTAACTCGTTTGACTGCGTGTGGTCTCGCTCGCTCATCTGTTGGTGGGTGTGCTTCAAAACAAACCCACATTTCACAAGCCCGACAACGTTCCCAAACTTCTGATATACACGCAAGAAACTGCGCACGCAGTTATAACGACATTAAAATAAACATTGCGCGCACTGTTCCTGCTTCAGTTACTGTTAAACCCTCATCTCGTGTGAGACGGAGGCGGTGTCACTGACGCATTTAAATGTAACGTTAAAGGTGGCATTTATTTGTTTGTTTTTTCTGACGGGTGTAATGCAATTTAAAGTGTAATAATAACAGGAAGGACAAACGCGTGTTTAATCGCGATCACAGCTCTCGACCGAAGTTGTTGCACGGACCGCATGTGTTTACAGTCTCGAGCGCAAAGCATGGAGTCGCACGAGCCGCTGACGCAGAGTCGCGCGGAAAACAAAGAGCAGCGGACAAGCAATTCGACTACAGTCAAACTTTCATCTTCGCTGTGTCTTATTAAACCATCGCTGGCTTTATATAAACGCATTCATGTATTTCTCAAAAAAGGACAAAACGTTTCTTAGTTCGGCTGTAGTGAAAACATGCCGAACGTGTCTGTTTAAAGATGCCGTGTGGCGAGCCATGCTTCCGCGCGAGCTGGTGGGCGGTGGGAACGGAGAGACGCACACCATTTCGCTGCAGTGTGGTCGCACGTTTAAACACCATATAAAACACAGTTTGCTTATCTTTTCGATGTTTTACGGATAACTGTAGCTGGCGCTCTTAGTTTGGATGTTTAATATCGCAGATTCCGCGATGGCATCGCATTACTTTTTTGGCCCCGTTTCTGCCCTTCCTCTGAAACGCGTTGCCATGTTTGAATTGCGTCAGAGGCGGCGGAATTATACAAGCGCCAGTTCAACTGTGTTCCTGTGAAACCGTACAGCGCATCCTTAAACGAGGATAAGTATTGGCCTGGGATCGTTTTGAGAAAGAAAACTTAGCGCGATAAATCAAAGACTGCGGTGTGTGGATACATCCTATGTAATGACCCCGTTATAACAAACTGTATTAATGTAACGCCTCGAGAGGCGAGACCACGTTCACATCTGTCACCGATCTGTGTCAATGCGCGAGGCCGCCAGTGTGCAGCATCCGGCTCCATCAGCACCGAGGTTATAAAACACAGTCCATTCAGCTCTTGTCCCACTAACACGAAGATTGATAACCAACATTCTCTCTCTCTCTCTCTCTCTCTCTCTCTCTCTCTCTCTCTCTCTCTCTCTCTCTCTCTCTCTCTCTCTTAATGCTTTCGACGGCCCCAATTCACAATTTTTACCCAATTAAATCATTAAATAATCTACTGCTTAGATGAACTAGAAATATGCATATTTGTTGTCCAAATAACCAAACACTGTTTTAACTTGGTTAATTGCTGGTCTTATTTTAAATATATTAAGTCGTTTTGAGGCTCCCTCCCTTTAATTGTTGAAGCTCCCAGTTAAGAAACATTGCTCTAAAGTCTCCAGATCAGATCAGTTTTGTCATACATGACAAAAAAAACCCAGTTAAAACGCATCACTACTGTGAAGCTTTGCATCGGGCCCTGAAGTCATTAAACAATGACAGATTTAACAATATTTGGTGGAGACAATTTACCTTTTGGTCAGCATGAAATTACTAGTAGATCAGCAGGACTACAAAGCGGAGAGTTGCTACACTCCTGTTATTCTTAAAGCATGTCCTTGTGGTTGCAGATGTTTGGCTTTCATAAGCCGAAGATGTACCGCAGCCTTGATGGGTGTTGTATCTGCAGGGCCAAGTCCTCCAGCTCTCGTTTTACTGACAGCAAACGCTATGAGAGAGACTTTCAGAGCTGCTTTGGGTAAGTTTGGTATCTGCTGGATAACTGTTGTATTTCTTGTCTGGGTGTGTGTGTGTAGTTTATCTGTTAACATATTATGCACTTATAGTGACCGTGGGATGTTCATATTGTATCTAGTCTAGCATGTTGATGTTTAACAAACAATATTTGTTTTTAAGTTTTCTATATTTGTTCTGCTGGTGTCATTACAATGACAAGAGATGTTTCTACAGTTTAGGTGAGACTCGCTCTGGAGAAATCTGCAATGCTTGTGTGCTGCTGGTGAAACGGTGGAAAAAGCTTCCTGTTGGTTCCAAGAAGAATTGGAATCATGTAAGTTTATCATGTAACCCGAACAAATAACTAAACACATTTTTTATTCTTTCTCTTAGAAATGCTACAAAATTCATAAGATTAATTGCAAATATATAGTTTTTCTTATATTGTCACTGTCCTTCTGAAAACTTGTACGTCTAAATTCGCTGTTTTTCAGGAACACAAAACACTGTACTTTTTAAATGATTACATACTGTGTTGTCAAGTTCGACAATCACTCGCAAAACTTTATTGGTTAGATATTAGCAAACCCAGCGACAAACCGACAGGTGACTAGTAATAATGATTTATGGCGAAACATAAAAATCACGAAATATAGAGATACAAGGTTTCAGAAGGACAGCAGCGATATAGTATAAAAGTGTTGAATTCCCTGATATATATAGCACCTATTTTAGAGACTGGGGCTCTTGTTATTAAAAAGTTGTGGATTAGGTCAAGATTGTTATTGTTGCACAAAGGTGGTGGATGCACGAGGAGGGCCCAGCCTGAAAACTACAGTCAAGTCAAAGAAAGTCAAATCTCTGTCCAGACGAATCAGACCGAACCAGATCACTCGGGTTCAGAAGGAACTAAAAAGACACAGTAAGGGTTGTGTAGCAACGGATTAAAACATGCTTTGCATTTCCCTGTTTCGATCAACCCAACTCAGCCATATTTGCTTCCTTCATCAACAGATTCAGATGCTCAAAGCACTACCTCCAGTGCCAGCCCGGCCCAGTCGCCCAGTTACAGTAACCAATCAGATGAAGGCTCGGACTCCGAGTTGGCTCCTGGCTCCACCCGATCTCCTGTGTTTTCCTTCCTGGACCTGACATACTGGAAAAGGTATTTTACTAGACTAATTCACATGCTTAGACGATTTATGAGTTTGACCTTTATTCTGCACCAAAAGTAATACTTTTAAACGGAAGCAGTTCACTTGCAAAGAAGCTGACATCTGCAAATCTCTGTAGGCAGCGAATATGCTGTGGTATCATCTATAAAGGCCGCTATGGGGAGGTGCTGATTGATCCTCATCTTTACAAGCCCTGCTGTCAGAAGAAACAGGAGCAAGAGCAGGAGGAAGAGGATGACGAAGAAGAGGATGATGGCGACCTTGACAAAGAGGAGGTGCAAAGCAGTCAAGAAATGATTTCTTCCATTCAGCCGCGCTCGCCTTCCTCTTCTCACCAAATCAAAATGGAGCAAGAAGTGGATGAGGAGTGGTGATGTCACATTCCCAGGGTATTGACTTGGCATTCTTAGGAAGCCTTCGAGAGTCAGGGGCTGTATCGTCGGCCTCTGACACTCTCAAAGAGACATTTTCTCGGATTGCCTTCGATTCAAGAGCAGCTGGATCTTTGTTTGCGTTTCCCAGTTTTATTCTGGTTAAGGATGTGTCTTTCACCTTCTTGTTTTATTTATCAAATTGAATTTGTATCCTTAGGTTCCAGAGCCTGGTACCACACTATTCCAATTCGCTCCTTCCTGTGTGGATTTTCTTGCGCGCTTCTGTTTCTGTGTTTGCTTTTTTCAACTCACAGAATGCTGGATCTACAGTATTCAGCCACACGTGGCCGGCAAGCTAAAGTTAAAGATTTCAAAACTGTTAACACTCCTGTATTCAGTGTAGTAATGTAAATATTCAAAACTGTAGGATTGACTCAAAGGGATAGTTCACCCAAAAATGAAAATGCTGTCATTTAATCACCTTCGAGTTGTTCCAAATCTGTATACATTTATTTGTTCTGATCAACACAGAGAAGGATATTTGGAAGAATGCTTATAACCAAACAGATCTTGCCCCCTATTGACTCGCATGGTAGGAAAAAATAGAATGGTAGTTAAAAGTGCCCCAAAACTGTTTGCTGTCCTAGATTCTTCTAAATATATTTTGTGTTCAATAGAAGAAAAAAAATGATAAAGTATTTTTTCCTGCTGTGGGAGTCAATAGGGGTCGAGATCTGTTTGGTTACAAGCATTCTTCCAAATATCGTTCATCATTGGAAATGGCGTCCGCATTGATGATTTTTTCTTCTCTTTTTTTCATTTTTTGTTCAATTTTTTTACAAATTTCAATTTATGTTTTGCACTTTTATTAATCCCATTCCAGTTTTTTTTGTCTTTTCTTGTGTTGTTTCACTCTTCTTCATAATTTCGGTTCTACAATAGTGAATTGTATATTTAAATTTTTGATTGCTATGTGACGTCTTAAGATGCCAATGTTGTTCAATAATCACAGGGAGTCAGTGGTCTTCACATATATTTTAGAATTGGATATTTTCAATATTGTCTCATTCTAAAGCCAAAAAGCCCATAATTATTGCTATTTATTTTGTCAATGTCCATATACCTCCTCTTGTAAATACAGTGTACTCTCATTGGCAAATATTTGATATTTTTAAGTGTCATAATAGGTTAGAACACATGTGCCCGGTTTCAAAGACAAGGTTTAAGATTAGTCCCAGACTAAACTGTATATAAATGGCCCTGACATAGCTTAAAATATTTGTTTTGTCTCAAGATGCACCAGTTATGTTTTTATCTAAGGCATTTTAATAATAGCGACTTAAATATCCCAATTTACCAAAGGCATATCCTGGCCTTGTCTGTGAAACCGGTCCATGGTCTGTTTGTTTTGCTGTGCTTTTGTTTTTGAAATATTGTATGTTTTGTTTGTTCATTTTCTTTTCAGGGAAAACATATATTTCAAAGTTAATATCTGAATACTGAATGACTAAACCGATATTACCAATGCAACCAATGTTTTTAATATACATTACTTTTCCTAATAAGCTATCACTTATAAGCAAAGAGTGTTCATACTGTATATCCAGAGTTTTCATTTAAGGTCAAATAATGATGTCCTTCTGATGTATTTTTAATCTTGGATTATACAAATTCAGCTGTTACAGCTATTTCATTCCAGATGGCGGCACTATTGAGCTCACTTTACACGCACTCAATTGCAGTCATTTTATTTCTCTCTGGGCATAAGTGAAAAGCATATTCTTGTTGTTAAATTGGTATTTTGGTGGCAGCTTTGTTGGTGAATTTGCCATATCACAGAAAGACATGAAAAGTGAATGTACTTGTTAACATCTGATCAGGTGAAGCTTTCGGAGGCACTTACAATTGTGATAAATGGCGTTATTTGTAAATATCCTAAGATGTGTAAGGCTAAAAAACCATTATTATTACATTCTTATTTTTGTCTTATTTATTTCATATTTATTTGCAACACTTGTCTTGTGGTCTTTTCATAATCACATTCTCCTGTAGGATTTTCATGTCCTAACACATAGCAATATTGAATAAATGCTTTGACACATATGGTAGGCCAAGATTCACTAATACCGCTATTTTATTTTCTACTTTTTTGTTGCCCAGATGCCCATGTGATACCTTCCCTTATACTAGTTAGTTGTAGTGCTACAGGCATGTATGGTAGCTATGCACTTTGTATTCACATTCTTAGAGATATATGAAGCAGGTTTTGTATTTTTTTACATATTGTACTTTTTACTTGTTCCTCAATAAATGTAATTTGTGATGGTTACACTTGGCACGTGGTCATTTTTGTGCATACACAGATCATGCTTATACATGAAGATAGATAGATAGATAGATAGATAGATAGATAGATAGATAGCACGTGGGTGTGGATGAGAGACTGCTGAGGTCGCTCGCGCAGGGATAGTCCCGTGTTTAGATGCGTGACGTCATGATTGCACCTTCAGCTGATGGGTTTCCCTCTGCTCTCGTACGGCATAAAAAGGAGCGAGACGGCCGCGGTCGGTCCTCTCTGTTTATCCATCGCTACATGTCGTACTTGTTCGCCGAAGGGCTCGCTTTGACTTAAACGACCAGCCTTTCCACCCGAGTCAATCTCGCGACAAACAAACAAGCACACACACACACCGGCAGAGACGCATAAGGTCGGTGAGATCGGATGCTTTGGTCGTTCAGTGCATGTGTGGGTTTATTCGTCCTGTTGAAGTTATGTGTGTGCGCGTTTGGGTGGTGGCACATTGGCGTTGGGCTTGATGGAGAGGATGCTGGATAATATTAGTAGTCGTGTCAGAAAAGGATGCAAAAGTTGGGGTTAGCGTTTTGCAATATTTCAAATGCTTAAAGCAAGTTATTGCAACTGGACATGGATGAGTAATCGATGTTTGTGTGAAGTTTTAGCGGGTATTTGTTTGTTGAATTTAACAACTGAAACGGTTGCATACGTTTCGTGTTTATTTCCGGCGAAAATGTGCCGTTTTTGGTGTTATTTAAATGGCTTGTGTTTGTAAATGCAATGTCATTGTTAAAGCTGGCGAATGTCCAGTCCCGTGGGGGCGTTTATATCACGTAGCCTACCTTATATACATCAACAAACCAGATCAAATCATCACAGCTACTGTTTCAGCTAGTGAACATTAAACTATTACTTGATGCTCTTTAAAGAGTTTTGTTACATTTTAATGTTGTTTTCCTTTTTTTTATCATATTAAACTGCTCTGTGGTTTTTGTTTTTATTCTGTTTTCCTTTAAAGAGACTAAGATCATGGTTCAGCTGTCACCGTCTCGGTCTATAGAGACATTGACTCCTTTAGAATTGGCCATGGAGATGGATGGTGGACCGGGCAGCCCTAAATCGGACTCCCCTCGATCTTTTACCACCCTCCAGCTCACCCTAAGCCCTCCCACGACCACCTATTATGGCTACGAAAAGTATATCGAGGATGGCCTTATCTGCCTTAAGCACAAGATTCGTAACATTGAGAAAAAGAAGGTGCTTCATTTTAAAATCATGGCATTTTGAATCGTTTTTCAGAAACCACTGCTAAAACACATTCTGCTTATCCATTGTTTGATTTTTCGTGCAAAGCCCTCATTGTGTTTTAGCCTGACTGTTTGTGTCTTAATGGAAAATAAAGCTTTTCTTTCTTACAGCTGAAACTGGAAAGCTACAGTGAGAGGCTGAAGAATGGGGAGAAATTGAATGAAGACCAAACGGTAATTGTTTCTCATTTAGTTTTGTGCAATCTCTAATCTGGGGATTATTTCCATATCAGCGATGCACATGTGACATTTTAGGAAGCTGTGGGGAAGTTCGATGAGGTGGTCCACAATCTCAAATTTGCCAAAGAGCTGCAGAATACCCTTGGTGCCCTCACACAGGATGTAAGATTTTATTATTAACATACTTGTTAAACATTTTTAAAGAATTTGTCAGTTGGCTTGATAGCACTTGTAAAATCAAACAGTGAAGCTTTTTATGCAAAGATACACAAAACAAATTTCTTTGGTGTAATGTAGCTGCTAAGGGCACAACGCAAAGCTGTCCGTCAAGAGAAGATGATGAGGATCGAGTCCGAGAAGACGCATCTGAGCTTGATGCTCCAGATGCAATATGTCCTTCATAGTCTGCAAAGAGAAGATGTCCGGAGGAAGTTCTGCAACATGACAACACACTCCTGTTACCTGTCTGCACAGGACATGGACAGTCTGTTAAGTCTTGCATCATTAATGGGATGCAAAAGAGACCATACAATGAGGTTGTTTTGACTTTCATTTTAAGCAGAATAGAGGCTGTATTATTTGTTTATTTAAAATAATGCACATTTGTCCTGACAAGGTGTTTGTTAAATATTTTCCTGTGTATTTTGTCATGTGTGGATTATGGCACTTTTAACCCTAATGATGTGGTTTGATCTTGGTGTTTTTTGTTTTTTTGCTTCAGTTTGGAGGATCAGATGGAACAGGCTTCTGTTGTTTACTGGGAGGTGCTGGAAGGGAAAGAAAAACCAGTTGCTGGCTCAACTTGTGAGTTTCTGGCTCAATCTGTGGTTCTATCAAATAAGTGTTTATTTGTAAGATGTTTGTATGTTATACAAGCTTGGACTATTGACTGACTTCCAAAATCACAGTTGCCTTAAATGCCTAGTACTGTACCATTATTCCACATTCCCATGCGTTTTAGTATTGACAGCCTTTGGTCATTTATTTTAAGAAACGTCACTTGAAATAATTTTATTCACATTTGAATTGTATAGGCTACTGTAAATATGCAGTTAGATATTGTTAATGGGTGATTTTGATATAACATCCTTAAAACTTTAGGGTCAAGAAGTGATTAATGCAGACTTTACTGTAGTTTAGTGAATTAAATGTACCATTGTGGATTATAGACATTAGTTTTGAATTGGATGGCTGTCATTCTTCCACAGACAAAAAGCTGAAGGAGAAGCTGCTTCGACTTGTGGATTGTGGCTTCTTTGATCACGTACAACCACAGATTGTCAGTCAAGAGAAATCTGAGATCCGAAAAGCTGATCCTCCATCCCCAAAGTGTAGCCTTTCCTGTGAGACTTGTTTGAACTCAATTTTTCCCTCATAATTGGATATTAATACAAGATATTGCATAATAGACCCATTTTTTGTATTTCAGCTCTGGTGAAGCCGAGTTTGATAGAAGTGCCTTCAAAAGAGGTAACAGCTGACGTGTGCTGAAATCTTTACATTTCTCACTATTTCTTGTGGACTCACAAGCAGGTGAGTAACTTCTGAATGATGGCAGTTTCTTAACAGACGTTATACCGTCGAATCTAAAGTCAGCAAGTGCGGTCAGGGTGAGAATACACCGCCCCGTAGTTGGAAGGAGGAGTTTTTGGCAATGAAGGAAAGAGAGCCACCAGACTCGTGGGAAATGGAGTTTTCTGATGCTCTTGTAGCCCCCCAGCCCACCGCACAGAAGCCATGGAAAGGAGCAGCAGGGTTGATCCCCAAGACCCCAGACGTTACGAAGAGGCCCTTGAGTGACCCCAAAGAGGTGGATAACTGTCTGTATAGACACGCTGTGACATGCCAACAAAACATTAGTAGCGTTTTTGTTTCTAGAATTGAAAAAACTGACCTTGTTTGTTTGTCTTTGCTAGAAACGACAGCGGAAGGGCAAGGGGGATAATGACTCTAAATCCGTGAGTTTAGATTTTTCTTTTTGAAATGGCAACTTACACTTTCATTTTTCATGCAACTTTTTAGTTTGTCTCTATTTTTTGAGGAACAATTTGGTTGATTTTGTACAAAACTAGGCATTTTAAATGGCTTTCAGGTGCCTGTTGAGGTTGAAGTTTTCGGCTCTCCGTCTCCGTTACCTAAAGACCCTGTTCAGCGCAAACAGCAGCTGGAGTCACTTATTGATGAGATCTCTGGATCCTTCAGCTTTATGCAGGTATGCCTCACTTCAGTTTCCTTTTCAGGTATTTTTTGCATGGCAAACGTTTCATTTAAACTTTTAACTGCATTTTGTGTGCAGGAGTCTCTTCTGGATGGGGAAAATTCTCCTAGTAGCAGCCGAACTAAGAGAGGCCGTCAGTCTCCTGCATCCTCTACTCCCATAGGTACACCTGCCCCACTTACAACCACTCTTTCTTTTTGATATGTGCGTGTTAAAGTGCCATTTTATAATCTTTTTCAAATTTACAGCACAAAGGGAATTAACAAGAAGCCCATCAGATATGCTGCCTCAGTCCCAGCGTGTAAGCAATTAAGAATTCATGCAATCTTTTCATATGAAGACTGAATCGTGATGTGACAGGCCAGAATTGCTTTTTGATAAAACAAGGTCTTATGTAATCGTAGAGCACTCCACTACATATTCTGTTTTCTGGAGAACCTAAAGGCTGTCTGTCTAATGGAGACCGGTCTATAACTGGCTCTGATCTCAGTCTGCACAATAAAGATGAGCCACAAGTAAGGAGTTTTTGCTGTTGCTTAAAATTCTTGTCATTGTGTTGCTTTTAAAACTAAAATCTAGAAACCGTTATGGAGCCACAGGTATCATTAATTCCATCTTTCAAATGACTAGTTACAGTGAAAATATGATCTTGTAACCTGTGATGGCAAAGTTTTCCCCCCACTCACTTTCTATGTGTTTAGAAACAAAGTGAGGGCTTCACCTCTCCACCTCTGTACCGCAGAGGATCGTCCATTTCAGTCCCTCTGGAAAACAAGAGCTCTGTACAGGTTTGAACAATCCACATTTTGGGGAGGAAAAGATTATTCTCCATCATAAATTTGCCAAATGTAAACTGGTATAGGCATTCTGTTTTGTACCGCATGTGCAACATGGTCATACCAGTGATAAAGATGCTTGAAAGGCTTGATGCCTTTAATGCGTCCAAGCTTTACACAAAGAAAATTACTAGAAGAATTCATGTGGTGTCATAGAAATGGAAACTGTCAGTTTACCAGATTTCTGCTTGTGTCTCAGGTAGGAAAGCAGACGTTATGCAATGGGATGTCAACCCCTGTGTCTGCGCAGACGTTTACAACCCCTCCTAATCATCAACCTATCAGTCCAGAAAATACTTTCCACAACATTCACTCTGTATGCACAATGTAAACTGTTTATAAACAACTTGTCTCGAGCTCTGATCTCATGTGCGTTAAGCTCAAATGCATGTCTTTTGGTCAGGTGTTCAGTGTGGCCTCTTTACCCATCAGTAAGGGCTCAGAGATGAAGTCGGATGAGAGTGGATTCTCTGAATCCACTCATCTGAGTTACTCTACAGCCCAAACACCAAGTTTCTCCACTGCTAGCACCCAAACGCCACCTGAACTCAACCTGCCTGAAGATGAACTCCAGATTGGTAACACGCATGCTTACAAAATTAAATGTTTGAGTGTCAAACTACCATTTGGCTTGGCAATTGCCTAGTGAATTATTTGGTTGGCTTAGGCATGTTTAATGAATGACCACGCTTGTACTTCCAGAGAGCCAGTACCAGTTTGAGTGTCCGGTCAGCGCAGGCGGTCATGTGTTCTCTGCCCCTCAGCCACAGTCTCGTCTGGGTCAGGCCAGCTACACCCACGGGACAGCGAGAGGTATGACGCGTGCAGGCAGGGGTTTGCTTCACTCACACAGATCACCTGGTCGCTTTAGAGGTACCTTTCACTTGCTGTTTCACTCTTTGTGGTTTACTCTCTCTCCACTAGACTTGCCTTGACGTCGTAGTACCTACAACTTAATTGGACATGTGGTGGTATCGAAACATTTTTGCACAAGGTTTTACATTTCTCATACCTTTTCTTTGGTATGATCCTTGGTGGATTGGGGACCAAAAAAGCTATCTTTATTGTTTGTAGCCTGGCCTAAAATCAGGTGCTAAATTGATGCATTTTAAATGCATGACGATGTCCAAGTGATTGTTAAAAAGGATACTAATGGGACAATGAAACGCTTAGATTTAAGTGTACTGTCTAGATGTTAAAAATAAAAGGTAATACCATTTATTTGTGACTTTTTGTGGAATTTTCTTGTCTTAAACCCAACTACTAGGTTATGAGGCTCACAGAGTGAATGTACGCTCTCCTGGAGGGGGCTTCATATCCCATGGCCATACACACAGAGACCCTGCATCTTCCCTCTATGTGTCCAGAGTAAGATGTTTAACTTGCTTATATACACCTTATTTTAAGTAAATAGCTTGTTTCATTTAATATTTTACAGTGGGTTTTAATATTTCTGAATTAAAATGATCTACATTCAGTGTTTGATATTTGTAAAAGGCCAGATATTTACATAGATGTGTGTGTAAACAAAGCTGAATTGTTTTGTTAACAGGACAACGGGTACCAGCAGAACTTCAAACATAGTGGAGGCACAGCAACACAAAGGAACGGTGGTAAAAACAAAATTTACTCATTCAATCATTTTTAGTACATGCTGGTGCCAAGATGGAAATAAGTAGTATTTTAATGCAGGTGAAAGTGAAATGTGAGTGGCCCAATTTATTCAGTTTTACATCTAAATAAGTTCAAAGATCAATTAAGCCATGGTCTTTTTATATTACAGTTGGTTGGAGCGACTCATCACAGGTGAGCAGTCCGGACAGAGAGGGAGCATATCCGTTCGACTCTGGAATGAGCGACACGCTTTCAATCGCACAAATGGAGGTACCCATCAACCCTCAGGGACCGCACACTTTGATGCCCGTTCACGTCTACCCGCTCACCCAACTCCGTGTGGCCTTCTCTGCTGCCCGCAATGCCAACTTCGCACCAGGCACTCTGGATCAGCCAATCGCCTTCGAACTACTTCATACCAATATTGGTGAAATGTTCGACACGGCCACCGGGCGTTTCACCTGCCCCGCTTCGGGCGCTTACGTCTTCATCTTCCACATCCTGAAGCTGGCGGTTAGCGTGCCACTGTACATCAACCTGATGCGCAACGAAGAGGTGATGGTGTCTGCATACGCTAACGACGGTGCTCCCGATCACGAGACCGCTAGCAACCACGCTGTCCTACAGCTGTTCCAGGGAGACCAGGTGTGGCTTCGGCTTCATCGTGGCGCCATCTATGGCAGCAGTTGGAAATACAGCACCTTTTCGGGTTTCTTGCTGTACCAGGACTGAACAACTGTCTCTATAATACAGGCACAAAAAAGGATTGGGCGTTTTTGATCTATTGAAGTTTCTAGTTAGGCTACTGCACTTATTGCGCTTTTGGTTAGGCATGGTGCAACTGCATGTTGGAAAGTTCACGTTCAATAGTTCAAAGTCAGTGTTGAGGCCAATGTAAAAGATTTGCTGTTAAAAGTTTACATGGGTTTATTCAGGGTTTTTTTCTAAACACAGTGATTTGTGGCTTTACTGTATACTAGACGCACACTTGTAACTCAAAGTAGCTGCATTTAAAATGCACTTAACTGAAAATACTACCAATTCAGAAGCGACCGAGTTTATTCTGCTGTTCAGTACGTGACCCTGTATGCTTGCTTGCAGATTTTATTTCGCAGCCATGGAAAGGTTTGATGCCTTTCTGTTTACGGGGTCAAAGAATGCTTTACAAGAATGGAGGTTTTTTTTCTGGTAATACTTGACATGAAGCACTTTATAAAGGGACTTTGTGGCCTTGTTGGATTTGGGTGTATGTGTGTATCTGTAAGTTTGTATGTCTGTGTCCATGTTGAAAAAGACTTGAATACTGAGTCTGCCAAAAATGGCTCCCTCTTGTGCCTGAATAAAATTGTGCAGTTCACTTCAGTGGTATTCCTCTAGTTTCTGTGTACAGTGGAGTTAAAATGGATAAGTAAATGTTATCCAAGAAGTTAATATCAACCTAGTATTCATTTAAGTGTTAGCTATGTCTCTTTTTTTTAAATAAAGCATTTTCATTCTGAATGTTCAATAAAACGTAAAAATAAGAATTGGACAGAAGAGGGGAACAGTAAAATGTAAAGTAGTGAAAAAAATCTTATAAATTGAGGACAATATATGAAAATATAATCTAATAGAAATCAAACTTTTATGCTATCTCAGAATTAGGCCATCACAAATGTTCATGTAAACAAATTCATATTACTCTATTGCTGATTCTGTCTACATTTTTAATTTACCAAACACTTTTTAGTTTTAGGATATTCTTTAACCAACCACTATAAAAAAAATATGTAAAATGTAACAATGATTTGATGTAGAGTATAATCGTGTATGTAAAATGGCCATAAATGGGTAATCCCATTCTGTACAATGCACCTATTCTTTGGGCAACATATGAATAAAAATGTGAAAAAATATGTGTACAATAATGGGAGTAATAATTAGCAACATGTTTATAAGAATTTTTAATATATTTCATAGCAGTAATAGATTCGACTAAAATGGCTTAATTTACGGAGCATTTACTGCTAGAAAACAGCGAAAGCTTTTCCAGAAAAATCCCGATTATGACACTTCTAAAAGTCGTACACTAAATGGACAGGTTTTTGTACATTGCGCAACTTGCGATGAAGGTTTTGTGTGTGACATCTGTACAAAAATGTGTAGTTAAGCTTATAAATTGATAATTCACGAACGGTTAAACGATTTGGCTTGATAAGCAACATCCTGCCCGTACACCTGTAAACGTAACCATGACAATATCAAAGATGGCGGCGCTCATCACACCGCAAAGTTGAATAAACAGGCCAACCGAGGCGTCTTCGTCCAGCTTCTTTGAACGCTTTTGTCTTATTTTCTTAAAAAGTGTATAGCACGGCATCTCACAAACTGATGAAAGCAGCTTCGGTGACAGCAAGCAACTGGATCTACAGTCGTATGACACACAGCTCTTATCTCCGTATCTGTGAGTTAGTTGACCACCTTTTTCAAACACCTGCACAGGTATGCGTGTAGTACATACAGAGTTGACCTCATTTAAAGACACAGTCCACTACAGTTCAGTTCAAACATCATGTTTTTACAGAAAAGTAGGATTCAAGGCCTCGTCAGGTTAAGATAGTTAACTTAACTAACAGGTAGTTGCTACACTACTTGATCCGGCACTGTATGTGATCGCTTCCGTAGTTACACAATTAAACGATATATGTTATCACTTTTTACTGCTGTGGGAATGTTTCAACTATCCCTTTCAAATTTGTAATTTATTGGAAAAACAAATAAATGTGCTTATACTTTTCAAGTTGTTATGTGCATTTAAGGCCTCAAGAGGGAGCCATTGTCTGTAGGTCTTCCACTCAAATCACTTATGTTGACATTAGTCTTGCCTTGGGTTATAAATGTCACAATGCACACAATGTTTACTTGCCACTGCTCCAACAGCTGAGTGTGTTTGTTCATTTTGCATTCATTTAATACCTCAATAAGCAGGTGCTTTATCTGTTTGTATAGTGTGTGAAGTTCGGATTATGTATATGTCCCAACTAGTACTAACAGCTTTTATGATAAGGTTGTTATTGATTTAGTCCTCTCTTAGATCAGCATTTGTGCAATTGTGTCACTTCTCATTTTACTTAAGTAATATGTTGATCAAGTTTGCCTTGTGACATGTTGGAGGAATGTGTTTTCTTGGTGTCACGCAATTTGCTCCTGTACATCTAATCACTATTGCCATATTGTTATAATCACTAAAATGAAATGTACGTCCCCGTAACACCACCTACACAACCAGCCCCCCCCTCGCCTATCAGGTAAATTTGCCCACTGTTGACCTCCCAAATGTGTGCAGAGCTTCCTTTTAGGTCATATTCCTTGTACACCCATCACAATCTCCCGCACACAAACCCCATCTCTGATCCCCTGCAGACTGTGGCATTCTGGGATAGCTGGAATGGTCAGCTGTCTTCATGCATTCTGTGGCGTGGAGCACATTTGGTGTGGTGTGTGCATTCCTTCTTTAGATAGTTACACACGCTTGTTCTATAGATAAAAGGGAATGTATTGTTCGTGTTCCAAAACAAACTGCTTTAGATAAATGTCGTCACAATTGTTTTGCAGTTTTAACGGGAACAGATTTCTAGAGATCAGCATAAAGTCAAGATAGAAATGTCCCACTTCTCTTTTGTTTGGAGTTTCAGCCATAGGGTTTTCTCATTTGTAGTTCATAACAATGTTGAGATTATGAGTAATATTCTGAGAAAGTGTCTGGGAAGACACCTTGTTCTGTGGTTTTATCCCTGAGATTACCACCATAACCAGAAAAACAAGAATTACCAAGAGGGACTCATTTAAAGGCATACAGAAAATGTAATTTCCTTATACTTTAAATATATTGGTGCCTTTCACAATTAAAAGGAGATGGAGATAAGTCTGTCAATGTCTTATGTTTCGTCAGACATTTTCTTTGTATCATCAGTTACACACCTACAACACAATTACATTTTTGGGTAAACTCTTTTTTTTTTTTTTTTTTCAAAAAGTTGCCCAGACATTGAAGAATTGAACGCAAACCGATTAAGTCTTTCAATTCAGATGCACTGTTTACTTCAAATAGCTTTGTTTGTTCCTCTAGGCTGCATCTCAAAGCACTGATGTATTTGCATTTGTGACATGACCTCATTCTGTGGGACGGCGTCCCGATATAATACATGGAAGTCATTTATCTGTGGAAGACAGAAGCAGAATGGTGTATTCATACAAGCTGCTTCATATAAGACTAAACAGCCATTTCTCCCTGTCTTTAGACTTAATGCTGGTTATTTGTCATCTTGCACAATGTCCTTCCTGAGAGAAACTAGATGTTTTTAGTGAACGAAAGGGCAGGTGACCGTGTCATAAGCAGAGTTTTTTTTCTATTAAACGTATTGAGTCAGTGCTTTCACATTACTACGAACCAAGATCTTTTATGACAGCTTTCTTAAATTGTGTCTTTGCTGTGACGCCTTGAAAGTTTGGCTCTGATGATAAGCTTTTGTGAATTATTGTGATCCGAGGTATTGATTTAAGACTCCTATTCAGTATGGGTGTCATGCCATGAAACTTCTTTTTTGTGGCTACAATAAGGTTTGCTCTCAATTCCATTTTGTAAGAATTTATATCTTTAGATTGTATAAAATGCTGTTAGACAACAAAGTCGCACTAAACAATAAAGATTCTCGTATTTGTATTCTGATCTGATCTCATTATCACAGTTTTGCGTTTAATTTCCTGAACATTGCAAAAGCATATAACGGGACTATGGATTGGGTACGATGTTTTATGTTTGTTTTATGTTATGCTTTACATAATGTTTCCTTCTCAAAGTGTTGAAAATAAACCAAAAATGCTTGAATATTACAGGCAATGTGTTTTATTAGTGTTGGAAAGGAGTGTTATTCAGATGGCACATTTCCTGTATAGGCATGTGCAGGGCTGGAATGTTGTATGTTTTTCTTATTTCTTGCATTACTGACACCCTAAATTCCTTGGTGGGCAAAGGCTGTGTGTTAAATAGCGTTACTTAAATTCCCAGCGTAACATAGTGGAACATACACAACACACATAGCGTGACACAGACGCAATGTTGCATTGCTGCGGCCTGCATTGCATCATGGGGTGGAGCAAAGATCCTATTTTCCACCCAGGAAATAAACTCTGTAAACTCAGATGGAATTAAAAGATGTGTGTCAGGTTCAGCCGGTTCTGCCCTGTGCCTTGTTGTTTTAATCTCTCTGATAACAATCTTTTAACCGCTGGTAAATTGAAAACAACTGCTAGTTTGTTGAGAATTGCTGAAATGCTTTTGCCGAGGTGCCACACATACAGAATGCAAGGCCCAAACAGCAGCAAATGTTTTCCCATGAAGGTGACTGAATTCAGACATTTTGCACAATGGAATGGCTATGCACTCTCTGTGAGAACGTCCAGGTGTGTGATTTTTAGCCCGAGACTGCACTTGTGGTCATTCTGACTGATCTCCCTCCGTCATGTTATGTGTATTTTTCTTTAACCTCCTCCCATCGTTTAACACCTCACCTCCAAAGATAACATATAAGCAGCCCTGCAGTTAGTTTAGTCTACTTTGCTCTGTTTACAATACAGGAATAGAAAGCATATTATAGTAAAGAAATGTATACGTGCACAGTATGTGAATTTTTGGAATGTATGGAATGCCTAATGAGCCACTACATTTGACAAAGTGAAGAGTGCAGTGCATGGAATCCTGTATCCCACAATGCATTGGACTGACTTATTCCATTAACAGTTTACAACCAAAACCAAGTAGTTTTATTTTTTGTTCAAACCTCCAAATTTCCTTTAATAAAAATAAATTAAAAGGCAAAATAAACATTTCATTTCCAGTATTGCTAGATGCCCCTTGCATGAAATGTAATGAGGTCATAGTATTTTCACAAATCAAATATTTTTATTATTCTTACTAATTTATTATTTTGTTTTTGTATAACGTTTAATTTGTATGATATGTTTACAATATAACCTTTTCAGGGTTCAGATGTTGCTGATTGTTTTTTGTGTGTATTTTATTATGGTTTAAAGCCAGATTTATGGTTATGTTAAAGGCATTCTTTTTTAGTGTTAGATGGCTGAACATGGATGGGTTTGATGTTTAGTATGGGGGGCTCGGTATGGTTCCTGTCAACGACCCAGACTGCAGATAATATTGGGTGCGTCTGAAAATGCTGTGGTGTGGTTTGAATTGGTGGCTGGCGAGACCATTTAAGTGTTTCCACATGACACATGATGGAGCTGTGAGTTGTATGCATTTTTCTTTCATACAGAACGTGAGATCTGTGAACTGTGCAGTCTGCAACCCCCATGTGATCCGAGCTTGTGTGTGCTGGAGTCACTTCCAGCTTCCTGTTCACACTGCACACAAATCCAGTCTGATGTTCATATCGGATTCAAGGCGCTGTCTGTCTTGAAAAAATTCGATTATAAATTACATTTAAGTTGTGTATGTAGTCAATATGTGGAAGCAGTTTATCTACATTGGTTGATATTGTTATGATGTACAGTACGTGACACGTGACGCCAAAATCTTGATGAAGATTGTTGAACTCATGAGGTGGATGTGGTTTCAATAGCGTCAACTAAACTTGTGATTATGATTTTCGCATGTTTAACGGATAGTTCTGCCAATCAAAAACTGTCGTTTATTTACCCTTGTGTGGATCAAAACCAGTTTATGACTTTTCTTTTGTTGAACACAGCGGGACAACATTGAGAAATGTTACAGTGGTTTTGTGTCCACACAATACAAGTCAATAGGGTCTAATATTGTTTGGTTACCAACATTTTTCAAAATATCTTCTTTTGTGTTGTGTTGACATGAGGGCGAGTAAATGAGTAAATAATACTCATGAATCCTGGTTGACATCCTGCTTTATCAGGCCACCAGGTACCACCCCATCCCCCCCATTCTTTGTTCAATAAAATCTCTGTCTCTTTCTCTGTCTGTTTTTGTTATGTCATTAATCATTATTTGCTGCGGTAGATGGATATTTATAGCGTTCGGAAAAGAATCGGCCTGTAAATGTGATTTTTCGCCCTGTGCTTGTGACAGAGCTGTGCAGAAAGTGAGGTAAACATCCATACATTTTTCAGTTCTGCAATCTTCTCTCCGCTGGTTTGTCTTTCCATTTTGGACACGTACTAAAATACCTTGTGTATTTGTGAAGACCTCTCAAAGATGTAATGCAGTATTTGTTTTAATATGAGGTTTTTTGTATGTGATAATAATATTTAGTACTAACCCTCCATCAGAAAAAGATTAGACAACATAATAGTGAGGGTCATAAAAAGTAACTTTTTGGTTTTATATATTATTTGTACATGCATGCAACTGACACTCGCTCACTGAGTTGTTTCTGGAGTTTCTAACACTCTTTAGTGTTAAGGCATTACTAACATACTGGCAGAGTGTTAAATGCTGTTTCCACCAACTCAATGCCATTTCCTTCCTGTAAACAGAATCACGTGAACAGGGGGCAGATTTTTCTTTGTTTAATGACTTTTCTATGCCTGGTCCTTGAGTGTGTTATATAATGCGGTGCACTGACTTTCACCATTGCATATCACGATTTATACGTCCAAGGGTGTGTGTAATGCTTGCGTGGGTTTCAAACTACAGATTTGGAGCCGACTGGTTCACATTAGAGTAGTTTGCGTTTACCATGTGTAAATGATCCAGAACCGATGTTAAACAACACACCGGAATATACAAACACGAACCTCTGAGCTCACGTCTCTCACTCAAGGGTCTGGCACAAACCCCACTCTATCTGATATTTACAAGAATTGTTTGGTGATTTCAAAGCCACTTAAATATGCATTTGTTTTCAGTTGTATTTGATGTGCCCATGTCAAAAATGCATAGCAGAAACAAAACACCCCAAAGCATTCTGTAGGCTGTTGTTTTATGTTGTTTTTATGGTCTTTTCAACATAAAAGATTCTAAGACTAGGCCAAGACAGTTCCTTTGTCAGTCACAAACTCATCAAACCAACAGTACAGTTTCACTTATTTGGACTATTCACAGTTGCTCTCGTGAACCCGCACCGTGACATGTATAGATTAAACATAAAGCAAAAAAAATTTTGATTTGGACTTTGTAACCTTGGTCTATGAGGAGGCCTGGGAATATTTCGGATGGTGCTTCTTAAACATGGTCATACACACTTGGGGGTACTTGGCCATTTTGTTTTAAAGTGAAGGTCATTTTGACTGCTTTTTACTGGTTGTGGCTAATGGTTGACATCACACAAGTATCTCATGTGTAACCAATATACAGAGAATATTTACAGTTTATTAAAAAAAATACAAACATTAAAATATATTTTTTACAAGGCATGGTTTTTGGTGACTTGTTGAAATAAATACCTTCAGAAATAAATGAACCAGCAGAGATGTGTGTCTCTGTAAACAGTGTCCACATGTGGTCCAGGACTGACTGCAGGTTGAATTGCGTCACCAGTGTCATCTGATTCAATGATGCTGCCTGATTCAGTGCTGTTTGATGTCAGGACTAGACAGTTATTCTAGAGAGCTATTTGACTCTGCAGATTTTATTGGTAAGGCTGACACCTCAAAAACCTTAACATGTATTTACAGGATTTGTGTCTGGAACCTGTAGTTGAATCTGTTTAGATTCAGACAGGTCTGTAGATCCTTTCTGAAAAAGCTGATGATCTGAAGCTGCAGTTTAATAACAAATGTAAAAACATTTATCTATTTTGTCAAACAAGTTTATGTTTCACCGAGGTGTTTGTTTTTTTTATGTGTTTTATTGAATGTTTAAACAGTATTTGTATTTGAAGTAAAATTGCTACAAACATTAATAAAAACAAACAAACATCCAAAATGTGAAGTTCTGTGGCTCCCCAAGACAGGGATCTAGCTGTTTTTCTTTTACACCTTTGGTTTGCATTAAACACAATAAATGACTCAGAAGCACATCTTGTGCTCCACCACTGATATTATTTACTACAGTGACGTTATTATAGTGTTTCAGGTCTCTTTTTATTAGTCCGATGCTTTATTTATTTGTGACTCATTTAAATCCCTTGACAGGAAAATATATGTCTCTGATTACAACAGGATGCCAGACATTCTGCTTTGAATTTGCTTTGTGCTTTTCGTTGTTTTTCGACTCGTGGATTGAGTTTTTTTGTGAAAGATCTACGGCTGAGAAATATTTTACGAATTGTTCAGCCAAATATTAAGATTCTGTCATTATTTCCTCCCCCCATATCACTGCAAACTCATATGCTGCTTTTTATTTCAGTGCAACAAAACATAGAGACATTTTTGATGAATTATTAAGCGATTGTGGACTTATTATTTATGTATTTATTTTTGGAGTTGGCAGACAGCCACTATAAACCATTGGGAGGAGCTGCGTAATGGTTCTTGAGTTGTTTCTACTCTTATGTCCTATGGAAAATGTAACAGCAAATAAGTTGAGGATGAGTAAATTGGCACAACCTTTCTTTTTGCTCGATTTGCTTCTTTAACCTTCCAAATATTTTCTTATTTCTCCTTTTTTCTTTTATTTTTCTGTTGAGCACCATTCGGGAACTCTCGGCGAATGTGTTGCCGTGCACAAAAATATAAGCTCCTACTGAGAATTCAAGCAAGCATTCCTAATTTGTTGTTTTCTTTTTCTGTTGATCTTGAAAACAAAGAAAGCCGTGCATTGTTATTTTATCCTTGAGTTTATTACCCAATCGACCCATCGCTGGAGGCTTTCACTGTCCCACTGAGAAATAACCAACACATGACCATCTGATGCATATTTGTGAATTTAAAATCTTTTATTAACTTTTGAAAGCAGTGGCATTTTGGAGGTCCCACGTCTCACGGCAGTATTATGTTAAAACGGATGCAGGAAGTGCGTTGAATCTTTCTGCATATCGGTTTGAGATGTTTGTATAGGCTTTTGTCAGTGATGTAAACCATTTCCCAGTCATTAAATACACCACCCATCTCCAGCCATACAAAAGCTATTCATTACTGCTGTGGTTCAAACAAGGACTGTGCATTACTATAGTGATTTAATGTGTTATGTAAGAGCTGTTTACTGGGCTGCCGTTGGCTTTACAGGTAGGTAAATATGTGCGTCATGTGCTGATCTGTGATCGGGTGCTATTTTACTACTCTTATAGATCTAAAAGTCTGATGGCTTTGAAAGTGTCTAATTCTTTCTTATGTATGTTTAGTGTTTGACCTGTGCACTTTTGATTTGGAATTGAGCAAAACCTGACAAATCCAAGCAAAACCTCCCTTTGGGGGCATCCTCATTTGTGAAAACAAAACAAACTGTACGTCTTTTTTTTTTAAATTGTAAAAATGCAAAAAAGTTTTCTTTTAAGGTTAGCGATATAGTATTAATATCTAGCTGTGTATAAAAAAATATTAGAAGTGTGCATGTGTATGTGTGGCACAAAACTGTGCTAAATTCCAGACAGAGGTGCAAGATTCTCTGGAGCAGGCACACAGTGACCATCTTGTGCATATGTCAAATAGTATGTGTGTACATTGTGTGACCTAAATGACTGATGGATTCCACGGCTGTCTGTAAGCAGGTTCTTTATGATGGATCCATACTACAACCTCAATGATGATTCTCTCTTACGTCTCATTCTTTATTGTGCTGAGCCTCTGCAATAAAAAAGGCCACACCGAGATTGGTTTTGGGTGTAATTATTTCCAAGGACCGCATACAGTTACTATACAACAGCAAATCTATATAAAAAGGTTTATGTGTGTGTTTGCAGGGATTGTTTTTAGGCTTGTTCATGAAAGAGGCCTCCGACCGCTTCTGTAACAAAGCCTGGAAGTAGCATTTTCCTGAAAGTGTCTGGTGGTGAGTAAGCGTGTCTAAGCTTTACCAGCTTGTATGTAGGGGTGTGTTTTTCCCTCCTTGGCTATTTTGCCTATTTTGCCTGTTTTGCGAGACGTATACATGGCACGGTTTATTAAAATTGACTAAGTCAATGTTTAACTGGTGTTGAAGGATTTGCTTTTCTAAAAACACAACTTTGGCCAACATTTTCTCACCCGCAGGTAGATCGACACCTGCTTGACTGACTTTCTTCCATGAAATGCGAAAGAAAGTATTAAGGAAAGTAATGGTTGCGTTATTTTTTCCTTTAGTAATTATGACGAATTGAGGCTTTGAGGTTGTGGACCATTGAGTCAGGAATGTAAATGAATCATTCAGATCAGGTTTGAAAAGATCTTCATATGAATAGATTTTTGTATTTTTCGGTGCACAATTTCTCTAAGCGTACACTTACAGACCCCCCACGGCCTCCAAAACACATTTGGATGCACGCACGCTTATTTATAGAAGCTTATTGTAACTACTTTTACAGTGTGCAGATGTGCATGGTTTATTTCTTACACATTGTAAAACTCCTTACAAAGAGCGAAAAATCTCTAGACCTTATATTTGCTCCGCTGTGTTTAACAATTTCAAACATGTCTGCCAAAAGTATTTATAGGGATATATTTTACTGGTTTCATGAATGTTTTTCCACATAAATTACACCTTTTGGTTGCTCTGCTTGGACAAAGTATTTATCTTACGGGCTGGGTTGCGTTCCTGCATTATTACCATTTAGTGAGGTCAAAGGTCATTTTGCAGGGTGCTGAGAGCAACATGGGCTTGAATGAGACTCTCTGTTCAGTCAGGACATTGGCAGTTTTGGACCACTGATCTCAAGCTTATTTTCCTAAGTCAAAGAGACAGATGCAAAAACAGCTGTGGGACCAAAAACGGACAGAGTGAGAGTCAAAAAGGGCAAGAAAGGAGCGAGCGAGCGAGAGAGAGCTTTTAATACACTCATATAAATATAAATCTCTAGGGATTTTGTAACATGTTCTCAGCTCGTTACGTTACCAATTTTGATACTGTACTGAAAACTGGTGGTGCCAGGAAATGTATTTCCTATCAGTCATTTTGTTCATGACAGTATTGCACGTAATTTGAGAAATACTTTGAAATGTATTTTTATGTGTACATCCACACAAGCTGCAGAAGAGCTTGTTCCAGGTGTCCGTCACATGTGAAGGTGGGGGTGGATTTTTTTTCATCTTCAGAGTACATTTATGGCCCGTCTTCCCACATATGCCTCGCCACAGTTTCGCATGAAAGCCAGCCCACGATGGAGGAAAGCCGTCGCTTTCAACATTCCTCTGAAACTTGGCATTTTCCTGAGAAAAAGAGAGATGAGTTAACTGGTTTGTGGGTATACAGGTACTAGTTCAGTGTTATGGTAACAAACAAAAGTCCCTGATTCAGCAGGAAATAATCCTACAGGAAAAAACTCCACCTTCTCCACTCCTTCCTGGTTTTTGTGTTTGTTTTTCAGTGTTCTGTTTGGGCTGCGTGAACTCATTATCAAACCTATTCTTTCCCCTCCGGTTCTGATAGGCAAGCAGGGACAGGGCTGCCACACCTGCTGCTTTGTGTTTAATAAGCAGAGGAAACACGGACCGCTCGGCTAGAATTTCTGAGAATTTCTGTTCGGTAGCGGTCGGTGCGATAAAAACCAAAACGGACCTTAACAGATGTGGATCACTCTCATAAGGGTGGGTTTGCAGTAGGGGAACGGGGCTTGTTTTCTTTTTGTGCTAGATGGGTTTTCCTGATTTGTTGCAAATGACGTGGTCGTGCATGTGTGCCTGCATGTGAGAAACTAAGGAAAGCTAGAACCCAGATAAACAAGAGCACTTTGAAGTTTTCCTCTCATGGGCCAGTCGGAGTGGGCAGGATTTATCTTTTGTTTGGTTGAATTGTAAGAGGAGGAATTCAAAGATGCAGTATTTAAGACTGTAGCATGCTAACAATATAATTTTTAGATGTCTACATATGCAACAGTTCATTCCCAAAGGTTAAAACAAGTCCCGTCCAACTTTTCTTATTCCAGAAGTGGTTGCCCGTATATACCAAACTTTCTGACTATAAAGATGCAATACTTTGCAGCTTACTGAACACAATCTTACACAAATTTGTACGTGTTTTACCATCAGGTGGCCAATTTCGTATGAATTCGTATGATCTTATTTGTATGTTTTAGTACGATTTGCTTTTGCACCAGTGACATTAAGGGTTGGGGGAGGGTCTTTCATTATTGCATTTTCTAAGAATCTTAAATTTGTATTATTATTTCATAAAAGGGCAATTGAACATCAAACTGGTGATGTTTCTTACCATTTTGTATACACAGAGCACAATTTCATTGCATTTTCTTGTCCTCTTTTGATTGACAGGACATATCGGCCCATATCATCTGCTGTTTTTAATCGGCTGATGGCCGATAGTGTGAAAAATAGCGATACCAATTATTGGCTGATATATTTTGGTGCATCTCTAGTTACTTTACATACTCGGTTTTATATTGGTTGGTGTCTAGACTTTAAATTTGACATTTAGTGTAAAACTGTATCTAACAGCTCAAATTATAAATCATTATTAGCTTAAAGGAGTAGTTCACTCAAAAAAACGTCCCCATTGACTTTCCATAGTAATTTTTATTCCTACTATGGAAAGTCAATGGGCTTATTTTAAAGTGTTACTACTCCTTTATTGAATCAGGGAATGACAGGAGACCATTTTGAACATTGTCTTTTCAAGTTCCTGTTTATTTTTAACCCAAAAAGTTGCGGATTGCTTCGTTGCTAAGGCATGCTGCCAGTTTTGAAAAGTCCTTTTAGACATGAATACTCGTATATAGTTTTGCACAAATTGTTCTGTATGTGCATGTTTGTGCAGAGGCTGCCTCCAGTTTCTGTAAACAGGCAACCGGAGTCAATTCTTCAACTCTGTTTCGGTATCCGTGACTAGGCCTGTGTGGGCTCAAAGAATACGTTTTTATTTTTTTCTACAGCTAATGAAGATGATATTGATGATGTGTTTATTCTGTTAAGTCGTACAAAGCTATATGTGTGGGCGTGTTTGGAACTGTGGTTTGGGCCCTTCGGCTGTTCTTGCAGCGCACTTGGCCTGCAGTAAATGCAAACAGATCTGATATCAGCCATAAAAACAAATTCTATTGAAAATTTGCATAGGTTTAGTTCGCAAACCGCCAAACTGGACAGGGCTTAGGGCTATGTTTCACTCAGGTTTCCTCCATGGTTTGTTATCGGAAGGCGTTCTTTGTTTCTGCATGTGAATATCGCTTAAAATCCACTTTTACTTCATTAGCCGAGTCGGCACAATACAAACAAACATCTTTTTTCTCACACAAACGCGGTCAACATTTGGTTCCGTCTATCTCGACGGAGAAGAACAGTTTGTTCTCGGTCTTTTGTTTTGAGACACAACACGAGTTTGGTGGGAACCGTCTCACGTGCTCACGTGTTTCTCGGAGTGCCAGCTGTGCCCTGGCATCAGGCGGGTGTTTGTGCGCGCGAGCGTACTATCAGGAGGTGGGTGTTTGGCTGGTGGCATAACGAGGCCATTGAGAGATGCGCTCAACAGACGGCCCCTGAAGAATCAGAGGGGACCACAAGCAAAGCAGCCATTGTTACCGCAGATGTGTGTGCGCTTGTGTATGTGGGTCGATGGAGAAGGCAAATGTGTTTGACGTGAATAAGGGGGAGGGTGTTTTGAAGTCACAGACGGTCATTGTTGATGTCTGCCGTGCTGGTCAATGAAGACCTCTGGCAGCCCCTGCCGCTTGGACTTTGTAACCCTGTTCTTTTGAGAGGGCCCTTTCAAGTCTTTTGGCTCAAGGGCTGTGAGAGCTGAGAGAGCTGGGTTTTGGATAGGGAAGAACGATGTGACACAGCCATGGTTTGTCCTTCCACTGGATGAAGAAAAGGGGCTTTCAGGCAATAGGGCAGGAGATTCTTTAGAAGACAGTGATAAAGGCAATCAACCAGCCCTCTTGAAATGTTTAGACTGCTTTCAGACATGGCAGCAGAGGTGGAGGTTACCTTTACGGTTCGTGGGTGCGAGTTAGAGCCGATGAATGTCAGGAACACATTTTATTTTATTTTATTTTCGTATCCTAGAAAGAAGAGCACACGAGCGCTTCCCATGCTGCCTTAGGGAGCTTTACTGACTGCCTCTAACTGCTGTATGTAAAATGAACTATTTATGTTATGTTACACTTGCTAAGTACACCCGGAAAGTGTCCTGGCTTGCACAAAATAGCATTGGAGGTTACATACAAACATAAAACTCATATAAACTCATAAAATAAGTGACAGAAAATAGTCAATTTTTATTTTATTATTTTTAAAGCTACAATCTGTAGCATTTGCCTCTATATCGCCATCTCTGTTTGAAACATAAAACTGCAGGTTATTGTATGTTGCTATGTCTGGGTGGGTCCAAGTCAAATGATGTCATCATCATTGCAGCTTTTATATTTATTATGTTCATTTGGAAATTGTCCTAAATTGTTCATTAAATATTTAACTGAATCTATGTTTTCCCTCAAATCACTCGCTGTAGTTTGGGAACCAGGACAAACATGTTTTGGACTGTAAGGTAATGTTCAACGATCAGACGGGTAATTAACCCAGCAGGTTAATGTTGTGGAAAATAACTGTTGTCCTCTTTTTTGCCAACAGCATGAAGGTCATTCACGGTCACCCCCTCACCCACCTTCTGCTACACTATTCCTCAAATGTAAATGTCTGGAAAAGCATTCTATGAAGGGCATGTTAATATGCCGTGCCTTGAAAAAAGTATCTATGCAACTAAATCAAAACATTTAATGCCAAAATAATATTTTAGTTTTAAATGATATTTTCTATTCACTTAAAGGGTAACTCCGGCCAAAAATGAATAAAAATTCTACAATTAATTACTAACCCTCAAGTAGTTTAACATCTGTATGACCTCCATTTTTCCCCAAAACGCAAATGAAGGTAGTTTTGGAAGCTTTCGGACTCCTCAGATTGCAGAATTTTCATTTTTGGCCGGAGTTACCCTTTAACACTTAAGTCTATTGCAATAGTCTAGTGAGCTGTGTACTGCATAACAGATTATGAGACAAACTATAAGTATGATCTATCCATCACATACACTTTAGTTGAGTTTAGTCTTGGCTAGCTTGACAAACGTGTTAATAAATATTTGATAGATGCGGGTACGTGCGCTATTTGATGCATATTTGATGCGTGAGGGTGAGTGAGAGTAAAGATAAGTGCGAGACAGAAAAAAAGTACTGGTCTTCTATGATGGTGGTCTATTGGGGATAGAATAAAGTGCTTTGGATCAAATCCAGGTTTAATATCGGCTTTTTAAACCCTCAAACACACACATTTCAGTAGACATTCTTAATGACATCTTTTGTGATGGTCCTCGGTCAGTCGGACCACTGCGCTCAGACACATGACCTGCTATGAGCACTATCATTCGGACACATGAGCACTTTTGTTTTGAGAACACGTGAGAAAGCCTGTAAGTGTGTATTAAGGTTGTTAATAATGGAAATGATGCAGCTGCAGTCAAATATGCCCTTCAGATGCTCCCACCATTCCAGCCGAATTACATTAGGACTTCTATCGTATTGATCTTTAGCATGACATCACCGTCTTATCTGTGCATTTCCTGCATGGGATGTTTTGGGAACAGAGCGGTATGTGTGTCTTTGTGGATTGCCTTTTCCAGATTAAGAAGATATCACCATAGTCTTCCTTCTGATAGGAACATTTTTTAGCTGTGTGTTGATATATAACCTTATCGAGTAATTCTTGAACTATATCTTCAAAGATACCAGCCTTTATTATACATTGTTTTTCTACCCATCAATTTTTTACCTCCATCCATCCTCCAAACTGGCCTGTCCTCTGCAGGGTCGTTGGAGGGTTGGAGCCCTTCCCAGCATCTTGGCCCATAATACGGATTCTGAATGCAGGAATAACCGAGTTAGCCTAAAAATGGTAGATGCTCCATAATTGCAGTTGAGAGTAAAAAAAAAAGATTTGTTCAATCCAGACAGTATTAACATGATTTTGGTGAATTTACCCATCCTCATCAGGGAAAACTATGACTTCCCAACAGGGAAATAAAAGCATCACCGTTATTGTCTCCCATTAAATACACAATGGTTCGAAGTAAATTAGTTTGCGTCCTGCTCCATTACTTTCATAAAATGGAAAGAAAGAAACTTGCTTTTACAGGAGTACATGATATCGAAAAACAGGATGACTGCTAAACACTTTATACTGAGAATTTTATGTTCGAGCCAGAAAACAGATGGCAGATTATATATTTAAAAAGCTTCTTTGTTTTCCGTCCTAAAAACAATCATGTTCACTGTGGCTCTTATCAACGCACGCCCGTAAAGATGAAACCAACATTCACACAGATATAGAGAACAGACTTCTTTCTACAAGGCAACAAAGCCACTTTGTGATTGTGTTCTACCCTGCTGATAAGTCCCGCATAGCTTAACATGAACATATGTTGTATTTTGTATGCTGCTATGCTGGTGGATCCATCAGACCTCTAACTAGCAAGACATTTTTGGTTGGCTAGGTTTATCATTTACCCAGGCGTTTTGGTCTGCTCAGAATATCTGCCTTTCTTAAACAAATAGGTACAAGCTACATCATATTTAGGAAAACAACGCAAATGATAAAGTTATGCTTGTGGATGGCTAGGTTATCACATAATGTTCTGGGTAAGGTGTGTGATGCCAAGAAAAATGACAATGGAAGTCAATGGTGACCAAGTTTGGTTACACAAGCATTCTTCCAAATATCTTTCACTGTGTTCATCAGAACAGATTTGGTAAATGATGACAGAATTTTCGTTTTTGGGGTAACCCTTCCTTTAGGGTTTGACAGATAAATAAATGTGAGCAATTGTGTTAGTGGCTCTGTCATTTATCCATAAAAAACTACAGTACACAATGTTCTGTAAGAAATCACATTACTGTTTCATTTCTCAGTGTATTAAGGTTTCAAGCACGTTTGAAAGTTTTCCTTTGACAGATTTTCCACTTGAAGAATAATGAAAGTGGGTTTAATTGCACTCCGAGTGATTAATCTAACGTTCCATTTAATTGCGGTGAACAAAAGCAACACTAATTTCAGAGGTAACTATGGAAATAATGATGTCACAATAGCACGTTTAATGTCGCTGCACATGTCATTGGCTGGCATTGATGTTACTATGTATTACAGACTAGGAGAGGAAGAAAATGCAGATTTTTAATGAAGCTTAACCTAGTTTCCCATTCATATTGAAACTGAAATGGTTTGTGTTGACAAATTTCTTATAAAAAAAAAACTAAGTGAGCAGAACATAGAAGGACTTGTGTTCTGCTTTAAATTCATGTAGCTCTTAGGGACCTATCATACACAGATAGAAAGCAAACGTGGATAAGCAAAGCATGAATAGTTTATGGGTTATGGAATTAGAGTTTGAGTTCACATACAATACTATTAAGACCCCCGTTTAGTCAGAACCATAAAATCCAATACCTTTGTTTGAAATGCCATATTGGATTCAAATGGAAATCCTTTTGCATTTTAGAAGCCAACAAAGGGCCTTTTAGGGAACACAATCCATTTAGAATTGCAGTGGGAGCTGAATTATGAATTTTAACACGTTTTAATTATGACTTTTCTTGAATGGAGCTCAAGAATTGCATTGACTTCTGTGAATCTGGGTATATGGCACCGAGATTAGTTCTGCTGAGAGGGGAACCTTTTGAGATTTTTTTTTCTTACATTCTATAATTTTACATTCATTTTATAAAAGGAATAAAAATCCCAAATCCTTAAGCTTTAAATGTAATCCTCACCATATCTGAACTTTTTTAAGTTTTGTGTGAATAGATCCACGGAATTGCTTTCCTTTCCCCCTTCCTCTCTGCACCCTTTCTCAAATTTTTTTAGAAGGAATAGCAAAAAACCAAAGCGTTTTTGAATTCCTGATAAGCCACACACAACAACATGTCTCTAAAGAAGCCATGGTTACCTCCTGTTTCACAGACCATGAGAGCTTTATCGTACCCAGAGCAAAACTAAAGCGCAATCTGAACCGTAAACATCTTTTAATCTTCAAAGGTCCCTACAGTTAGCATGTTAAAAGAAGTTGTTTTCACAGACCATCTAGCGAGAGGTTCTGTTTAGGCCAAATTAGTCACAAGGGAATGTGAAGTGAAGTCATGAATTTAACAACTGCAGAATGTTAGCATAAACAAGAAGCTTTGGTTGCTATTCAATTGGACAGTCAATTCAAAACAAAGTTTTAGGTCTTTTAACTTTCAGTGATTTAAAGTAGTAAAAGTATAAAAATGAAAATTTAAAATAATAGTTCACCCCCCAAAAAATAAATCTGTCATGATTCACTTGGCCTAAAACTATGACACTAAAACATTTTTTCTAAGTCTTCTAAAACCATTAGCTTTGTATGGGGTTAAACAATGGAAGTTGGTCTCCATCTAGCTTTTACGGTGCTAATTTTTACTTTTCACATTTTTGTCTTATTGGGGGAACCTTTCCTCTAAGAAAACAAAAATCACATTTACACTTTGTAGACTTAAATCCCCCTCAAATGTACAGTTCACCCAAAAATGAATTTCTGTCATTATTTATTCACCCTCATGTCGTTCAAAACCTGTATTTAACTTTTCTTTTGTGCAGAACACAAAAGAAAATACTTTGAGTAATGTGTTAGAGGCTTTACCTCCACATTCTTCTTTTGTGTCTTATCATCTTTTGTTCTTCTGAAAAAAGTCATACAGGGTTTTAAGGCCATGAGGTTAAGTAAACAAAATCATTTTTAGGTGAACTATCCCTTTAAAAATATCTACTTCTCTGATAGTGATGGTGCTCACACTGGAATGTGGCATTCCGGCTTTACCAATCAAAAACATTCTTGTCCTCTTTCACTCCCTCCTTTTGTATTCAGGCTTTGCCAGAAGCAGGACTCCTCAGCCAAGCCTGACCTCTCATTAACACTGACCTGAGGTCAGCATGACGGCGCGCACGCACACTGACTCGAAGCGTCCATTCTGGTTCCTAAGTCTCTTTCTCACAAACCACCCGAACAAAGGGCTGTAAGGCCAAAATGCGTGACCTTTAACCTCTGTGGTGTGTTTAGGGCTTCAGATGGGCACCTGTGGGCCGGGGTGGAGACAAAAACAATGTGTGAAAGAGAGAATTATAAGGAAGAGAAAGATGAACAAAAAGAAAGGCAACGGTTATGAAAAAAGAAAGAGTGCTGCAGGGAAGGCTATAGGGTCCTAAACTTTTTTCTTTTTTCTTTTTCTCTTGCAGGTCATAGAGATCGTTTTAGTCAGGCTTAATAAAGGGCACCATAAAGGTAGTCTATGCGTCTTGTGCTATATACTAAATCTTCATACAATAACTTTGTTTTTTATGATTATTGGTGAATATTGAGTTAAATTTGATCTTGTTTAAAGATATTATATTAAGAGTCGTATGGACTCTTTATTGCTATGAAA
Source organism: Triplophysa siluroides (assembly GCA_006030095.1). Lineage (NCBI taxonomy): Eukaryota > Metazoa > Chordata > Actinopteri > Cypriniformes > Nemacheilidae > Triplophysa > Triplophysa siluroides. The sequence goes on from VCII01000924.1 coordinate 680,499, forward strand.
CCTCTTACCGTATTTCCGTATTTGTAACATCAGGTTCCAAAGCAATTGTACTGACAGGTACGCCCACCTTACTTGCGTACATTTGGGCGGTCTTAGTCAAATCATACCACGAACTGACGTGGGTTTGTGGGGATGTGGTTACACAAGGTGTATCAGGCAGGTCTGGGTGAGCAATCGCTTTTAGATAGAATGCATCTTTTGTTTCGATACTTAAATATTTGCAATTTTACGTCTCTAATAAATGCAGGGGCAACTTATAACAAACCAAAGACACAGAATTACACCTATTCGTGCCATATGACCCCTTTAATGTGACTTCGTTTCACGACAGTGGCTTAGGTTAAGGGGTGGGGTAAGAGAAGTTTCTTCTTGCTTTGTTTGCTATCTAGATTGTTTGTGTATCAACAGCTGATACACAAACTCCTCTGCCCGAAGACGTCAACCTATTTTGGAAAAAGGTGCACGGTCCGCAACCTTAAAGAGAAGGACTGTGGCAAATTAAACTCTTGCAACGCAGCATTCACACAAAATAGCCGGTTAACTTTGTTGGGCAGCTGTTAGACTGAGAACGTGTCCTTGAAGACAGAACAATTTGGCTGGAATCACATTTCAGATGAACGCACCCTCCAGCTGGGTGAAGATCCAATCTGAAATATGATGAGCAGCACAATGTTCAATATTAGATTACATTCGTCCTTTCCTTTCTAACCTTCTCTAGCCTTCATCTCCCATCCTCTATTTTCCTTCTCCCCGCCCTTGTGCCTATTCTGAAATACGTCATCTGATTATACCGGGTCTAGGATGTTCCTGGGTATCTCTCACAGATGTGAGCTGAGCTGGAATACCTGCACTCAGCTCTTAGGGTCCCCTCTGGGACTCTTGGGTATAATGGCATCTCATTTTTAATGATGTTTTGAAACAGTATATGTATTGATGGGCTGTCATCATAACCAGGAAAGCTGGTTAAGACGGGCACATTTCTCGGTTCAATTCAACGCACGTACGCACACAGACCTTTGGGCAATTCCTTAAGAGCTGTGATGCTGTTAGCATGTCTGAGGACTATATAAAATGTAATGGGAAAAACAGTTGATACTCTCAATGTCTTTTTTTTTTTTTCATATCTTGACTTTACTGTAAGTTTTATAGTATGCAAGTAAAATAAAATATTTGTCATAATAACTAGGGCTGTCAAATGATTAATCCCATCCAGAATAAAGGTTTGTGTTACATAATTTTGCCTTTGTGGTGTGCATATTAATTTTGTATTTATAAACGCATACACATCCATGTGTAAATTTAAGACATTTTTTATATATAATTTCGGTTAAATATTGGTAAATATTTCCTATATATATAAATACATCTATGTGTATCTTTTTGTGTTTATAAATACAAAATGAATGTGTACAGTATTAATTCTGGATACGATTATTTACGTTTAATCGTTTGACAGCCCTAATAATAACTGAAGTATTCAGTACTCGGATGGAAATGACTAAATTAATGGATGATAATTAAATACAAATACTTGACAACCCCACAGATTAAGAATGTATAAATACCTCATGATTTACACCACAAGACCTGGAAATACAGTTTGCGCTGAATGTGTAACACCTGAGATTTATGACAGAATTAAAAATGACCATTGACATTGTTTTACACAGTTGGTAAAGTATTTATTATAAATGATTAATCCGTGCAAGAAAAAGACGATCGCTACTTCCGTTTCATGGATCAAGTGACTCTTGCACCGACAAACATTTAGGATGTCAACATCACCAGTGTTTAGTCATTGAAGACAGCATGTTTCCTCACAAATACTTTTTTGAAGCTATTGTAACCAGACCTTTGATATTGTTAATGCTGTGGATGCAAAATTATTGATATAGTCCTTGATTTTTGCAGTTGGTAGTTTGTTAGAGGAAGGTGGTAACAGCACTCTTTGTATAGTAGCAAGAGGTTTATTGGTCCATGTGGTATATTGCTAGTAAATAGGTTGTAAAATGTAGGTGTTGTCTAGAAATTTACAACAGCCCTTTTGTCTTGCTTGTGTTTGCAAATACAAATTCTAGTTTGGCGGGTTTTTTTTTACTTAAATGGGGAAAAATGTCGGGGACATAAGATTACAAGTAAAATCACACAATAAAATGCAACCACTGTTACTGATCAAACTGATGCCGCTCTTCTGGATTATCTATTTATAAAAATAGCTAGTTAGACATTTTTAATATCAATATTCAATCACATTGGCTTGGATTTTGAAATCCTAGAATCGCTTCTGCTTCTGCCTTCTGGTGTACTTTAGCGTGCCACAGACAGGGTAGATAAGTCTACAGGAAATGATGTCAGAGTTTCAGGGTGAGACGACCCGCCAGCTGGTCTTTCTAAACCTGTAAAAACGTATTTTGTGGCTTTGCTGGGCTCACCTGTCTTTTTCTGTGGCGGCATGTTTGCTGCATGTGTCATCGCAGCCGACAGGGGCTGAAATAGTCAGCGGTACTCAAATACTTAATGTACTCTCCACCCCCACCCCACCCCACAGAGAGGATCAAAATCTGAGAATCAAAGCTGTTTTTTAAACAACACCGCAGAAAATGAATCAAACTCCCTTGGGTTTCAATGTTTTTCAGTCTCTGTAGCATCTCCCAAGCAAAGAATCCTCTCCTTATGAAATCTATTTCTTTCTGTAAAGAGCTTTTGAGATTTTATTTTTGTTCTTCTGCAAAAACTATTTTCCTGTTACATTTTTACCGCACGTACCGTATCATATTGGTTTTCAAAAATGAAAACAGTGTCATTATTCACCTTCATGTCGCTCCAAACCCCAATGATTATTTTTCTTTTTCTGTGGAATGCAAAATGAGAAGTCAGCAACAAATGACAATGCCATGCCGATAAAAATACTGATTTGGAACAAGGGTACGTGAATCGTGACATGACTAGTCCTATAATTAAACATAAACAGAAGGTTTTCCGAAGAACAAGAAAATAAAAGGACCGTTTCTGTTTTTTGTTTTTTATACTTTGCTCCATACGAAGACTGTTATGAGCTTACCAATGAGTGAGGTTCGAAATGCAGTATACATCTTTAAGGCAACCATTTTTTTGTTGTTGATGGTACACAATTTATTCATACTGTAATGGCTTAAATGAAGACTCCGATCTCCACTCTCAATCATTTTGTTTTCCTTCATTCGTTTCATATGGATGCAGGTAAAAAGCAGCATTCTCTTGTAGTAGACATGATGATGATGTTCAGTGTTTCCCAAGAAAGCTCTGGGGCGTCTGTTGAATCAGGGCAGTAAAGGTTTGGTTAAAACCAGTAAACCGTTGACTGCATGATGCAGCAGCCATTTTGTTTCAGTTTCGTTTGTTTGTCTTCAGTTGTCATTGATTCGCCCCCATCCTACACCCACTGACCCTCTCGTCTTGTCCTGTTTTATGGCCCATAGGTACATGTTTAAGCAAACGTCTAAATTCTGAGTGATGCTTAATAACGCTTAACAAACAGTCAATTGTGATGATTAATGGTTGTAACCTAATGACATGTCTTGAAAATGTCTAGGTTAAGTCAGATTCCTGTACGGCAACGATGCACCTTTTGCGTTATTTCTTAAATATATTACCCACAAGCAAAAAGGTTTTGCTTTGTAATCATTGATTTAGCACCAACACCCTTTGCAACTTGAAACCTTTACATGCGCACGGGCAAGACGGCTCTCCTAAGATGGCTCTTTAAATAGTTTGGGAAGGGTGGGGGATGTGAAGTGGGAAAGTTTTTGTGTTGCCTCTGGTTGTGTGAAAGCAGCTCCCGTTTACAGCAAACAGATCAGCGGCCTTATCTATAATCCTGCAACCACAGCACAACCTCAACCAAACAGTCAATATATGGGAGGGGGAGTGTTGTCCTACTTTTACTTGAATAATTGATTATTTCTTAATAATTCTTAAAATATTCTTATTTTTTCATGTTAAAGTATTTTTTTTCTTGACCAGTTTAATTTGATGAGAAGACTATAAGGAAGTCACACTGAACATTCACCGATTCCTCCAAAATTGTGGTGCAACAGTGATCTGTTTGTTTAAGCGGCCCATGACAAGTGACGCCCTTCGGCTTTGAACCCACTTTATCTTTAAGTATAAAGTATGTATTGTCTATGATTTCATCGCATGTTTGCATTTGCTGACAGCAGTGTCTTTATATTTAATGTCTCCCTTGGCAGCACCTGACACTCGTTGGAAGAGATTTTGGAAGCAGAGTTTGCCACAATGCGGTGCTTCTACACGATCGAATGAGGATATTATTCCCTCTCTGCTTCCTTACCTTCTACTTTGTTTACAAAGGGAAGTGAAGTATGCCGAGGTGTGTATAGAGGAAATTCTCATGAAGATCTTTAGGTTGTTGTTTTTATGAGGTAGAGAATTAATAGCAAGTTGTTAAACAGGTGTGTGTGTACTGTGTATATGTGTAGAGTGTGTGTGACAGGTTTCTGCTTTATCTGATAAGGTAACAGCTGCTGAGCTGGTTATAGAATGAGTCACTGTTGGCTGTCTGTCATCTCTTTCGCACACACCCTTTTAAGTCCTCACAAGCTGTGTCATCTCTTTGCCTCTCGTTGCATGAGACATGTCTGAGATCACCTCGAGCCGATTGTAGATGCTTTGCTAGAAATGCTGTTTTCCTGTGACAAACTTGTTTCCACTTTATTACGTTAAGATCTCTAAGAACTTTGTGTGCGATTACTGGAAATGTATCTGATGTGAATCAAATGTGACTTCGGTTTTTAGTAAGTGTCTTTTGGACAATTAAGAGATGTTAAGAAGCTCTTATATGTAACCCCTTTATTAAATCTTTGAATTGAATGTTCAGGCTGTGAGAATCGAAAAAATATCTTTCTATTGTGAATTGTATAAAGAGAGAGCGTGAGTGAGTTTTCAGTGTCTTCCAGCTCATGTTAAAAAGCACATAAACCCACAGACTCGCCTCCGGACGTGACTCAAATACAGGGTGGGGAAAGCGTGCCACAGCTGAGGGGAAAACTTGGAAGACGTCCATACGAGCTCTTGAACGTGCCTGCACACACACACAGACTCGTGCAAAGAAACACATGGTCCTTGGCAAAATCGCAAGGACACGGACACACGGGCTGGCCAAACAAGGTTTTATCTGTTCTGATATGAGGTCAGGATGGGTCATGCGTTTCACGATTACATGATTGAAATAACATCCATAGCATATTTATGAAACGGCTGGTGTGGGTCTATAAACCCTGTAAACATTCCACCCACAGCTGAGCACCAGTCTATGTTCCATTACCTCAGAGATCTGGATCAGGCCTGCTTTGTTACGGGCTCATTTAAAGGAAAACTGCTTAAATACAGCTCAGTTTATTCATTTCATGTTTCTCGTATTTCTTTCTGCTGTCCTGTCGGTGTGTTTGTCCATATCACCTTGAAAAACTGATTTATTTAATTTAATCTTAAGTGCCCAGGTCAAAGCTGTGCTCTTTACTGTACTGCCCACAGGGGTGGCTAAAGATAAGAAAACGTTGATAAAATATGTTGGAAAAATAAACCGAAGCCTGAACTGAGGATATTGAGAAAAAAAAAATTGGTTGTCTTATTTGAAATTAAAAATGGGCATAAATATTGTTTGGATAAATGTAAACCTATTGCAGTTTATTTGCGGAGGCAATATTTTTGAAAATTATTGACTGGAAAGAAATATAAACTAACCTTAACCGAAAAACGAAACCTAAACCAACCTAAAACCAAAACAAGATAAATCAAACCTATATAGCAATATTTAAAAAATATATAAAATTACATAAAATTGCTAAGAATGAAAACAAATGAATACGAAAACCAAAATGTATAATATATGAATAAAAGTACAATAAACCTAAAAAACTAAAATAACTAAAAAAATTGAACTCTAAGCACAGTTTTAAGCATTTACATAATGTAACAGCTTTATATAAATAAATAATAATAAATGTAATATATAAAAATAAATAAATAATAATACGAAATGTAATGAGAATAATAATAAATGGTTGTTCTTTGTTAGTTTTTTCTTTTGTTGTTGAGCATTTTCCTTTTTTATAAAAAAAAACATTTAATATTAAGTACACCAGAGTGGGATTTGAACCTGAGTTATAAGGCAGTACATTTATATTTTATTGTTATATACAAAGTAAGTGTCAGTCAGTTCTCAATGTGCGTTTACTTCTCAGGATGGGGTGGGGGCCCATGATTGAAGACCCCCGAGGAGCCCTGATACAATTCCATCAATGTCTTTATCTCTCTATGCAGCCTCTCGGCCGTGCTAAAGGTTGTCTGGCCCCTGTCGGGTTATCCTGGTCTCCTCGACCTCATTGAAAAGTTGCTCAACATTTTATCCCTGAATATCTGCTGGTGCCTGTGGCAGATAAGGGTATTTTGGACGGGGCTCCTCTTCTCTCTCACTTCTAAAAATAAAGTTGTACCAGCCTGGCGACTGAGGGAGATATGGACAGATACAGGCAGAACATGAGTAACAGATTATCATCCCTATATATAGCCTTTAAGGTTCTCTCAATTCACCGTGAAGGTTATCAAGACACAATACACATTAAAGCCGCTGGAAGAAACGATATCTGTTTAAAAACAGATACAGACTGTTTTAGGGTGTGTGGAAATTAATAGGAAGTGTGTGAAGGACTTTGTGCCGAACAGAAGGTTGAGTTTACATTGGAATGTCCTGCGTGTGTGTTTGAGCGACAGCCAAACCACACAGTTGGGGGTTTCACTTCCAACCGTCAGAAAGCACTCCCATGCTTACTGGATCAGGACGAGAAGAATGAGTCACGGAGGTTTCTTTTATGGTTTTATTTGCACCAGTAGTTACCAATATCTGTAGGACAATTTCCCTTTTTTTAAACAGCGGTTCATTTTATCCTCTTTCAATACGAGTACATAGAAGACCTGAAGCCGTACCGATTTTCCCCTTTATGACTTAACAGCAAGTGGCAGTGAAACTTTAATATACTGTACATTCACGTTTAACGTTTTAAAAGACTTTTAATTACCTCAGAGACGCACAACAAAGTACACAACTGTTTACAAAGATGTGCCAGACACAGGATTTACTAAACCAGGCCCCAAATGCCATTGGTTACTACTGAACTAATATACGGCCTAGATGAGTTTGTAATACAAGTCAAGGTTCTCACTAGGGTTGTTATTTAAAGACACAGCCTGGAGAAACCCAACAAACGCTCTGTTCACATCATGTAATGTGTAAAATGCGTCTGGTGACTGTATGATGTTTGTTACCATAAAGTATACCTGACCCTAATATTTCCGCTCAATTTTTTCATACAGTTTCAACAAAGCAAAATTTAATTTAGTCATCCATCACCACACCCAAAAAACGTGTGGATTCAAGACCCTTCGCTCTGTCGGTCCTCGTAAGCACGCCCTTATCCCTCTCGTGTTTTCTAGCTTCGTCAGCCGCGTCAAAGGAAAAGATTGCGTCAGGAGGACCGAAGGATGAAGCCAGTATTCTCCCGAGGGAGGTCATACGAGGCAGAGAGAAATAAAAGGGTAATGAAACTTTGAGTACACGTGAAGTGTCTTTTTATTGGTGTTGTATTACACAGTCTTGCAATCTCTTATTCACTTTCATGGGGAAAAGTGAGATGGGATCCAATATAGCCCATCTCTAGTTTTCTTTATTTTCTCTTTCTTTCTTCACACTTCTTTTTCTAAGCTCAATGTTCCCGCAGCATGGCGCTCGGTCATGGGTTTGATTTTCAGGGAGGCGCACAAGCTGAGTAAATGTATAGGATTTTGAATGCATTGTAAATCACTTTGGATAAAAGTGTCTGCCGATCGCATAAACGTTGAGGTCATTATTCTTGGCTGTGTGGGATCTGGATTCCGGTAATGGTCCGTAATTGGGGTTGTTTAATATGGGGTATCAGTTGATGTATTATGGGCTGTGGAAGATTAAGTATAGCGCTATGCTTGTTTCAAAATGGTCATTTACAGCTGATCCAGAATCAGGACCCCAAATCTAGAGTCTACCAAAAAAAGAGGGGTAATTTGGATTTCGGTACTGTAAAAGGCATGAATTTCTCGGAGGCATTCGCGACCCACATGCTTGTGGGTAGAGAGTGGACAGACATAGTAATGTTCTGATTCATCGGGAATACAGTCGCCACTACTTAAATCTTCATTTGTAGTCACGCTGATTTTTTTGTGTCGTGAATGCAGCGTGGGCCAAGCTATCTCTGATTTGCCCATTTAACAGTGACATCACAGATGTTGACCACCTTTTTGCTGTTATAAGTTAACCATACCATTTTCAGAAATCAGAAAGAGCTTTATTGCCAAGTGTGTTTGCACATACAAGGAATTTGTTTTTGGTAACGGGAGCATCCAGTACACAGAAACAGCAACAACAGTACACAGAGACTATAACACCATAGAATACAGTACACAGTCAAACTTCTTTTAACATTGACGTCAAAGAGATTTGCTCTTTGACGTCAATTTGACTTTGAGAAACTCTTAGAGTGTGGTTATTTGCTAAATACTGACATTATATCTGGTCTTGGTCCATCCCAGATAGGCAACCAGCCATGTCATCTTAAGCCTTGAGTCAGCATTCAGCAGTTCAGAGGTAATTGGCCTTGGCCACAACACAGAAAGAGGAGCAGAATTGGGTCAGAATGTTCCCTGTACTAATAGGGGCCTTTGGAAACCTTCCTGAGGTTTATCTCTTGGGTTGGTAAATGCATTGCCACATACAGACACCAACCGGCTGTCCTGCAAGATGCCAAGATTTCTAAGAGCTCAGAAAAGTACAATCGTTGTACACAATCCGTCTACAGTAAAAATCAGCTGTTATCAGAAATCAGATGGTCTGAAGGGAGTAGTTATAGTGATAGCAGGGGCGGTTCTAGGGGGGGCCAGAGGGGGCCAGTGCCCCCGTGTCAGCACACTTGGCCACCCCCCTGGCCCCCCTAAATCTGGAATGATATTTCACCAAAACAGAGCAATTTTGAGCTGAACTTGTTTTCAAATGAAAAATGAATGAAAAATAATCATGACAACAAATGTTAGTGTTCCCCCTAAAAGCAGAAGTGGCCCCTGCGTCCCATAAGTGGGACTTTTCGAAGTTGTAGCAGGTTTTTTCTGTCATTGTAAGTAGGGATGCACCGATATGTACATTTTGGCTGATAATGATTAACGATAATTATTTAACACTGGAAGCCGATAATCGATACATTGGCCGATATACAGTATCTAAAATATAAATATTACATTTTCTGAGACCGAAACAAAAGTCAAAAAGTGGGCAACTGCTTTTATTTGAAAACATTCACTGCAGAAAACAAGGTAACCATTATTTCTCTTTTTTCCCCCTAAATATAATTTACCAAGCCTACTTTAAACTAGTTAAAGATTCTTTAAATATACAACTTTTCTGGTATGTTTATTTAATAAACGTATTATAGATGTTCATCCAGAGCAACCCAGAAAAGTGTTCTTAATAGCCAAAAGTCTAACTGGTGTCAAGAGAGAAAGAAGTCAGACAGCAAAATGTGCTTTTGTTCCTATGATTTACACATTCATAAATATGTACACACTGTACCTACATTAACAATGTTTTGCTAATAGCAGTAAGTGAATGATCATGACAGAAAGACAGTACTGTCACGAGTTCTCTAGCTCCCTGGACAGAGTTGTGACAGTAGCACATCTTTTAGGTTTTGAGGTGTTTTGTGTGGAGACACGTAGCTTTTGTTATCGCATTGTGCCGCGTGTCCTCCTGTCATGTCGCTCAGCCCGGCTCTCCCGTATAATGCCCTTAGTGTTTAATCTCCGTCACCTCCCTTTTTTTATTATCCCTTTTTATTTAAAATAAAACCGGCCTAAATTTTATTATAGGCCGATTCCGATAACACTAAAAATGACCATTTATTGGTCGATACATATATGGTATACGATATACATATATATAATTTATCGTGCATCCCGGATTAGTTTGGCAAATTTAGTTCAGACATGTGTCTGACTACATACTGATATACGCTAAAGTTTAAGGATCAGACAGACAGTAAAAAACACCCACTGTTCACTTGCGGTTGTGTAGGATGCACAATTCTCACTTTAAAATGATATTTTACAACATGGACTGCAAAAACTGGGTCTTCCCCTTGTGAATGGGTATTTCCAAACATCACCAGAAGGTACAAAAAATGCAGAAGCACATGAACATGCCAGTTTAAATACAGTAAACTGTCTGTTATTTTGTGCCTTAAATACTGACCTGTAATTTTGTTTTGGAGTCATTCAGAGGAAAGGGTTAAACGACTTCATCCAGCCCTTTTTTCACATGCTCTGTTTATTTCTAGAGTTGTAACGCAGTGAGACCACCCCCCGTATTTACGTCACCCAATCTTTGAACGGCCATTGGCTGTTTTTTGTTGCTGTTGCTTACTTATGGCGACGGGGGCATTACATAAGCCCCGTTTGCTTTCATTACGGTCTACTCTGCTGGAGCAACGTGACGGAGCTGGGTGGTCACACCGTAGCAGCAGCCCACTTGTATTTTTTTAGGGAGAAAAACAACCAACAGCCCTGTACCTTCCCGGAACACGAAGTATTCTGTGACTTTTCCCCGGCTCGACAAATAAATGCTGAGCATAGGCATCCGAAAAATAAAACACGCGAAAGACAAGGACCGTTTTGCGGACGGAAACAAAAGCGCATTGGCCATACAGCATCGAGATCAATGCATACCCTCTGTGCTCGAGCAACGATGAAACCAGAGATAAACGCCGCCGTCGGATTTCTGTCGCGATTTCTGCGGATTAAAGGACATGTAAACGACAGACAGCTCCAGTCGTTCAGCCAAACCCTACAGGATATCCTGACAGGTAAAGGACATGATCAACGTTTAACATATGGATATTGATTTAATTGTATTGGATTTTATTATACGTGTTGTTTTTGCTTTGAAAAGATGTGGAAAAACATGTATCCCTTTGTTTTTGTCTTGAATTTATGCGCTTGGCCACATAGGCGGAAGCGCACGGGCGCGTTGCGCACAAAAATAAAGGCGAAGGCAAAACAGCTGAAACGGTCAATCGTCTGAAAGCCGAAGGGGAAACATCAAATAACTGACTATAGTAATGGTTCAATAGTAATAATACACAGTTGAATTGTTTGTTAATGATGGATTGTACATAAAGACCGAATTAGCCTTTAGACAAGATGAAGGCTGTAAATTACGTAATGCACAGCAGGGACAAGAGCGCTCAAATGTTGGTTGTTTGTTTGCGCGCTTAATATGATGTTAGCGTTCATAATACACACCGCGCATGTGTTTTATTGTCATTAACACGTAAATACAGCTTAATAACAACAACAACTCGCAGTTAAGTTAAAATTGAAAGATCGAATAAAAATAATTTACATATTATAGGTCTTTGTTATTATGCCAGCCCTAATTATACGTAATATCACATAAATAATTAACACATATTTTAATAATATGATTATAAAAATATGATTATAATCTTATTTAATAAATAGCGTTTTACTTGAAGTTTTCTGTTTTCATTTTGAAAGGTTCATTCATTTGTGTGTCGCTTTGTTCACATGAAAACATAAAATCTTAAAAATAATTTTCAATTTAAGTCGGCTACACATACACGGATTACTTTTTAGGCAGAAAAGAAAACCTTAATGTCTGATTTAAGCCACTATATTATTAAATATAACATTACATTTTATTTAGTGCTATTGTTATTTATTTGTAGTTCGCATTTATTTGATAATAAACAGACAGTGCCGTTTAGTCACTAAAATGCTGTTTGTAAACAAATGGAGTTGTGGCCTCAGTCAGACAAAATGGCTGCCATTGAACGGGCCTTCAGTTCCCATTCACTTCAGTTCATGTATTCTCCCCGATTTCAGCAAGAAACCACTGATCCCAAAAGGTTTATTAAAAAACTTGGACGGAGAGACTTGTAAGAATGGCGATCTGGATTACTAGATTGAAAACGCAGGTGTTGTGTAAAATCTATAGCTTCCTAATATAAATTAACCGTAGCACTGTCCTAATTCCCTCACAAAGCAAACCTTAGCTCTACAAATTATTTAACAAATTATAAATAATAAAATTCGATAACAAATCCATTACATTATTCCGATGTTTACAAAGTGCGCACATTGATGATCTTATTGTACAAGCATCGTTGCAGTCTTGGTATGCGAGTGGGTTTATCCGCAGTGATCTTTTCGTATCAGGCGTTCATGGGAAATAACGTCACGGAGTGCACACAGGCAGCATTATCTAACCCAGGTCTACAGGTGGCCTGGCCTATTTCAGAGCCGTTTAAAGAGGCTTGAGACAACATCTTTCAATGTCCTGTTCTCCACCTGTCACCCTACACTGAGCCAGAAGTCATTTGCACAAGATCTTTTGTTAGAAAAAGTCCTTTGTGTAGGTTGTAATTCTTATATATTAAACAGGCTATTTGTATTGTGTTGAAATTAGTTTGGTCGGGGGAGGGAAAACATATTTTACAAACACTGAATTGAATGTCAAGGAAAAAACAAAACCCATCCATAAACCGCTCTCGAACCATGAGATACTAAAAAGATCCCGATTATGTAAATAGAACGCTGTGGCTTTAAGAAGAGGGTCAGTCCACCTACAGCTGCTTTGCCAGGACTTCAGCCTTTAGCTCTTGTTGTATAGAGCCATCACCTTTGTGACTCTCCAAAAGGGGATTGTGCTATCAAAAAGGCTCTCTCTCTCCATGTATGTCTTGCTCTTTGTCACGTAGGCTTTGGGCACAGATGGTTAATAGCTGTTTATCAGTCTTCTGCCAACATTCACCTTCCCCCATTTTAATGTAACGTAAGGTCACGTTATTACACTAAATGTAAGCTTTTGTTTTTCTGATTGCTGGAACACACGGATACGCAAAAAAATTATGAAAATGTAGCATTTATTTATACAAACGGAGTTTATAAAGCTGAAGTTTATCAATATATCCCTTATCATAAATATTGATTTTATTATATTTTTATTAATAATTTTATGAGGTTTAAATCATCTCTAAAATAAAAAAATAATGTGAAGTGCAGGGTGTTGCTTATAAACGTAAAATGATGCCCATGTAAAATATGTCCGTTTAACACTATTTACTTTCATGCTAATGCCCTGTTCTGCCAAACAAATTCAGCCCCAAAACCCCAAATATTACAATTTAAGAACAAATGATTAATTTGGTTCATTTGTACAATGGATATTCCCACCCACCATCTATTCACATTACCAAGCTGTTCAATCAATGTTTAATGGTTTCATTTAATATAGCATTGTTTGTGCATTTAATTTGTTTGTGATATGCAAAAAATTGGCATGATTGGAAAAAAATATCCTCAATCTCTTTCTTACTCTCTCCTTCAGAGCAATACCATCACCACTGGTTCCCAGACCGTCCCAACAAGGGTTCTGGTTACCGCTGCATACGTATCAACCACAAGATGGACCCTCTGGTTGGGAAGGCCGGTCAGCGCATTGGTCTGAGCATCCAGCAACTCTACCTGCTGCTTCCCAGCGAGCTCACATTGTGGGTTGACCCCTTTGAGGTGTCCTACCGCATCGGAGAGGACGGATCCATCTGTGTGCTCTACGAGTCCAATCCCATCGTCAATGGAAACGGCATCGTCACCACTGGAAACAGCAACCTGACCTCCTCCGTCAGCCAGGTATCCCCAATGGTGGACAGTCACATCAGCTGCAAGGAGGAACTTCTGATGGGTCGAGCCAGTCCCGCTAAATCCTACATGATGACTGTGTCCAGCTAAGCAGGCCACGGCAGTCATTTTTAAGATAATATGAAATAAAAAAGAAAAAGCTGAAGAAGAAAAAAAACAGGAGTCCTATCGTCCAGGTGATGGAAACCTCGTAGGTTTAATTTTCACTAGTTTGGTTGTCTGTTCTATTTTTGTGTTGGATCTACCAGAGGCTTGACCCTGGGGCAGCTATGAAGACCCGAGACATCGCCTCCCCTCGCAGAGACTTGCCTGACCCCACGGCGGTCTTCGTGGGGGAGGGGTTTCACCATCATCGACCGATGTTGACATTGCACTTTCGCTTTCATTGCTTATGTTACCACATATACACAAACTCCCTTTAAAATGTCAAGGAGATACACCCAGAATCCCGTTCAATCATCTCTTTCTGTTCCCCGTTGAGCTGAAGCCCTGACGTCAGTTTCTCCAGACCAGACTAGCCGCCGTTCGCCTCTATCTGAAAAACCTCACTTTTTTTGGACCACAGAGCGGTACTTTTCTCTCAGTTTTTATGTCTGGTGTGCTGGCTGGGCTTCAGGTCAATGAGAACGGTTTCAGCCGTGTTGGAATACCTGTGTCGCACTGTTACCCACACAAGCCGTCGATGGCACTGTGATGCAAAGGTTTTCATGCTTGTAGCTTTTTCTGAGGGTGCGACACATCCCTCCCTCCTGGATGAATGTAATTTATAACACAATGAAAACAAAGAAAAATCTAACTGCAATTCATTTAGGCCCCTTTTGTCATATACCAAATGGAAGATGTAGCAAAGTTTTTTTTTTACCTAGAGCAGATTTGGTTTTTCTTTATTTTCTGCCTGGTTAGAAAAGACATTGAATGCACTTTGACGTTTAGACTGTGTTGGATGATGTTTAGGTTCGGCCTAGCTGCATTCCATCGCTTTCTATTATCTTTTTTAGTTTCATGCTCTTTTATCACTAATGTTTTTGCAATGTGGTTGCAATAGTATGGAAGCGAGAGGACAAGAAACTTTTCAAACCAGGTTCTCTCGTTCTGCTGTGCCGTTTTACAATTCATTTTACGTTTCACAATTCAGACCGTGAGATGTGGTTTTAGTTTTTTGGATTCGAATGTCACGTTTATAAGGCCAGTATCCTGCAGAAAAAGACTGTGTCAACTTTTCTAAGATGGTTTGATGGTCTTATGATAATAATGGTATTCAATTATTCAACATTAGTTTAAAAACAAAATATTCAAAATGGGCCAATATCTCCATCCAACAGACCAGACTGCGAGACCTTCAAACCAGTTTAGGCCAGTTCATGCTGTATTTATCAACAGGGCTCATCATGGTTAATGCAGAGCCGTTTATGCAATGGGAAGGCTGACCTAGATGTCTCTCCATCAGAAAAAAAACGAATCCAGAAACCTGGTTTACGGGACCAGTGTTTCCCATCGCATTGTTTTTAAATCCTCTAAACGAAGTCGGCATGGCAGACGTGAACACCTCACTTGCACTCACTCGGTAAAACTAACGGCATGCACTTTTCAGCCAGACTAACTAGCCAAGGGTCACCGGTGTGATTTCTTAAGTTGGAGTGCGCGGTCAAACATATCAACTCCCTCCCTAGGCTGGACGTAGGAGGGGGCTGGACCCTCAAATCAGGGCAGCTACAATCCTCCCCGGTCCCCCCTCACAGTCCGGAGGAGAATCTAGCCAGCACACGTACCGAGCGCACTCCAAACCCACTGAGCCTTACAGGCAGGGCAGGGACAAACAGGAAGAGACACAAATTAGCCAAACGGGGCAAGATAGTGCCGTTGTTCCTGGTTTTGTCCAGGAACAAATGGCACTTGGTTCGGGAAATGCTAGCGGATTTGTGCTTGAATCTGTTTACATTCTCTGAAATGATCGTTGGCGTGAATGGGCGGAGATGAGTGGGCCAAAGTAATGGCTTTGCGTGTGTATGTGTAAGGGACTGCTCTTGCCTTACCCCTTGGGATGCCGAGATAGGGTGCTGATGGTTAGTCCTGTATGTGTGCTAATTCATTTGACCCCAGAGGATCATGGGTAACATAGCCAGGTTGACGATGCACTGCCGTTCCTTGTTTTTCCCATAAGCTATTTGAGACAGGAGAGCTCATCTAACAAACTGAAACCACAGCGCACACTTCCTAAATCCAAATTCACGTTTTAAACATGGGTCGATGTTATTTCAAACAGCTGTTTGATAAAACCCAGATGTCCAACTCCTCTGAATGCTTTCTTTACCCCTGACAGGTATCCCCGCTTTCTATTATTTAACATTAAAGCTTGTTAACTACGATCTGGTGATCTTAACCAAATTCGAACAGACAATTTGAGTGCTTTTAGATCTACAATTTTTAAGAATCGACTTGACCCTCCGCCCACCTCCACCGAAATGACAGTTCACTCACTCCTCGTGTTTGTTCAGTAAGCGTTTGCACACACGTTTTAGTATCGTCGAGTTTCAATTAAAATGTACTTGGAGGCAAGAGCACACAAAACGCACTAATAGGTTATCATTGAAGTTACGTGACTTTTGAGTCTCTATTGGAATGTATTGTCAAGCTCAGGCCACAGACATTCATTATTCGACCATTATGGATGTGCTGTTTAAGATGTGAAATATAGAAGGGAATTGAAATTGGGTTCAGATCTTTGTCGGTCATTTCAGAAGTTATTTGACTTGTCGCCGCTTTCGCATTGGAAGTGGTTCCACATTTGTAGAATGTATCGTTATTGTACGACATATGGTAGACTAAGTACATGACCATACATATGGGAAGTGCCAATATATGATATTTTGCTGTGTGTAGACGTGTTCCTTTTTGTATTTCATATTTGATCATGAATTCCTCTTTTCATAAGTGAAGCCATTCGTGTTAGGAGTGTTGGAGAGGACCAAAGTTGTTTTGGTAAAATATATACTGTATATATATATCAGTTTCCATGCTCTGTACTGATAGACTTTCCTTGTTTTTTGTTTTCTTTTCTTTTTTTAATTAAAACAAGAAATAAGAAAATCTGAGCAACCCAAGATAATGCCGCCTGTATCTTGTGATTTTTTTTCCTGTCTGTACATCTCTTGTATTCTGTCTTCTCTTTCTTGGGTATGTTGTGATGAACTGCTGTAAATTTGTACAGTTCATGTAAATTGATTGTGCGGAAGTTGTACAGATTTCTATATTTTGGAAGAAAAGTTTTTTTCTCTGTAATAAAAGATTTCCTATCTTGGCAATGTTTCCCCGTGGACGTGGTCTTATTCTTTATTCAATTACTTGCATTCCTTCTGTTCATAATATATTTGATATTCTAAGAAGTGCATAAAGTAGCGTTCTAGTGAGAAACTGGCCTTATGTTATTGAGTTTCGCCTGTTAGACAAACGGTTCATACATAGCAAGACCCCTGAAAGGAACTTTAACATGACTGGATTTAGATGTTTTCCTCTTTTAGACAAAGAAAGGAAGTCTGTACGGATTTCAGAAGAAAGCATGGGTCAAACTGCCCTCTTGACTCTATTAAGTTAATTATAAATGCATAAAGTTATTAATCTGTAAATTTTAAGTGTGTGCTTGCTCAAGAGCTCATCTGTATAATATAGCAACGGTTAGTAGACTGAGCAACAATAACTGCTTCTAAGCAGCATATTTCTCTTGAAACAAAATATGTTTTTTTCCCAGTATTATTTTTAATGAATTTGAGAATGGTTAGGGGTTAAGCTTGTCATATGTTGCCATCAATCAACCAGTACGCTCGTGACATAATGTCCTGAGGCCTGAGAGTATCTGGTCACATGTCTGCTGCGGTGCAGTGCTTGGCTATAAAAAGCCTGGTACACATGCAAATATTTTTTTTACATTGTGTGGGGGATCAACGTGCATGTAGATGGATAGTAATCCTAACAAAAAAAAAAGTGAAATAGTTTAAACATTGCTCAAGCGCACACTTTCAGTCCATATTAATTGAGCTAGTAATAATTTCCGCTTTTGGTTAAGAATAGAATAAATGTATTTAACCAAGTCGCACTACTTGTAGCAAGGTCGAACGCAAGGCATTGTGGCTAAATGGAAATGGATCTAACGCACAGAGCACTGCAAAGCGCTGACTCTAGTAAAAAAATGAAGTGGGTGGATTGAATTGGCATGGCCTCGTGCTTCTGTTTTGTAGGTTGCTTAGAAGCTCTCTGAATTGGAAGGCATTTCTATTCACTGGACTTCGATAGAAAAGAGAGAGGCGGTTGGAGAAAAGTATGACAAAAAGACAACTGAAACAACCTGGATGGCTATGCATTTCCTAACTCGGCCCGGTCAACCACATCTCTCACAACATTCAAAAAACTACTTAAGACCCATCTCTTCTGTGAATACGTAACAGACAAATAAAGAAAAGAAAAACTAACCCTCTCTTTCTCTCAACAGGTAGTGGTCTAGCTTTTGTTGAAACCGGTAAACTTTGTATTTGCTCCTGTATGACGTATCGCTTATTGCTCCCTGAACTCTTTGTAAGTCGCTATGGATAAAAGCGTCTGCTAAATGACTAAATGTAAATCCAAACACTATGCTTGTATACTTGTGAAAAAGCAGGGCATAAATTCCATGGGTGTGCCTGGCTTGTGACTTAAAAGGGATTGTGTGTAACAATATTAGCGCAGAAGAGTCCGACGTGAGTATTCATCTGAAGGTCAGGCCAGTTTAAAGATGTTTTGCTTGTTCTGTTCTCAGCATGGAACAATGGCTGCATCCATTTTGACCGGGAGCATAAAGGAAAAGCCTTTGAAAACACGGTTGTGGTTAAAAGTTGCAGTGAGTGTGTGGATTTGTTGTAAACGTGTTTCTGCAAAATGTGTGGGCACAGTTTGCTCCTTTTTCTTCTCACATCTGCCGTTTGACGCTGAACCACCCACTGGTTCTGCATTTGCTGCTCAGGGCCACAACAAAAGAAGACCTGAGTGAAAGCAGCTGGACGGAAACTAGTTTCAATGTTGGAGAGTTTTACCTGGTAGAAACTACTGCCTATCTCTCTCTCTCTCTCTCTCTCTCTCTCGTACACTTTCAACCTCTGCCAGGTGTGACTTGCTTAGAACCCACAGAAAACCTTTTATCGCAAAGATAACCTGCCCTCTGTTTTTTATTCATTACATATTTATGTATTTTATTCATTACAGATTGACATTTTTGCTGAACAGCTTTGACATATGTCTGCATGTGCGTGTGCAATAGTTCAGAACCAGAGTAAAGGAAATTGGCTGTTATCTGTTGTTTTTCCACATAGCTTATCATTAGTGTTGAAGTTACCGTTGGTGAAGTTGTTTGCTGAAGACCAGCATGGAGCTGATAGTGAAACTCATTATGAGTGATTTTTTCTTGAGCTTGTGGTTGTATGGATGTTAAGTAGGAGCTTGAAAACTCTACTTTCATTATATAGAAATGAAAGGTAACTGGCTAATTTTGGCTATTTTTGAGTACCACAGAAGAAAGTAATTCGTTGGAAACAACACGGGAGTGTGAAAACCTACAATATTTTTCATTTTTATGTGAAATACTTATTTAGAGAGGATACACATACTGTAGGTATGCATATATTGTATATACATATTTGTGTGTTTAAAGCAACCAATAAGAAACCAGCTATCTCCCATAAAAATGGCTGCAGGACACACTTTTTCATTGTTTGTCTTTTAGGGAATTCATAGATGTGTTTGTCAAACTTTCCCTTGCCCTTGTTTAGTATGGATTGTATATGGCTGCTTTTACAATACTGTTAAATGGCAAGAATTGCTGGGTACTTTTTACAAGGTCTCTCTCCCTCTTTTTCTCTGTCTGTTTCTGTCACTGGCAGAAGGTCACTGACCTCTGATATATCGGGTTAACTGCTGACTCAGGAAGGGTGAAAGATAACCAGCTGTTAAATAACGTAGCAACACAAGACATATACAAACACACTTTTACTTCCCATATATGGGTGAATCATGAAAAGAATACCAAATTGCACCACAAAATTTGAATTTATTCTTCATTCTTGTAAATCTTTCATTTAAATTGTGCACAAAGTAATTTAAAATAACTTTATATAGCTTTAATAGTGAATCATAAAATACTGTAATATTTAATCTGTATAAAAGGAGAACAACACATACTACATACTAGTATGAATACATAAGTATCATCACTTGGTTTTGTCTTTAGCATTAGATTTTTTTTTATTATTGAATGTGATTTGTTCTTATTTGCTATTCTTTAAGCAAAATCCTTTCCTCTCTAGCAAATAGACACAATATTTCTGAAATTAATTTGTATGGGGATTTGGAGCACTTTGACCTTGCATGGAACAGGGAGTTTTGCAAGGCCGTTGGTTAACTCCCTTTATTGCTCGAGCTAAGTAGCAAAGCATGTTTTTGAACCACAAACATATTCTCTCATGCTCTGGAACCATATCAGAAAACATTATAAGTTTGAGTAGTGTTATGACATATTAGATGAAGTGAGCTTTTAGCACGTGGTAAATTTAAAGCCCTCGAGCTGTGCACGAAAACAACAGCACGTGTTAGCATTTCTGAGAACTTGGCGAACGCGCTTCAGCTGTTTCCTGTTTACTGTTGAAGTGAACACCACAAACCTGCCACAACCGAGAAAGGCAGAAGAAGAGCAAAGGAGAGATTGTTGTGCTGGTGTGATAAGCGCATTTCAAGACTTGTTTGGTGCTGCAACCCTGCAGCGTCGTGTAAAACCCTCTATCCGTGGTGTAGCAGATCACAACAGATCTGCATCAACATATTTTTCTGTGATGCATACTTGGTTTACTGAGTTGGAAATCATTTTTTTATAAAGTCATTTGTTATTGAAACCCAAGAAATTCTTTCGTATGACAGCAATAATTTTTTATCGCAAAATGCAAAACACTCTTCCTTTGTGGTCTATATCTCAAGCAAAAACAATGCTGTTGTGGAAGTTCGCACTTCATTTGGTTCCCCTAAATGTCAACTTTCAGATCCAGAGTGGTTTTGTTCTCTGAGCAGCTCAGTCTTGACCCAGAAACGCTTCTCCATGTAATCGACGAGTAACACGGAGAAGTTTTTCTTATTGCCTCTGAGACAGATTGGTAACTTATTAACTCGGATGGTTTAATTTATTCACCCTGCAAGCTTAATGCAGCTTCTGTAAACAACGGTTGTACACCGTAGCAAAAGATCACAGCTTTAAATGAAAAATAAAAAGCCAAACTAATTTGAGCCAATAAAGACGGCTATCATTACTTGTAGCAGCATCTCAGATGTCAGATTTCTTGTTGGGTCTGTGACGTTATTCATGTAAAAATGAATTTATTAAAACGATTGACAGAATATGCAAGAGTGCAGTAGCAAATGTGCATATACCACGTTTCTTAGCAACTCCACGGTTCCTAGCATCTGTATACACCTGAGCAGCTGTTACCGCACTTTACAGCATCAATCCTTGTCGTCATGGAAGCTTTTACATTGATTACCACGATGAAGAGTGCATTATGAGCGTGGAAAAATAGGACATTTTGGTGTTGTGTAACCTGCTGTGGACAAAAATCAACAGTAATGACGCCAGTAAGTCAATATGGTAAAAATACATTAATGAAGTTTGATTTTGTATTGCGTCTTTATGAACAAAGCAGGCCAGGAAGTCTCAGACCCCATTAAAACATATTGGATTTATTTTTATATTAATAAAAATAAAACGTTGACACAAAATGTGTTACATTTGACACATTTGTGCAAATTTTTTAATTTACTTGCTTCCTTTGAAGCATTTTTAAATCCCACTGGCATAAAATGTCTCATCAGGTTTTGCACAAATGTTGTAATTTACTAAATATATATACTTAATAATAAATTCATTCATTTCAATTCTAGGTTTCAATTCGATTTATAGGTGCGTTTATGCTTGCAGTCCCTGACTTTTGGACCTCACTGAATATCCATAAAAAAGAGAACAATGTTTTATTTCTGCTAGAATTCAACCAAGTGGAAAAACCTGTAAAGGAGAAATGTGTATATTCAGCCTGATCTCTTTGTTTATACGTAGGTATTTGTACGTAAAGTTTACAAGCAAAAAACATACATCAGTACATCACTCGGAAATGTCTCAGAATACGGAAGTAAAAACGATCGCAACTTCCTGTTCCCGGGGACTTTCCCGGGGAAGATAAAAATATATAAAATGTAATAGACTGAAATATGCAGGAAAATTACTATTTTAGGAACAATATAGCATTAAAAAGATATTTTATAGTCTTAAATCCTACTCCTACCTCTAAACCTAACCATACATTTCTTAAAAATATGTAGTGTACAGAATAAAGCAAAACACGACGGACAGATAAGTGCAATCACAATAATTTATTTAGTAATATTCAAATTTCCTGCCATAAAACCGTCCTAAAGCTTATAAAGCAAATATAAAATAAGTAAATTCCAGAAATGTTATTAATTTTAAAAGTTTGAAGTCTTGTTTCTTAATAACGAGTTGGCAGCAGAAATCACACAGAACCAAAAGCTTTTCATAATAAGTAAACGAGTAAACTTTAATAAATGAAATTGATAACATAATGCCATTCATATGACAAATAAATACAATATAATCAAATAAATGTTAATGCAGCGATTATGATATTCATTAGGATTCATTTGTAAGTCTGTGAAGTTGTTCATCTGTAAATAATTAACGTTTTATGTGTCGTCAATACGTCAGTATTATGAGTTTAGGTGCTGTAAATATGTCAGTAATTTGCATTTTAGTGTTTGTTCAACTGTAAGTAAATCTAAGTTTTAAAGAACCACATTTAACACCAAATACATACGAATTCTCATGAGATCACATGGCATATTGGCATCCGAGTGGTGTAGAATGTGCCTCACTCACACTGGCATGCGATACGCCCTGAATGTGTTTGCTTTCAGCTAGGCTTCATTTTTTATAATCATATGTAAATATACATACATTCACACCCATCCATCTCCCAGTGCTTTGTACTGCCTGGATCTCACTGGCCTACTTTTGCCTGCCAGACCAGAATAAAATCCCTGCTGCTGCTGACAGAACCCCCGTCAATCTCTCTCTTTTGTCTCACACACTCAAAAATATTCCCGCTCCTCCATGACAGAACTGTTATACAACCTGCTATTGTTATGCCTTTATTCAGTGTCCTCCCTTATGTATAGACACAGTTTCCATACAGGAGTTTGAGAAGTCGAGCATCTCAGCTTGGTGTGAGTGTATTGATCTGCATGTCAGGACGGTGCGAAGGTGTTTAATAGTTGCCGTAAGGCTGACTCTAAAGCGTAAGCCAGATCTTCATAGATTGCATGAGAATGTCCTAGTTACAGTATTCCTCTATGTGAGATAAAGAAATCTTTGTGCTGTAATGCAAAATGTGCTGTATTTTTAATTTAGCATTTTTGTTTATGTCTCGCAGGCTGCAATAAATCTACTAGTCATCTTTTGGTGTGAAAAACATGCAGTACGAGAGAACATGAATAGAAAGATTTGATGAAAAGAGATGAACTAGATCAAGTATTGATATTTGACTCCCTTTATAAAAAAGTGATAAAACAAACGTGATGATATTTCATTGTATCTTTCAATGCTCGTTTTATTCACACTCATATTTATTATCAGCACATCTGTGATATAATTCTTAGAAGATGAATTTCGTCTGCTTGCTTCTCAATCGACAAGAGTTGTTGTTTCAATAGCAAAGCTGCAACATCAGCATCAATTCCTAAAAACACAAAGAGAGAGGTAGAAAGACAAGCAGAGGAGTTTATTTCGGGCTAAACGTGCTGTGGTGCAGCAACGGCAACAGAAAGTTTGTCCCAGAGCCATTGTGCACGCGTGTGTACGTGTTTTTCATGCAGAAAGGAGGAACGTGCTCTTTCGGCCTTTGAGGTTGCGCAAGAGCCATTGTGACATTCTGTCCAACAATCTCAGCGTGAGTCACGATTGGGGGCTACTGTTGCCATGGTGTTGCCACGGCTGCGAGAACTTCTAATGAGTCACAAATTAGGAAATTAAGATCAATTGTGTTGTTACCATAAACTCTGGTTAAAATTCCCTGCGCAAGTCCTTCAGATGAGCTGTAAATTTCCCTTCAGTGTTATAAGGAAATAAAGGATGTGTTCTGTTATTGCCAGTTTTGAAAAGCTATTGTTTGGTCATGTTTATAGACCACAGTGGACGGGTGGAGAAGTATTCGTTGGTATGATTTAGCTTTTGGGGTGTTTGTTATTTCAGTATGCAAGCGTGAGATCTTCAGTAAGTGTGTGTTACAGTATATTATGACATGTGTGTTAAGGGTTTGTTTTGAAGAGATACGTTGGTAGCTTTCCAGAAAGTGAGAGATGATTGCGGAAGGCTTTGAATGAATGAGATTTCTTACAGATGATACGTAAAAAAGCCAGATGGTGTATAAATTGTGTGACCTCGTCCTTAGAAATTGGACAAAGAAAGGAAGGCAGAGAACACTGGAGCTTAGGATAGCATTCGATATAACATTCAATCAATAAAGCTTCTTTCGGTCTATTTTGAGACCTGTCCTTTCAACTGTTTTTCAGAGTCATCATTGATAGACAACCAACCGATTGAATCTCTCATCAGTTCAAAGCTTTGTTGTGCTTCTGACACATCTTCCCTCCCCCACCCTCCCCCTGGGTCCTTAAATAGAGGTGGTCTGTATGGTTTCTTATAGTGGGAAAAATACAGATCAGAGAGAGGCAGTCAATAGTACTGATCTAGAGACCTTTTGTTTCATATACCACTATAAACTAGACAAATGGAGAAAGCCTAGATGACTTGCCATTTGTATTATTGTAGTATACTGTTATGTGGAGACTGAAAGGGGTTAGTAGTGTAGTAGCTAAAGCTCTTCTAGGAATAAAATAACATAACATTTGATTGTCTTTATGATATTTTCGTTTTTAGTACCACCTTGACTTTTGTTAACACTGGAATCCAGATCCAACTTCTTTCCCAAATATGCCCCCGGGAGCTTGGGTACGATTCAGACATTCACTGAAAAGCACAACAAAGCCCAGTAAATCATGGAACAGCTGAACTGGTATTAAGTGTTATTTAACAGGCTTTGCAAGAAAATATTAAGCCAAGCCACCGAGAATGAGATATCGTAAACAGAGTCGCTGATATGACTGTGCGAGCGAGCGCAGGGAATAAGCCAAGAAATGCTTGGATACTGATGCCGTTTTAGGACTGTTACCATAGCAACAGGCCAAAGCCTCGCATATGTGTGTGATAATCTGATAATCATTTCTCAGGTGCAAGGAAAATGTTCCCCATGATATGAGTCACATGTTGTGGTTGCCATAGCGCTTACTGATATTCACGGTCAATTTACAAGGTAAGATACTTATTATGAGAGAGAACAGAAGACAACATCTGACGCCTGTTGCCTTTAGATCTCCCATACAACCAACATCCCCAACATAAATATATCTTTTTTAAATTAACTTAAAATAAAACGAACAGGTCACCCAACAATACAAATTCTGTCATCATTTACTCGCCCTTGAATTGTTTCAAATCTGTTTACATTTCTTTGTTCAGTTGAATACAGAGAAAGATATTTGGAAGTACGCTTGTAACCAAACAGTTCTGGGGCACTTTTGACTACCATTGTAATTGTTCCTACTGTATACAATTGTGGCAGAACTGTTTGGTTACAAGCGTTCTTCCAAATATTTTTTCTCTGATCGTCAGCACAAAGAAATGTATACAACTCGAGTGAATGATGATAGAATAGTTATTTTTGGTTAAACTGTCCCTTTAATGCACTAAGTTCACAGTGAGGATCGTCTTCAGAACATACCATTAGCTCAGTATGAACAAAACATCCAATGGAAGTTCACCACTATGATATACAAAACAAACATGTGTCTGTATGCTATGTCTCAGAGCCAATGTGGGCATGAGGCTGTGTCCTGACAAATCGGTTTTGTATGTGTGAGACCACTCTTCTAAGTGTGTGTGTTTTCCTGTAATGTTTATTCCCCCTTAATGTTTCCATTTCCTGCACACATCATTTGCACAGCATCTAGTATAAGTCAGCCGTCAATATGCAATGTACGATGAGTCTGACCCGGTGGAAAGATTTAGCATTTAAAAGGGATAAAAGAAAGTCATGTTTGTACATTTGGCTTTACCTATAAGGTTTACATGTTTGAAAATGTCTTCACAAATACAAATGACTTGAACAGACATTTGAATTGTCAAAATGATGTTTTGCTGTAAATCCTCCTCTGTCAGCAGGTTTGGCCGAGGATTAGATTTGTGGTGGATGTAGAATAGAGTCAATTTTATTATCCTAGTATGAAATTTATCTCAGGTCCTCACTAACATAGCTGTGTAAAAGTCTATGTGTGTGTGGATATAAGAACTGTGTCTGGATCTCAAGGCTCTGGAAACTTTGTCTCTCTGAATATGTTGAGGTGTGGTTCGCTGTTTTGTTTTTATAATGATAGGGTCCATTCTGTAAAAAAGGCTTGAGGAAAAACATTTACCAGAACTTTAAAAATCACAGTGTAATTCTTTTTCACAGAAAACATCCACCATCTCCCTTCCCATTTTGATGCTGTTTTAGGCACAGTTTTACTTAGAATTTGGGAGTTTACATACAAACTTGCGGTGACATTTAACTGGATGAAACGGTAAATTCTCTCACTGCATAACGTTTCCAACACTTTCACTTTCATCTTCTCAAACATCCCCTCCAGAATGACTGCCAGTCACTTTTATTTACTTTCCCTTTGATGGACTTGTAAAGCACGGGGATTTTTCAGTCCTCCCAGGGTTCTTATTGGCTCACCGTCTCACGCTGTTTACCAGCAAAACGTCCCTGGATTCCTCACCTACAGGACCTTGTTTAGAACAGCCTGACACATGACGTACCCTCACACGCCGTATCTGATGACATACTGTGCTGCAGGAGAGAAACCAGCATTGGTCACACATTACTACGTGACTCGCTCTTCAAATGAGTCTTAGGGAAATGAGTCTGATCCGTCACTCCTGTCTGATGGGTTTTGTTGGTTTTAGTGTTTAAGGTTTTTTTAAGGGTGCATTAGGAACCAAGTGTAAAATGGCCACACAGGTCAGAGTACATACAGAGTTTATTAAATAATAAGAAAATGCAAGAAAAAATGCCTTATAGATTTCAGTTGTTGTCATTAGCAAGTTAGATCTTTATACTGTAAAACTGAGATCTGACGCTCTTGATTTTTGTCTGATCACAGTCATGATGGTTCGCAAACTGGACTCTGATATAAATACAGTGTGTGATAACGGTTCATCAAAATGAATCGTTCAAAAGAACTGATTTGTGGAAACAATTCATATGGATCCATCTCCAATATGCTTCACACCTCACTGCCAATAGACAGAGAGCCGAAGTGTACAGGGACCAGTAGGAGAGAATATAAAGGCGAACATATGTCAATGCTGAGCTAATGGAACATTTTCTCTACCCTGTGGAATAAGCAGGCAAACAGCAAACAACAACAATCTCCTAAAGACAAAAGAGTCCCTTTGCCCTGTTGCTGTGACGACCACCCTCGAAGCGTTGCCCACACTGGCAAATTCTGGCATTAATCTCATCTCTTTTCTGCCCAGCCAGACAGCAACAAAGCGCAGGCTGTCCACCGCCTCCCCCTCAAGCCCTCCAAAGTGCTTTTGTGTGGGCAGGCTTGTCTTTTTACCAGACGCTCACTCTGTGTGTTTCTATGTGTAGACGGCTCTTGTTTCCAGGGAATGTGTCTGTGTGCAGGACCTCAGGGCTGCTGGAATTATGCCTGACCGGGGTGTTTGCTAGAGGTCCGCTTTACTGGTTGTGTATACGATCGAATGTGTGTTTGGGTGTATTTATGTGCGAATGTTTGTCAGCTATTGTGTACTTACCTGTCTTTTATCTTTTGTTCTGACTGATTTCAATGCACTTCTATGGAAACGGGACACCCCAAACTTTGTGCAAACACGCACATTTAAATGGTTGTTATAAATGTATGCCTGTCAATTTGTTGTATAGATTACTTCGCAAGAACTCTGGTCCAGAAGCACATCCGTTTTATTTGTTATCATTTTTTTAAATAATATTAAAGAACTGAAACAGGAAGTTTTTCTTTACCAGAGTTGAAACATTGTTGTCAACGTTCCTCCGAAGTGGTCTATTTTTTGGAGGCCAAATTGTATCCAAACATGAACTAAATGTGCTCCTATTTGGAGAATTTAGGTTTGTAATTGATAGAAAATGTATCTTGTTTTTTCTTTCAAACATAAAAAAAATATTTTGTAATAATTTTGTAATAATTTCCTTTTAGGGGTTGTCACAGTAGACACCTGTATTGAAAATAACCACTAGGGATGCACCGGTACCATTTTTTTAAGACTGAGTAGACTTTTTTTAAAGACGAGTTGATTTTTTTGGTTCTCACCGATACCGATGCCTGTAGCTTTTCACAACACAGCGAGACTAATAAAAATAGAATAGCTTCATAATTACAAACAACTCCACCTTAAACACATTATGAAAAAATAAAAAACTTTGCACAAATTTTCAAGGCAAATTTCACAACAAATTTCTGTCAGCTCTATCAGTTACATGAGGTATCGGTCTTTTGGTATTGGTATTGGTGCATCCCTAATAACCACAAAAGAAAAACCATTATTATCAATGTTGTTTTAATTCGGAATAAGTCATACGTTTTTAATAATTCGGCGTCTGTCGAAAGTTTTTTCACAATGGTTATAAACTCTCTCGCATCCACCCAACACTCATATTTTGAGTGATTCGTTGTTCTTTGGCCAAAACACACAATGTTTACAAAATTTGAAGATGAATTCCACTTTTAGCATTATTTATTTCTTTTTAAGAAAACATTTCAAAATATATTGTGATACTATCATTACCTTGAATTATTCTGTCCATGATAACTGTGTAGTGAAAATCTGATATCGTGACAGCCCTATTACCTTTATATAAAAACAATAAAAGTCTATAAAACATCCCCATCAAGATAGTCAGCTATTTTTTTGCGGATTAACCTTTGACTCGTTGAAGTTAACCACAAAGAACAAACAGCCTGTTTATCAACTGTGTGAAAGTGCGTCACAAACATAAATCAAAAAACATGTTTGAATGTTTAATGGCAAA
Source organism: Triplophysa siluroides (assembly GCA_006030095.1). NCBI lineage: Eukaryota > Metazoa > Chordata > Actinopteri > Cypriniformes > Nemacheilidae > Triplophysa > Triplophysa siluroides. The sequence continues at coordinate 709,541 of VCII01000924.1, forward strand.
TGGAATGAAAATGGATTGAAGGTGTATTTGTGTTTAAAGACCTTCAATGTAATAGCCACAATTTATTTCAGCATTTATGAAATGACTGAGACTTCAGTTACTTGTGTGTGTGAAGTCAATAGAAAGGCCTTACTGTCATCATGCATGTTCACACCTTGCATGTTCAGGGTGTGAGCTGTGATTAATAATGACATATGGTTAAGTTAAATATCATCAATTAAAGTATACAATTGTTTCATTTATTTATCATAACTGGCAGTATTAACCTACTTCAGTTAATAGGTGAGCTATATTCAGTGAGAACCCTGTAAAAAAAGTATTAAATGGGCACATAAGTGTGCTTGGGTGTATACGTGTTTGTATACACATATTTCACAACCTATTAATCTGTATTCTAGAAAAGATGTTGGCAGGGTGTGTGTGTGTAAGTATTTAGGATTTTATTGGGGTAGATTACAATTGCTTCTGCCCAAACAAGCTAGAGCAGAAGGTTATGAGAAGCAATAATCACATCACACCTTTCACAGGTGCGCACAGCCACACAGCAGGTGACCGTCAAAAGTCACACACCATTGGAGGTTACGCTGTTCAACATATTGGCCTATGTGCTTCATCTCTCACGCGCACTCATGCTTTTCTTTCTCCTTCACCTGCCCTTACCACTCACATATGTGCAAATCACATACAGAGATGCATAAACAGCATACAACCAATATATAGAGTAATATCATATAGTGCCTTTATGTCTTTTGTATATAAGGTAGATAATAATTAATAGATGTCCGAAGACGATTGTACAATGAATTGAATGAATAATGGAGTTTAGTTTTTCATGTGGTGCAATGTGGTGCAGTACTGCATATACATTAAGGTTAACCAACATATAGAAGTCAAGGTCAATGTGATGTCCCATCTTACCCATTACTACTGGTATGTGTGTATGGAAAAGAGAGAGACTTGATTTATGAAAAACTTAATTGATTGAATAATATGCATTTATGTGAAAGGCTGATGGATGACTCTGTGTTCTAGCGTGCATGTTTCCCCATGTGACTTGTGCTGCGTGTGCATGTTTGATTGATACGTGGGTGTGTTTAGTAATTACCATGTACCCGATGGGTAAAACTGATCTGCTCGATGCATAACTTGGTGAGTAGTCAGAACTAAAGTAGAACCAGCTTTCATTACAGTTACTAACATCATTAGAGATAAAGATTAATACATTAATTACAAACATCTTTTTACATTTTTATCTTATCTTTCTTAAAGGAACAGTTTGCCTAAAAATGAAAATATCTCATTTAGGTTTTTAAGTGAAATATTCCTTTACAATTAAGGCGAGAAAATAAGGTTTATAGAGCTGTGCTGCCACGAGGAGAATGTACAGTACATTACATATCACCGCTGTCCTTCCGAAACACTTTCCAAATTTGCTGTTTTTCAGGAAATGGAAAAATCACTGTACTTTATAATGATTAAATACTGTGGTGTCAAAGTGGCAACCACTTTTTAATACCTTTTATTGCTTTGATATACGCAAACCCAATGACAAACATAAAGGGTGACGAATAATTATGATAATAAAAGTCGAAAAATGGAGATACGAGGTTTCAGAAAGGCAGCAGCGATATATGAAAATAATAATAGAGAATCAAAATGTATCATCTTTTTAATGCTTTCCTGTAGCTCAGTGGTAAGAGCATTGTGTTAACAACCAAGATAGTGGGTTCGATCCCAGGGGATTGCAAATACCTATGTATAAATGTATAGGATAATGCAATGTAAGTCGCTTTGGATAAAAGCGTCTGCCAAATGCATGAATGAATGAATGAATGTAATCTTTTTTCAGTTGCATGAAGCACATATTAAACAGATGATATATGAAGAGTTTATTTGCAAAAACAAGTTTATTTGTATACAACAAAGTTTCTTATTATGTTACCATGTTTTGACTGTGTTTTACGGTGTTTTATTGTGTTAGTCAGCTGTATTTTCGAGTGATTATAAGAAAAAAACAAATCAACTGCAGTTTGATTGATATTAATTGTAATTCACAATTATAAAAACATGATTTTTATCTGTCTTTTCAAAGGAACTCTTTATTTGCATACTTTGTTTTATAAATATATAAATACAAAGTTCATGTACATTTTTTTTTTGTTTTACAGCATTTTAGCGTTTTTAGCTTGGGACAGCCATTGATAGCCATTTTGGAAACCTATTTCATCCTTTTGAATGTGCTTGTGTGTGTGTGTGTGTGTGTGTGTAACGGACAGTAATTAAAGCGATGATTAAAGCATGATTAGACCCACAAAAACAATGACACCTGGGTCTCCGTTTGTAATGAGGAACACTCACACACACACTGGATAAGGACTTACCTATCATTGCATCAGATTCCTCGTTGATCTGCCCAAACGTTCACCCATCGTTGCTTCCTCAAAAGAGCATCAGATGCAACCTCTGTGCAATGCCTCCCAGACAGAGGCCAAAGTTAGTACATGAAGCATTTTGTATGTTGCATCACATCAAGCGTATCGTCAACCTGTTGCTTGGATTGACACATGCCAAATGATTTTTAGACCTGTTCGAGGGCAAGACATTGCACAATATTCTCACTATCTGTCTGTCTGTTGATCGATCAATACAATTTTCTTGTAAACAGAAGGTCAACAGACTTGTGTGAGGTTTAGGGCTAAGGCACAGTAAGTGTCATTATCTTCGTATAAAAACTGTCTGTCTATACAACAGTAGGAGTAGGTATTTGTTAGTTTTGCTGTGTTTCATGTAATTGTTGATGGGTCTGTACTGTTTCCTGCCTGAATGATCGAAACAAATTGACCACTTCCACCTTTGCACACACATACTGATGTTTGACGTCAGGTCCAGTCTCTGCTCATCTCCTTTCTGCTCCTACCCTCTGATGCGCTTTTGAAACACTCCTCTTGTGTAATAGCTTGATCTCAGTCTTTGTGTGGAGGACGCCTTTTATCTGAGCCACACATGTGGGCGCTTGCTCAAAAGCATCAGCAGTGCCATGAAGGAAGACAGACCGTTTGGACTTACTCTCACACACACGGCCTTAAAGAAACAGTTTGTAACGTTATTTTGATTTACTAACCCATGTCGTACCAGACCCATAGGCTGTTATTGTAGTTTCTCAATAGCCTGAATTTACTTCATAGTAAGTATAGGATAAACACAAAAGAATCCTTGTGACTTGCATGCTATAATCCAAGTCTGAAGTCATACAATTTATTAAATTAATGTTGTTATTCAATATTAATCTTCCCCTCCGGTGAGCTGTGAACTCAAAAACTGTTTGGACTGGATGAGTCTGATATGTAAACTAATCATTCATTTCATTTTATGAATCCAAATGAGCGGTTCATTGAAAACAGTTCATTCTCCAGTTCTGACTCGGTGATCTGGTTGCAACAACCCGATAGAAAGGAAAATTTCAGTGGATGATTATGCATATTGCGTAAAAAAAGTGTTTTTCCTGTGTAAAAGTACACATGGATTAAAAAAAGTTCCACAAAAACATGCTGAAGATGGAGTGAATCGGAAAGCTCAGAGAGTTTCATTGCTTAAACCGGAAAGTTCACCCCCCAAAAAAAATTAATCATTCACTCACACTCAAACACTCATTTCAAACCTGTATGAACACAAAAGAAGATATTTTGAAGAATGTTGGCAACCCTACAACGCCAGTACCCATTCACTTGCATTGGTTTGGTGTCCATACAACAGAAGTCAATAGAGCCGTTGTGTGGCCACCGGCATTCTTCAAAATATCTTCTTTTCTCTTAGAAAGCCATACAAGTTTGAAATAACAAGAGGGCGAGTAAATGATGACAGAATTTTAGTTTTGGATGAGTGCATTATTCAAAACAAGCAGATCTCTTCCATTCCATCAGCACATTCAGCTTCACTATGGAGTGAAGCTGAAATAGCTGTCTGTGATTTGCGCCTATTTTATTAATGTGCGTGCTTTGTTTGACTTTCCCATAAATGCACTTACAGTACACATTTATAAAGCAGCAGTTTGATTTGTCGTCACTGTGTGCGCAAGTCTTTGTGCGTGATTATATTTGTGCGTAATAACAAGGTTATTTGTACTTGAGGAAGTGTGTGAGTGTAATCCTGAGTGATGATGGTATCTGATTGCCAGTTCCTATCAGCAGTCTCAGCCTAGACTCCCCGCACATCTAATCTCTCATCAGTACAAATGAGCACTCTTGATAGAACCGAATTCACAACCGACACGCTGTGGCATTCAGCAACCACGCACTAAATTGTATGTTTCCATGCTAGTAATCACAGCAGGGCTTAAGTTGTCCTTGTGTACGTAGAATTGTCCGTTTTTTAGATCTAGGCCCATCTGGAACCACTGTATCCTGTTAAACAGATGCGTGCAGTCTGTTTCTGTATCTTCATCTATTCTTTTCACCTTATGTGCAGTAGGCCTATATATTTCAAAGGCTGTTTGTTGGGGCGGAGGGCTCTGCGTGCTTCGCATTAATCCAGAGCGCAAAATCAATGAGTTTTGATGAGAGGCTGAGCATAAGTGAATGCTAATGTACGCAGCGAGTGCTCTAAACGCCTGCTGCCATGGCAACCGCGAGGGCGTCTGAAGGTCGCCGCTGGCTCTTCCACCAAAGGTGGCGACGAATGTGCCCACTGCAACATCAGGGGTTCAGACCACCTGGAGAAATAGACAGAACGACAGAGATGTGTTTGGAATGGCATGCTAGCTACTTATACTGTGTAGTATGCATACTGTGCACAGTATGTACTTGTTCTGTATGCATAGAATGCAGGATTGATCTGCTTTGCTTAGAAATAAAAGACAGGTTATTAAGAAAATAATATCCTGTATAAGAATTTCTGTATGCATGCTTTTGTACTATACTCTAATAAATGCTGGGTTATTTTCAACCCACAGTTGGGTCAAATTGGGACAATCCCAACCGGATAAATAAATGAACCTATGTTGGGTTGTTTTAGCCCAGAATCATGGTTCGGTCATTAATGTTGTCCCTCGTTGAGGTCGTACTATATTTTAAAATGATTCTGTTTCACGTATTGTGCGAGATTTTGATGGAAACAGGTAACAATACATTATAGGAGTCAAAAGCTTTAACAAACATAATACATACTTTTATATACAGAAAGAGGAAGATGGACAATCCTCAAACATGAGCATGTACAGATGGATTCAGCACGCTTGTCCGCACATTGTCCCAGAAGGCTGAACAGAAGCCGACCAGCCTGTACGGGACATAGACTGAACATCACCCAAAACCCAGTCCGATACGCTCACCCACTCCAAAACGCACACATATACACACGCGCACACCAAATTCATTGTGGCTGATGAAGAAATGTTCATTAAAAGCGGATTTAACAAAAATTGTGAAAAAACCCTGCGTGTGTGCAAGAGAGAAAAACGTGTGTCGTCTCTTCTTTCCGGTTTACATTAGCATGAATTTGTTTTGTGCGAACAAAGACCAAATATTTTTTCTGCCTTTACTCTTAGTGAAGATTTTACATATGAAAGAGAGAACCCTCGAGTATAGTTAGACAGTATCCGAACCAATACGTGTCTGGCCAGTCTTGAAACACACCCTCATTAAGATAACAATAAATCTGATTCGCTTAACCAATTTAAGTCTGGTTTATTTCACCCCTGAAGGCTCTTGTCCTTGGGTTATGGTACTTAATTAAACAAATGTAAATTGCGTCTTCAAACTACAGACTGAAAAGCAGAATGGGAATATTCCTGTTTATGTTTGTGATCTTTTTGTGCTGCAGCGTTTGATGTTCTTTAACTTGTTTTTGTAAGATGTTTTTAAAGTCTGTCCCATTAGAGCAGGGATTTCCAATTAAAAACACAAGAAAGGTCAAGGGGAGATGTGGGAAGATTTTTTAATGCATTCATCTCATGTCAGTTTTTTAAAGTTATCCAATTTTGGTAGATACGAATTCACCCATTTATAAACGTCTATTGTATTTTTGCTGTGGTGTGTTCAAAGGATTACTTTCTGTGCCATTAGCGCCACCAAAATGGAATTGATGACAAAAAAAATCCCATCACGTCATACAAACATGCTCTTTAAAAAGTAAATTGAATCCACAATCAAAATATTTGGTACTTTTTTTACTTTTATGCCTTTTCTTTTATGAATCTAAATCAAATAAGTTTTCATATGCTTATTTGGTCATCTTGACTATAATTTACAAAAATAATAATAAATAGAAAAATAATAAAAAAGATTTATAAGCCACTGCAAATAAGCAAATATATCTGCTTTGCTTTGTTTTTTAAATAACTGTTTAATCGTAAAAGGTTTAAAATGAATAATAATATTTAAGAAATAATAATAATATTAATAATTTATCTATATTTATATATTCGTTTTTTATTTTTTATCTTTTAACTTTTATATTATTCAATTCTTGATTAATTATTATTATGTATTATTAATATAATTATCATTTTCATTATCAGTATTATTATTAATATCATTATTAATATTAATAATATTATGCTGTTGTTGTTTATAAGCTACTGAATTTGCAATAATCTACTAAATCAGAAAAACTAGGTCACCGTCTACAGAGACTCTTCTGTCTGTCAGACACCCTCTGCTGCGTCTGTCCATTGGGGGAAGGTTGAGGTTACTATCAGCCCGTCACCGTGTTTGTGTGTCTATACGAGAGCATGTGCAAATGGACATCATTTTGTGGATGATAAACGGGGTCAGAAAGCTCCTTAGCGTCTTGTTTATGCCCCGCCACACAATAACGACTCGACAGAGATACGCCCAAATCCCTTTGAAGTTTGTGTAAGTGTGAGAATTCTCTATAGTTATCGTAGTATTTGAACAACCTCTCCTTTGTTCCACAGAATTACCTCACACATGAGCAGCGTGCAGATATGCAGGCCCGCAGTTTTTCCACATTCGCAAACATCCAAATCATCTTATCTTGTAGAAACACAACCTTCTCATTTTACATTTAATTTCAAACACATTGTGTTCTTTGTATACGTGGGTGTGTTTATAACACCTTTGGGGTGGAGGAGATGTTTGGTATGTGCATGGAGGAGTCTTGCTGATCAATGGAAACGGTTTCAAAAATAACAATGTTTGTGTGTAGAGTATATGCTGGTGGACAAGTTGTGTACATACTGTGTCTGTGTGTGTATATTTTCGTGTCGATAGCCTATATTTATACATAACCTTACATTTATATGATAAACATGTTTTCCAGTGTGTGTTAATAATTCAAAAAAACAATTATTCTCACTCCAATGGATAAGCTTTTAACAGGAAAGCCCTTTATCTTGGGTGTCTGCAGAGAGTTCCTGCAATAGTTATCGAGGAAAACCCTTAGATTTATTTAGAGGCAATTCAATTTTAGTAGGTTAAAGAGTTGAAGCGTAATGCTAGATTGAGTGACTGAGAATGAATAAAATGAGATCTTTTGATTATCTTTGTTGTTAATCCTAGATAAGAATGAGGTCAAATGGAGAGCAAACGGTGACCCTTGCTTCTCAAATGTTCCTCTTCTGAGATGATGAATCCATTTGTGTCTTCTAGTTTCCTCACTCAAATATATCTGAGCTGTTATCCACATTCATTTACTGTATGTTAACAATTGGAAGAAATTTGTCCCTTAAATGAAACTTTAAGGAATGTCTTTGGCGTTATTTGATATGTAAATTTTAATGAACGCAGCTTTCAGGTTGAAGACAGTCAATCCAAAAATTAACGTACGCATGTCAGAAACACCCTGTTCTTTTTCAGATGGAAAGATTGCATGGCACGGCTGGCTCACTTGTTTCGCGTTCAGTGTACGGCTAGATTGACGGCAAGAATGTGGGGAATGAGGATTAGATGAAGAAACTGTACAGTGATTATTCCTAGAACGCAGATCACAATTCAAAGAACCTTCTTTTACTTATTTCTTTAGGGAATCTGTTTTCATGTATTGCATTGTTCCTCAATAGGAACATCATTTTAAAATCTTGAGTACAAAAAAAATGCTAAAAAGAAATGCTGATCCTTTGGGGCATGTTGTCACACGATGTAGTAAACTGTGAATTAGAGGCCTTTCAGCAAAAATGTAAAAGGTAAACTAATGCGAAACACAATATTATTGAAAAAATATATCAATCAGCTGATTTGAACAACAGATTGTTATTAATAAATATTGTTTTAAATGAAAAATACCTTTAGCTGAGAACAGAGTTTCACCTTTCAGTTAGTTATTATAACTGACCCTTGCTCCTCTAATAAATACCAGTTTGTATTTATTAAACGAGTATTAAATAAAGAATAAAGGACAGAATTTAGGAGGACAGACTATTTTTTGGATTTAGTTCACTATAAAATAAGCCCCCGTTGACTTTCCATAGTAGGAATAAAAATTGCTATGTAAAGTCAATAGGGGCCTATTTTAAAGTGAACTGCTCCTTTAAAGTCTGAAAAATGTGTTTACTTGACTTCTCCGTTTGACAGATAGCTTCCTACCCCCTATATAGCATAACACTGTTTGTCTGTCATGTTTCTCCACTGTTGTCTGGCAGCACTCAGTCTATCCTGTGCCTGTTTTTTTCTCACAAAACATGCTAAGGTGGAGCAGTTTTCTGAGGTCACAAAGAGCCCGAGGGAGAACTGGTGTAATTTGAGTGCCATGCTGTTGAGCAATACATGTTTTGTTCATTTCTTTAGAGAGAATGAGAGAGAGAGAGAGAGAGAGAGAGAGAGAGAGAGAGAGAGAGAGAGAGAGAGGTGCTTATATTAAAGATCAAATCTTTGTTTACTATCTTAAGCATGCAGTTTTTTGGAGAAGAATGAGTCTCTGTGGATTAGATGAACTTCTCTGTCAACCATTGTTAATCTGTTATCAATTCACACCAACCCACCCTTTACTGCAACACACACACACACACACACACGCACACACAAAGGTGATTTACAAGGCAAACATGCCCTTAGAGCAAAGTATCTTAACTGGTGCAGGGTAACTGCTTCCAAACATGGAGGCATATCATTGTCACAAACAGGTCTGACTTGACGTAAAGCGACTTATCTGTTCCCTCTTACTATTTGCATCGTTCTACCCTGAGTTTGTTAAAAACAATGCGTCACATGCTGTGGTCCCTCACACAAATGCATTGGCCTGGACTAAGCTTTTAAGAGTGATGTTTGAGTTGAGACTTAAGATCGTATAGGGTTACATGGTAAAGAGGTTTTAGGAGGATAATCCCCCGGGAAGAAATGGAGAGCCATTGAGACTTTTGCTTCTCAAATGTTTCTGCTAAAAAAGGCTGATTTATCATGTCGCCTCTAGTTAAATCTCAGTCTTTATTTCTACTATCCATGTTGCTTTAAAGTAGGGCTGTCAAATGATTAATCACGATTAATCACATTCAGAGTAAAAGTTTGTGTTTACATAATATATGTCTGTGTACTGTGCATATTAATGTTTTATAAACAGATACAAATACGTGGATATATTTAAGTAAAATGTAAAAATGTTTTTTATATAATTTAAATTATTGGTAAATGTAAATAAATACATCTAAATGTATCCTAAATACATATATACACACATGTATTTGCATCTTTTTGTGTTTATAAATATACAAAATAAATATACACAGTGCATAGACATATATTATGTAAACCCACAATTTTTAAATGTATTCAATTAATTGTTTGACAGCTCTACTTAGAAGTTTTTTGGGGGCTTTATTTGTTCTCCTAGCTATTTAAAGAGGACTATCTAAGATAAAGTTAATATTAAATAGCATATATTTTCCAGCCACACATTAAGGATTGTTATGTAGTATTGGTGTGTAGTCTATTTCTGATTCTTGATTCTGAACTTTTTCACTAATTGTGGGTTAAAATGGTCTGGCTTGGTGCATATGAATGAAAAAGCTCCTGGGTGAGTCTAGCAGTATTAGCTTTGGCATGTATTACAGGATCAGTCATGGCCGGGGAATCTGCAGCTGTTGATTAACAGGAACAGCTGTATCAAGGTCAAAACTTTCTTTTAGACGCATTTGGAAAAGTGTCTGTGATATGGGCTCCATCCGCACTCAACATCAACTGACTGTGGGACCCACATTATTTCCCAAGAGCTATATTTTGACATTTCTTTTTGGGAAAATTAGGGTTTCTTCATCAATTTTTTAAATAATGTTTTGCAATCGTAATGCAATTTGGGACCAGCACATTCCCTTTAGGGGGCTGTTGTAACATAGCCTTAAAGTGAATTAATGAATTTGGAATTACGTTTTCAAATGTAACACAAAGTTAAAAGGTGAATGCTGAGTTTGAAGGCAGAATATAGCTGTTATGGTCAAACGGTTTTAAAATATTGCAAAGAAAAACAATGACACACACATCATCTTAAAAAACATACCCAGACAAACTCAGTAGGGGTCAAAAGAAACCACGGCAGTGCATTTACACGTTTCTTTTTTGTTGTATACTGACTCGTGGGTTGTTGAATACAAATTTGAACCTCAGGTGTAATTCAGAATTTCTGACATCTTAAACTATGGATTCAAGACAAATAATGTCAAAAATGCCTATTCCAGTTTAAAACCCACAAGAACATTGTGTAATTGTGCGATTGTAAAAGAATATGGCCTGCGGTGACGCATTGATGCGTTAAACGTGGATGGCAGCCTGGCTGCCGTGGCAACGGGCTCAATGCGGTTCTGCAAGAGATTGGATGTAGGATGGCAGAGATTGTGTTATGAGTTTCATGCTGTTTAGAGGTTTTCAGGGAAATCAAAAGCCTTTTATGCTCTTATTCTGTGAGTTACCTCATCGTTTTTGAACTTTACTAGAAACTTTCATTTATACAGTCACAGTTTTCTTGACAAAATTGTGGAGGTCTACCATACTGCATTATAACATAACATACAGTGATTTTTCGATGGTGTGCAAAATGGGGTCTGTTTCGGATAACAGTCACGGGCACCAGATTATAAACATACAAATACTACTTTTTCTGCAGTAAAATCATACGATACCTGGTAGAAACTATGCAAATCTGGACGATACCAACAAGCTTAGTTTATGTGACGTGACCTCATCCTTGAAAACCATGAACAAAACAACTTGATGTAAAAGAACATATTACCATATTGAAAACAGGCTCTACAACAAGGACGAACACTGTTTGTTCAGACTACAGCGCATTTTGCTCGTCGAATTTTGCCTGTCCAGAAGACCCGAAACCATACAATTTCATGAAACCATTTACAATGCAAATTCTCCATACTGTTACCCATATTTGGACATATGGAGGTAATAATAATCATATTATAATCAATAATAATAAAAATAAGTCATTTTCATTGTTTGATTAAAAAAAAAAGATTTACTTCTGTATGATGAACAAGAATCACAAATAAACCATGTGAAATTAAAGGGAAAGTTCACCAAAAGATAAACATTCTGTCATAATTTACGCACCTTAAAGTTGTTACAAATCTGCAGAAATTATGTTGAACACATAAGAAGATATTTTAAAGAATTTGGGAAACCAATCAGTTCCGGGGCACCATTGACTACCATAGTAATTTTTCTTCTTACTATAATTGTCAATAGTGCCTCAAAACTGTTTGGTTACAAACATTCTTCCAAATATCTTGGAACATATATTATACAATTATTTTTTAGGTTTGGATCACCTTCTGAGTATTTTTGTGTGCGTTTGCCTGTGTGCACAGATGTTTACTCTGTGGTTTTCTTGTGTGAAAGAGCTCACATCACACATGTGCTTGGGTTAGTGAGATAGCGAGATATGCGGCTGTATCTATTCCACAGAATCACCTGCTCAAACTGCGGTCTGACAGCTCGACCCATTTAAGCCAGCCAGGCAATTGGAGATGCAGGGTAGTTATTTATGTGTTCTGCGCAGCCGTAACATGTCAAAGGTCAAAATATATTTGTCTACATGGGCTGGTAGCATACACTCTGTGTAGATCTTGCTGACCTAATTTGGAGTTGGTCAAAGTGCGTGGATGTGAGTCCCTCGCACCACGAAAGTCCTCAGGGTGAGTTGTGTAACAATTTTGGCACAGGTTACCCTCGACAGGAAAGGAAAATTTATGTGCTGGTGTGGGTGGAGGAGGGGGTGGGACTGCCTGCATGTTTATGCATGTTTTAAAAGAGTTTACAAAACAGAAATGTTTTTATACATAATTAAACCAATTATATAATTACCGTTGTGGCACATCTTGCAAAATATTTACAAAAAAGCTATTTCTTTAGATTTTTTTTACAATATGAGGACAGAAGTGATAACAGTGTTTGCATGATGTAACAGCAGCACAAATGCTGACATAAAATTCAGCAAAGGCAGAAGCGCATCAATATTAATAGTAAGTGAGAGGTGGGCAGATAGAGGACACGCTGGCATCTGGGTATACCAGCAGCCGGGCCGAATGTGTTTATTAAATACTTTGCGGGAGGGCTAAGCACACGCAAGAAGTTATCCCGATGGATTACAAGAAAGCAGATTATGATGTTTGTGCTGGTCTGTTTCTTACGTGTTCTCCATTTTCACCATTCATAATTATACTACAAGGAATAGCTTGTTTTATTCCCATAATGTACTCCAGGGACAATGAATCAGTGATGATCTCATTATTACACATTTTAGTTCATTTCTGGGATCATTTAAAATATGATGGTAACTGGTGCATGACCTAGGGACATAACTTTGACAAGTTTTAAAAATCAGAGAGAAAATAAAGGAAAACTGCTAGCAATTGGAAATGACCATTTTTATATAGCGCCGTATAAATTATATTGTTTTATATGGATTATGTTTAGGCCATTGAAGTTTATCGGGGGTTTAATACCTTAATAAATGTAGATATTCTTTTAAAGTATTTTTAAATAAATGGGTCAGACTTCAGTAAAGGGGGCAATTCTCGCTATTAACAAGCCATTAACAACAACTTTTCCACCAATAAACTCTTCATTGGTAGTTTATTGATATCTAGTAAAGTATTTGTTAGGTTTAGGTATTGGGTAGGATTAGGGATGTAGAATATGGTCATGCAGAATATGTGATATATAAGTATTAATAAACAGCCAATATGCCAATAATAGGCATGATAATAACAACTAGTTAATATTGAGAATTGTCCCCTATACTAAAGTGTTAGCAAACATTTGTATACATTTTTAATACGCCTTTATTGCATGGACACAAAACATTACCCCATTCCCCATATTTGTAATGTATTCAGCACACAGTAATCTGTCCGTGTTTTTCTCTTAAACTGAATCATTTAGACAAAAGCAGTGACCTCTCTGCTGTCAGAAATGGGATGTTCTGAACATGTCCATGTTATTTCTGTATTAATGAAGGGCTAGAGAGGACTACCTAAAAACCTAAAAACAGTTCACCCAAAACTTAAAAAACGATGTTTTTCCAGATCAGACTTTCTTCACAATTAAAAATAAGTTTGGGTAAATATTAGTGAAAGACCGATCACCGTTAAAAAAAAAGATATAATGAAACCGAATGGGGACTGAGGCAGTCATTCTATAACATTGTGTTGTTGTGTTTAACACAGGAAAGATGTATTGAAACATTATGAGGGTGGGTTAAGGGTTGCTTTCATTTTTGACTGAACTGTACCTTTAAGGATATCATAATACATGGAAGTTTCCCAGGCTTAAGAAATATAACGCCAGAAGAGAACACAATTTTCTTCTAATTACAGGTGACTGCTTTTTGCGTATGTTTGGGTGTGCGTGTGGTTACACCTGCTCTTTCATGTACACTGTAACGTCCAGGGAGAGTTTGACATGTTGAAAATTAGGCGTGGATCTTTGAACCGGAGTCTCGCAAATGTAGAGACTTGACGGTCCCTTCTAGGGATTTGCCCATTTCATAATTTATTTACCCTTATGTCTTTACAAGTTCCTTACTTCATATTAAATGCACCTTTTTGAAATGTAAATTTTTTTGATATACTTGCAATGATCAAGGCAATGCAATTTTCATAAAATGGTAATCCTTCTGCCAAGTGTATGTGATGAGTATTAAGGTCAGCTGGTGATGCTCCGTCCAGCTGGTGTTGACATGTTGGTTTGTGAGAGCTTTTTAACTGTGTGTTTTATCTTTCTTCCACCAAAACACAGACACTGTACACTTAGTGACATAAATCACGGCTGCCGACCCCCCCTTTCCCAAAATCTTTTTAAAACACATCGTCTGACACACTGTACAGTATGGTAGCAGATTACTGTAAATGACAGTGGCCGCTAATACCCTCTTACACGCTAAAGAAGATTGGTGTTTCATCGACCCAAGTGACACATTTCTGAAGTTAAACAGTCCTGATTTATGTTAGATGTGTATTGAACTAAACATGTGGTTGCGTGTGTATGAGAGATAGACTGAAAAACATAAACGTATGAGAGAGAGCGAGTAAGCCACATGAAGGAAGCTGAATATTTCAAACAGATGCACGAGAAAACAACCTTTACTATAGAATATAATAAATTACATTTGCTTCTCTCATTGAAATAAAATAAAAACATCTTGATTCAGCGGCAGAAGACTGTGTGTGTCCAGCACAGGGAAGAAGGTTCCCAGACAATTTAATCCACTCAAAAGACTACTTACTATTGTGTCGACTACTATAAGCACACACACACACACACCGGGCATTGTAAAATTATAGAGTTTTGTACCCCCCAAGCTGACATGCATTAGGGGGGAAAGTGAGGGTCCATATTGTGATGAAAATGGGTTTTATGTAGATTGTCTGGGGTTTCCGGAGCAGATCGGACTTGCCTCTTATTTCTGTCAAGGTTTTTTAAAAAACAACCATGTAGAGAAAACCCCCAAATAACTGATTAAGACGTCTGTTATAATTTCCGAAGGTGTCAGGATCAGGTCGCTATCAGGAGCCACCCGTTCCAAATCTTGACCCCGTTGACAGATTTTGCTCTTGGCAGCGGCGGTTAAACCAGAAAGCAAACAGCCACGGACCGGCACTTAACATTATAATCTAGGCATATCTATTTTTGGGAAGTAAAATTGGCACATTTTCCATTTGCGCAAGCAAACAAGCCATGGCTCCAGAACATTAATCATCAACATGTCAAAGTGCACGTTTAGCTAAGACAGGTTGACATGGAAACGTAGTCACTTATTCACACAGAGACACATCGAGACACCTGTCTGAATTAAACACCTTTCCGGACTGGGAAAAAGCGATTGGCAATGCTGTTGAAATTTTCTCTACGGGTTGAATTTGTTATTTAAAGTTTGTATCTGAGTGTGAACGACGGTTGTTGGGTTTGTGCGAATGAGATGGGTCAGATAGGGACCAGTCAGGTTTTAATGTGCAAATTGCCAACTATCTGTCTGTGAATATACCCTTTGTTAGAAGGCTGTTAAGAGCATGTGTGAGTGCATGTGTGTAGTTTCATGCGTGCAAATTTTATAAAAGCAAAACATTTATTCTGGATCTGAATCTGTGGACCGTCAATGTGAATATATCTAAATGCTTTTTATATAGCCTGCTTTATGTGCAGGATAAATGTTTTTATTCAGCAGTTTATTCATTAAAAAAGATTTGACTTATGTTTCCATTATATTGCCAGAAAGTTAGTTTCTATAGCATTAAAAGATGGTTGCATTTTCTGGGTGGTCGCTTACTGGCCCATGTCGAAAGGGCCCACCCTCAAGATGTTTGGTCTCTAAATATGGCTCAGTTGCCTCCTTTAATGCAAGTCTTTGGGAATTTCCCCCCTTTTATCCCCCCGGCAGTTGGAAATTGCAAGATCCCTTAAAACAAACCCCTAACTTGACGTATTAGCTATAATAATAGAGATTCTTCGCTTGGCACGAAGCGCTAATATCATACTGTTCAGTAGCTTTGCTTAACAACAGGTTACGGTATCTAGTCCACACAACCGAAGTCTCATGGAAACTGAAAGGGTTAACGTTGATCTTTCCCGACCCTCTGAAACAAGTTTCTTTTATCTGCTGTTCAGCGTGACCTGAAAACAGATTTATCATCATCAGTGCGAGTGGAAACAGGGCAGCTTCGTACAATCGCAGACATGTTGGTCTAAGCCGAGCCAGGGCTGTTGTTTTCAACGTTTACCGCTTTAAAACAAGCCCTCAAGACGATATTTCAGGGCTGGAAGTCTAGAGGTGGGAATAAAGGAGAATGTCAAGGCCTGTTAAAGAGCAAATATGATCTCTGAACTTTTCATAGGCATTTGTTTCGTTGACATGCTCCAGAACACACCACAGCACATTGAGATGGATTAATAGTCTTTTGGAAAACTCGAAACCTCTTTCTCGCTCTCTGCTCTCTCTCGCTCTCTCTCTCTCTCTCTCTCTCTCTATTTACTTGGAGAAAGTGCACTTTCACACAATGGTAAGCATCTGTTTTTTTCCCCGACTTGAGGGACTGGCATGATTGGTTAAAAGAGCCACCGTGCAGCCAATGAGAGATCTGTTGTCATGCAGTCTTGCCGTCACCTACCGCCCCCCCAGCCAACCTCCTGCCCCTCTTCCCCCTAAACGCACCCAGAGACAAACACAACCGCGCTGATGGGAGCTGTCAGGACATAATGGCACGTCTCGCCAACCTGACCCCCCTGCAGACGCACACACGTTTAAGCCTAGATCTCGCCACGAGACAGATCGGCAGTGCCTCTAGAAACCTGCCACATGTCTGATCTCTAATGCGCTCAAAGTCGGCTGGGTGGCCACATACAAGAGTTCATTGAAAAGGCAGAGTTCAGCTGTTAGAGTTTAAAAAAGTATTGATTGTGTAAAAGTTGTGCAAAGTTGCACTTCAGTATGTTGTTTGGTTTTAATGGACACCTTTAAACTGTTCCTTTTTACAGACAAGTTGTCAGGTTTTTTTATTAATTACTTTTATCATTTATTTATTTTGATGTTTCTTGCTTTTGTAGAGTATTTGAAGAATATGTCTTTTCATTTCCATACGATAGAAGTCAATAGGAACTGGTGCTGTCAGACACCAAGGTGACAGAAAGCCACCCTAAAAGATTCACTAAAGTGGGTCATGCGTGACAAAATGTGTTAAACGTCTGACAGTCTTCCTTTCTGCTTTATCTTCAAATACGCTATTTTCACACATCCTACAAGAAAGTTAAGGCTTACCATAATATGAATACAAGTTTATTTTGGAGCAAACTATCCCTTTAAACTGGAGCTTTGGTTCATATGTTTAAATTTCAATGTGATTGATGGGAAGCATTGTACTGATACAGGCGTCATGAAGCATATGGTGTGCTACTGTCAACTGAATCCAAACAAGACACACACACACTCACACACACACCGGCGCACACTCTGCTACAGATGGCCATTTGAATATTTATCCTGTGGGCTACAGCCTAAGTTAAAATCACAGTGTAACTTGACAGGCTTTTTCTTTTCCATTTATAGTAAAAAATACCAGCTGTCTTTATTCTGTAGCGTCCTGCACATGTGCGCAAATCAATACGATGCTTATGTGTGTCTGTCTGTGCGTGTGCTTTTAATAATCCTCAGAGATAGAAGAGCTCCATTATATTGATTGAACTGTCTTTTGCGTCAGACTCATTGTTAGATGGAAGAGTGGAGTTGCATGTGCTTCCTGGAGAAACTTCTCTTCACCGACATAAACTTTCTTGACTCTGATCTTAATGGATATGATTTCATTAAAGGCCTTTTAGGTCATAAACCCAACAAATCGGGGTTTATGTGCTATGGATGCTGAAGGAAATTTATATCGCAAGAATAACATTTTTAATCAATATTTTGTTTTGTCAAGCAAAAATATTCTTAATAAACATTTGTAAAACCAATATGAATTTGAGAAGAAAAACTGTGTTTGACAACAAGCTTTTTATTACATTTGTTAATTTTATTATAGTTAGTGTAAGTCTCACTAAAATTAGTTTTGATTTATATTTCAAAACAAGAAAAACGTTTTGCCAGTGCATTTTAAAAAATGCTTTGAAATGTGCTTTAAAAACATTCTTAGTGAAAAGCTCATCTTCCACAGTTTTGATTCTTATGAAATATCCAGTTTTAAGAATATTTCACTGAAAGGTTTTCACTGTGAGACGAGACTAAGCAAAAACAAAGCAGAAATACTAAGCAAATGTTTTTCATTTGTAAGATATAACTAGGATAATCCCCGCAGAGGAATATAATAAAAAAAATATGGTCCCTGACCCCACAGTTTAAATATTACAAGAGGTTGAGTTATAAATTTCCTCTATATCAACAACATGACGCAAGTATCTAAATTTCCTTTCAACACTTTCCGAAGAGTTTCAAGCTCCTCTCTGGTACCACATGTCCAATAAAAACATAAAAGGGCAGTGATGCGCTGTAATATCACAAGCAGGGTTAAGACAACAGAGCAGAGACCTGTCAGAGGCCCGGCTTCAAACCTCATATATCTCTTGAAAGAGCGACAGATCCGTGAAAATATTTGGATGTTCTAGGCGTGTGAGTGCCCGAAAGTCTGTGTTTGTGTATGTGTGATCGGCAGCGTCTAATGTCAGTTTCTGGACATCCAGGAATAGAGAAACATGAAAGTTTTCTTCTCTTTTAATGACACACCAAGTACTTTTGGAATGTGGAGAGCTGGTGTAATATTGAACTCGCTCCAGAACTAAAAGTTTAACAAAAAATAATGCAATGTGTAGACGTCAGAAGAGGATTTCTAAATCAGCCGTGAGCTGTGACTAAACATTTACTCAGGCTTTACCGTCACAGACGTGGACAGTGGACAGATTGTCTCTTAGTCAGTAGCATCATGACATCACAGTAACAGAGAATTTCCTACGCTTTTATACGTGTGTTAAGATAGCAAAGTGTGGAGTTCATACGCTCCTCACTGTATGTGTGTGACACACACAAATCAAACCCCTCGCAGATCACAACAAATTGATCACTGTCTGCGACCCATGACCTATAAAACCCCTGACCCCCAGCAGACAGAGAAGGGCAGATGGGTCTGTGGTGGAGAGGAGGGGATATCCCATTCTCATTCAATGCCATTGTGCTCTCTTTTCCTCTCTCTCTCGCCTTCCTCTCTTGTTCTTGCACTTTTCCATTGTGTTTGCAGCAATAGAAACAACACTAGTTTCTGCAGAAACCAATGTGAAATTGACTTCTTCCTATTGAAAATAACACCTCATCCCCTTTCAGTCGGGCTGTGCGTGAAACCACCGAGCATGTCCTTGGCGGTTACATTATTGCATGGGAGACCCAGGTGTATCTCAGCATTTGGTCTCTAGACCTTGCTTTGATACACCCAAAAGGGCGGACATGATCTAGAACGAAATGGATGTCTTCATGGGCTTTCCAACAACAAACCTGGCCCATTTGGCCACTTAAAAACAAGCCTAGGAGGTGGCGATTTTGTATGAAATTGTCAAATGTAAAAGCAAGCATGAAGTTTTAACCCTTAAACATGAGCCCTAAACACACTGGGGCGAAAGCAAACTTTATGAAAACGATTTGCTATGTACAACATAGTTACGAATAGCTGTGAGGTTGTTTTGGAGTTTTCCAACTAAGCCTTAATTTATTAAGCAACCAAGTAGAAACACAATATTTTGCAGGGTAGGCCTTTATGAAGCAAAATGACACAATCGAGTGAACTATTCACCCGTTGTTTGAATAAATACGTGGGTTGGGCTTGAAGTTCTCCCCGCAGTGTCAGGCACACAAACTTTCAATTGAATATATCTGACTGAATCCAGATGATTTCGGTTTACAGCTACATTTCAGGTCTTTGGCTTCCGAATCGTGTGAATGAATAAACATTTGGAGGCAAATGTAATTCGCGTCCTTACGAGAATCAGATTTGTTTTGATTCTGAAGGGGTGAAAGAGAAACGTTTTTCATTAGCTCTTCTCATGATCGTGAACTTACAGTCCAGAAGGTCTACTTTAATTTTAGGTTACTTGAATTCACAAACAACAAAAGTTGAAACGGAGGCCTTTTAAGCGAACGTAATTGAACAGCTGTTTGCTCTGTCTCCTGACCAGGTGTGCGTCATCAGTGTAACGTAAGTACACCCACAAAAGAGGGCGAACAAAAGGTCTAGTGTTGATTCTAGGTGTGTCGCTGGAGGCTGTTCTTGGTGTCTTTCGGTAAAATGTGTCAATGCCAGTAAAGCCTGAACTGTTTACAAATAACACGGTGCTAAATGAGACAGAGCAAAAAAAAACAGGCCTGAAATGAGGCCTGATATGATATTGTGTCGATATCGGTTTGTTTGTATAAATATACAGTAGTATTCGTACAAATGTCATTATTGTATTGGACTTTGAATCTTTATGTAATTGTATTTATTTATTTATTTTTAGAGTTTGGATTTTCGGTGAAAGACCTCAAATTTTCCATGGTCCCAGTACAATAACCATAGTTTAACCATGCAAATTATAGTAAAATTTGGTAACGAAAAGTAGTAATCTACAGTATCTGCCAAAGACAGGCCAGAACATTGCTACACTTTTACTATAATAAAACCTCATAATTTTCCTATAGGAAATTTAAGCTCCTCTCCCGAGTTCAAGGGGGTTGAAGACTGGACACTGCTTTCATTTTCCATTCTCTTGATTGTCATTTATAAAACAGGTGGTCTGTCAGGAACACGGTGCCCCAGTTTCCCCCCTCATCCCCACAGCAGTGAGTGACACAAGTCTGTGCCATTACTTCATTTTCTCCTACTAGAACTTAGTCCCTGTCCCCCATGCTACAGAATTAACACTTGAAGTGGAAAACATCGTATAAAGAGATTGATTTTTTCTCACGGCCTTGTTGCTTTTTCTATCTGTGTTGATATGAGCAGTGGAATAAGAACAGGTGGATTGGAAAGTATGTTGGAAAAACACTCCACTTTCCCATTTCACCTAACATATATTTGTTATGTAATGCAGCAGAGTAGGGTGAACATTTAAAAGGTCCTGTAATGCCCTCTGCTGGTTGGTTTTGAGAATGTATTTTATTATAACTGTCATGACTTAGATGAAAGTTTACCCAAAAATAACAATTCTGTTTTCATTTATTTTTACCATAATTTCGTAGAAAATGTGTATGACATATGTTTTAAAGAATGTCGTAGTGGGTTTGTCTCTTGTAATGGACGTCAATGGGAGCCAATGTGGTTTGGTTATCACCATTACAAAAATAGCTTCTTTTGTGTTCTACTAAAGAAAGTAGCTAAGTCATATTTGTTTGAAATGACATTAGGGTCAGTAAATAATGACCGAATTTCCTACAACTCTTCCTATCCCCCTGTACCATACATCCGCTATAGTGTAAATAAAATAATATGTTCTTTATTCTTTTATTTAGAGTGTTACAGATGTGATAATGAGCCAGATTAGAGGTGAAGACGATACTAACAATTTTACCATTTTAACAATGCCATTTTTTCAATTGGAAAAAAACCTCCTTCAAAATACTTTTTTCTGTTCTTGACTCCTTTACTGATGAACTGAAATGACTTATGTTACATCAATAATGATGTTATTCTATTAGCTAATATGTTGCATACAACTTTTTTATTTTAATTTCATTGTTATTTGTTTTTACACGTCTACTCTATTAACAATAGGTATTGTTAAGTCTGTGTACATTTCTGCTCTTTTTACACTACATAAGTGTTTTTTTAGTCTGTACAGAAACTGCTGACTCTTGCATGGCCCTGTCAGCTTGGAATCCTCCCCTGCTGCTCGGAGGCATAAGCAAACATCCAATTTCAATTATCTTTTTATGTTCTCACGCTCTGGAAAAAGCTGCGTCTAATAAACAAAACGACTGCTGACGGAAACTGCTGAATTCATAAGCGTATTCAAAATGGTGTCTGATTAAAATGCTTGAAATAATGCTTTGGTGCCCAGGATCCTGATCTTATCCGTTTTTTATTACAAACACAATCTTACTGTTACAGCATGCTTTTATCAAGCATTAAAAAACACGTCCATAAGGTCTTTGTGCAAAGATTTTGACTTACTTTGGAGACAATTCCATGTGTCTAAATCCAAACATAGGCTACTGTAAGGTCAAAGGTCCCTCAAGGGTCCCCAGACAATTTAAGGAAATACGTACCGTTGTGGCGACAGTGTCTGCGAAGGCAGGGCGAATAGTGTCAATCCCAAAGTGAAACCTGACCTTTGACCCCTGTGTCCACTATGTGTGTCCCCTTTGCCCTGAATTGATCTGTTAGATTCTTCTGAAACTAATGTGTGAGTGAGAAAATTCCCGTAATGATAAATGTCTTTGAAGAGCCATTACATCTTCCTGAGTGTCTGCGTGTGGAATTCCCATGATGCTGGAGGAGAGTCTTTAAATGGGTCCATTAGTGCGTACTTGCATCTATTTGTTTGTGTGTGTGTGTGTGTATGTGTGTATACTCTTAACACTGCTGATCAGTCCGTCTGTGCAACACAAGAAACCAGGATGTCTCCAAAGAAGGACTTACAGATTTGAAGGACGCCACACACTCACCTTGAAAACAATCCAGGTAAGCTCTGCCTGGCAGGCCTATCTCATTAAAAGAAAGAATGAAATACGCCTTTTGGGATTTATCACTCACACGATCAGCTTGTAAAGAAACCATTCAGACGCTTCCTGGCACGTTTAAATTGGTTGTCAGCCATCATGAAAATCTGTCTGAGAGCTTGGTTGATCGCCATGAATTTTTACAGCTGACAAATAAATGAAAACAATACGGCTTTCATATCCTAATTAAAATACTTTTCTCCTCTTTTTAGCCAAAAATGAAGGCCCACACGTTGCTGTTTTGGATTTTTGCTGTGCCCGCGCACGCAATTGTGCTTCAGCCAAGTATGTGTTTATTGAATTTATCTCATTATAAAGGACATTTCTAGCTATCTGGAGCGTGTAAACGCTTTTACTTAACATAGTTGTTTTTAAATACAGAATGTCTGACAGAATCTTAAAATAATGTAGTAGCCTTTATTGATGGATTTCGTTTATGAAAATAGTTGTCATTTTTGTCTTCATTGTGGTTGCATGATAAAATGTAGAGTGGATTCTCCAAACGGTTGTGATATTGACATGCAGTACGGTCTGTTTTTGTCCTTCCAGAAAGCAGAATTATTTTTATTTATGTGCAGATGGTTTTGTTTGCAATGTTCACAAATCATTTCTTTTCTGTTGTAGATCTGAATGTATCAGTCCTGCACTATATATCTGCAGAGAGTGACCTTTTCGGAGAGCCGAGACTTAATCTGTCAACTTTAAACACGAAAGAGGAGCGGCAAAATGAGGAAGAGGTCACCGATGGATTAACAGCCACTGTTCAATCTAAGAGCGATGGAGAAAATGACAGGATGAATATGAAAATAGAGGACACTGGAAGTGATGCCACGCAAAGACCGAACCAAGACGAACAAGAAACATCGGATCCAATCCACAAGGACAACAAAGCGGAGCAAATAACAGATGAACCCGTCCTCTCTGCATTGAATTCCACATATACACAAACAGTGGAGTTCGAGGAACATCTTGTGCCATTTGCACATACTGTCAATCATTATACCACTCCCCCTCCCAAGACCACTGCATCTCAATCTGCTCCGAAAGAATCAGTCCAAGCTGTTCCACAACCATCGTTCCCTTCAATATCACAAAATCCATCAACTGCTGCAAGCACATCCGTCGTAGCCAATACTGCATCCGTATCCGAAACTACAGCTGCCACCCCAAAGCATCATATTCCCACCTCAGTTGTTGATACATTACTAATAAATGCCAGTCACACAAGTGATGATGTCATAGTGGAGCTACATGTTATGAACAACTCAAAACTCCACCTGCTGGAGGAGACGAGCATCAATTCCACTGCGGTGGCAGCGAGGGCCGGTCCCATCGCCAAAGCTCTGCCTAGTGTTTTAAAGGTCAAACCTAAAAACAAGACCACGGGTACCAAACCCAAAGGCAGTAAAGTGAAGGCAAAGCCAAAAAAGCTTACAAAGAAAGAAAGAAGGAAGGAGAATAAAACGAAACCTTTGAGAAAAGGAAATAAAGTAAGAAAGGAGAAAAAGTTGAAGGCAACGACCGATTCACATTTTCCGTATTTTGAAGATCACTACTGTCCTCCAGAATGTTCCTGTTATGGGAGGTATGTGTCTTATATTTTAAAGATTGCGCTGATGTTGTCGACTATTGTACTGAAGAAATATTTTTTTTCTTTACAGGGTGGTCCAGTGTTCAGACAAACATCTAGTCAAAATACCTTACGGAATACCGTACAGCTCCCGTTACATTCTTTTGATGAACAACCGCATCGATAGCGTTCAGTCGAACCTGCTCTCTCTCTACGAATCCATGGAGTTCCTGGTGCTCAGCAACAACCATTTAAAAGATGCTGCGATCGAGGGGGCCTTCGAAGACATTCAGAGCTTAAAGAGGCTATACATGGAGCGTAACCTTCTCCGGAGCGTCCCCACCAACCTTCCCGCTTCTCTGGAGGAGCTACGGATGGACGGGAACCAGCTGAGCAGGATATCGGGAGCAGCCATGAGTCGCTGCCCAAACCTGCTAATCCTCAGTCTAAGTAACAACAGTCTGGGTAACAACTCGTCCATCGTCCCTCCAGGAGTGCTTCTTCCGCTGGGTAAACTGCGTACGCTTACTCTTTCCAATAACCGCCTTCCCTCCGTCCCCCTGCAGTTGCCACTCAGTCTCCGAGAACTCTATCTCCGTGGCAACCTCATCCAGCGTCTCCAAGGGGATATTTTCTGGGGTGAGGCGGAGCTACAGGTGCTGGATCTAAGTGCAAATAGACTGACCGATAAAGGACTTGGGAAGGCTTCGCTACTGAATGCCAGTCGCCTAGAAAGTTTAAATTTAGAAGGTAACTTATTGAAACAGTTCCACGGCATTTGCCTCGCACCATCAAAACCCTCAACTTAGAAGGAAACTTCATCTCGAGCATTAGCAAGGATGCGTTTATCTCACTGCCCCAGTTGGAGCACCTGGGCCTGGCACGAAATAAGATCACCAAGGTGGCCGTTGGTGCCTTTAGGGTTCTTCCGCTTCTGCATCAGCTGGATGTGAGTCACAACGCCTTGCGACAGGTACCGCGGCAACTACCAATGTGGCTTCACTCCGTCACGTTGGCGCACAACAAGATCCGCACGGTTCCGCGTGATGCGTTCTGTTGGGGTCGAGGCGACGGGTCAACCCTTAGCCGTCTGGTCAGAGTGCAGCTGGAACATAACATGATAGATTTGGGCCACCTGGACACGCAGGCCTTCCGATGCCTGAGGGGCTTTCAGCTGGTGCAGTTTTACTGAATTTATGGGTAGAAGCGGAATTTACAGGGTCTAGTGAAAAAACGTGTTTGGTTTTTATTTTGTGTCTTGTTTTGGTTTTCCATTAGCGCTTGAGAGCGGTATCTGCCAAATGAGGTGCCGGATAAGATTTCAGAGGTGCCGGCATCGTGTCAAAAAACCTGACTCCCCGTGAGATTATGACTCCCCTGTTTTCCCCTACAAAGGTAAGGATAAGGTGTGGGCTTTAGAGATAGGGACCAATCACAAAGCAGCATCCTAAGTGAATGAACCAATCAGGGAGTCAAAATCTCACGGGGAGTCGGCATTACTGATCTGATCTGGATCCGGCTTGTTCCGGCACAAATTAAGCCCTGATCATAGTACAAAAGAATAAAACTAGTGTTTGGCTACTTATACTTAACAATTTTAAAACATGATTTAGAGCTGCTGTTTAATTAGTACACTAAGGCACATTTGCGATCTTTGAAATGTTACTAGTGATGGTGAATTTTGGTGATAGTGTATTGCTTATGACAATAAAATCGGATCTTGATGATCTTTAATGTTTGAGCCAGTCTTATTTATATCTCCCTATGTTTACCAAAACATAGTTCTTCATGGCTGTATAGGATCTTGTGCTGCAAAGTTGTTTAACATTTTTGTTCAAAGTCATGTTTTTATGATTTAAACAAAGAGATTCGTCTTGACACCTAAGTAAAATATAATCAATGTGTTTTTCATTATCCATGCTGAGAGTGTGTTTTTCTCAAATCTGCTCCTTTTATTTTTCTTGGTAAAGCTTGGAAGGATTTTCGCTTTACTGAGGTTTGCTTGCCACAAGTTGCCAGGTTTAAAGTGAAGAAAAACACATTATTCAGAATTTGGCAGATGTAAGTTGTGAGTTGTAAAGCTCCCCTCTCTCTCATGGGATTGTAGTCTTTTCACGCCCATGACAACCGTTCCAGTGTTTTTTGTTTGTTCTTGGGAAAGCAGTATTCTGCAAACAAATATGTTTGGTTGAAAATATTTGAATGTCTTTTTGTTGAATTCAATAAAAAAATACGTTCTTCACACGTGTACTAAGCTTCATTCACCAGTAGATGGCAGAATAGTATATCCTTAAAAATGCTGCAGGCAGAGCACATTCTTTGTTGTAATTTTTCTTTGACCAGTCCTCACAATGTAGAATGACATTAACTATAATTGTGGCGATATTCCCCTATGAAAATGAACCATGCTTTTTTTTACTAAACATGTTTTGTGGTGTATTGACAACCCTTGGCAAAACAATTGGTTTACTACAGTAACCATGTATTAACTATAATAAAACCATTAATACATTTAGCAAGGGTTTGTATAGAATGTATAGAAACCTGAACACACACAATAAGAAGTATTATGTACCTGTTGTGGGATATTCTTACATTTCACAGAGTAGTGTCAAGACTTGAGGTCCTCACTTTCAATTAGTCGAGTTTACTTAAGAAAACCATACGAATGTGCGGTAGAGTCAGGGAATACATGGGGGAAAGGGATGAAAAGTCTAGTGGAAAGAAGCAAATAGCAACTTCATGTGTAAGGTTGGATAATTCCATCTGTCTAATAATGCAGGAAAGCTACGTGGCACTAGGAGACAGCTGCAAAGAGAGGGAGAGGGAAAAGGAGAGAAGGAGACAGGAAAAAAAGGACTTTATGAAGGTGAAGGACTCTTCCAGAACCTCCCTACAGTCCGGCAGGACCCTGACCCTTGCTTTCTGAGTCTTTTCACTCATTTTCTGTCTGTACTAAAACCAATGTCTTTATATTTGCAGTTGTAAGTCATTGGCTTGTTAAACCCCTCTCTGGGTTTTGACGTTTGTTAAAATCTATCCGACAATTCGTGGTCCATGATGCAGGTGTGCATAGGTGTGCCAGTCTTGGCATCATGCGAGGAACCTCATGAGGTGGAGCAGGATTACCTAAAATTGGTGGTATAGAACAGAAGAGATCGAACTTATTATTGGGTTCTAGTCTCAGCTTGCAGACATCTTACCATCTCATGAACCTGATCCAGATTAGGCTCCTTCGCTGCAGCATTAGGTTATAAAACGTCAGTATTTCGGTAAACTGTTTAGCAATGTAAGACTTGATGGTTTTAAGCGATGGAGAAAAGCAGGAGCAGAACCAAAACCGCAGAAATGTGCAAGTGCTGCTAACGCTAATGCTTACATTCCACTTGAATGCATCAGGATTCAGTCTGGCCTGTGGCTTTTGATGAAACAAAGGGTCTGAACTGAGTTACAATTGAAGAATGAATACAACAAGATGGTCAGGAAATTAAACTCCACCCTGGAAAAGGGAAATGAATAAGCCCATAAGACAAGAGACAATGCGTCTGACCAGGTCAATAAAAAAGAAACCGGTCAGGGCTTGTCTTAAAAACAGATTAGAGATGGGGCAGGGGAATGAGGTAGCCTATGGGGTGATACCTGTACATCGTTGCAGTCCTTCCAAAACCTTGGATGTCCGAATTCGCAGTTTTTCCAGAAATGGAAATAACACTGTTCTTTTTAAATGATTATTATTATGAGTTGACAAGCACCTTTATTTACTTTTCATTGGTTTGATATTTGCAAAACCTAGTGACAAACATAAAGGGAGACTAATAATAATGATTTATGGCAAAAAATTTAAATCACGATGTATGGGGATACAAGGTTTCGGAAGGACATCAGCGATATTCTACAACGCCTTGTTTATATGATTGTTTTATGATCTCTTTATAAAACATTCACTAGAATCTTCTCTCTCTTTGAAAAGATGTGTTCAACTTTCCTTTTTTTTCTTTGCCACATTTACACTTGGTTTACTGTCTACTACAAGCAGTTCACCATTGCAGAACTTCTAATATCATAGTTCCTTGTTATAATGTAAATTGCTTGTTATTTCCTTTTGTATTAAATGAATAACTTATGTAAAAGTATTAAATATTGCCCAAAAGTTTTAAGAAAGCAAAGTTATGTTATGTGAAGCAACCTGACTGCAATTAAGATGATAACACAGTCATAGTTGTGCTTTTATGACTTATGACTTCTTGACAGTTTATCGGTATCAGTCTGGCTTTGAACTGCCATAAATCTCTCTATCCGAATGTTTTAGCTGCTATACCCCAATGCAATGTAAGTGAACGGAGACTACACCTGATCCTAGTCCCCGTCCACTTTCATTGTGGAGGAAAAGAACTGCTTGGAAATTCGGCTAAACAACTTCTATTGTGTTTCACGTCAAAAATGTTTGGGATGGCTTCATAAACAGATTTATGGCATATTTGAACTCGATGGCATGCCTGTGAGAAGAGTGTGATCATGTTATATTACACTGCTATAACTGCAACCGCAGTGAGGTGGCGCTTGAGTCGGTGGAGTGGAAGGGGGAGAGAGAGAGAGTGAGAGAAAGAAAAGAGAGAGAGAGAGAGGAAAAAGGGAGGTGGCAGCAGAGCAAGGGAGTTAAAGAATTGGAGACAGGACCATGGGAGCCAGACGGACCTCTATACAGTCACTACCTTGCTCGTATGAATGCACACATACAGTATATGAAATAACACACGTGTCTGCCCAAAGCTCACGTTGCGTCTCCATCTGTTTATCACCTTTACTCCCTTCCTTTTCATTTAATCTTTGGAATGGACACATGTGCAGTTGTTCAAACCATGTGTCTGCGGACAGCACACGCACACAGCAAACTGACAAATAGAAGCGCTCACACATACACTCTTGCAGGATCCACAAGAGGGCTACTGTGATTACTTTTTACACGAGCCGATCTTAGGCTGAATGAATGTTTTTTTTTCTATTATCTCATTCTGTTATTGCATGAAAATGCAAAGGCATGCACATATATAAATATGCATGCATATAAAGTCAAAAGGAGAACAAAATGAAGTTTTCTTTGGAAAGGTCTGTGTGTGCTTATGAGGTCAGGCCACGCCTCCTCTCTTCTGCACAGCATATGTAGGTTCAGAAATGTGTTTCAGTGTCAGTGGGTGTATATTGGTTCATCTCAGGTTCATCTCATTCATATTCATTTATAGATGATTTAATGCTGTTTAAAATGTTATACACTTCTCTAAGAACATGCACATTTTAAGATCTTAACTGTGTCTTTTCAGACAGCTCCACGTCTTGTTTAACATATAAACAACGGCTTGATTGTAATACTCTGCTTTTCTCAGAATACAATATATAATCATTCATTTAATCCTTAGATGCAGCTCTTGATTTTTTTCAGCTTGAGGAGCATTTATTGAGTGACGTGAGCTTTAAACTTTACCCTGCCCATTCCTCATGGAGCCATATGATAGGATCTGCTGTTAAAGCTAAAAGGTCAAAGGTCAGTCTTCTCCTTTAACACCCTGCCTTCTCTTATCCCTAAAAGTTATCTGTGAAGCAGTATTATGAGATTCCTGAGCTTTCAGGTGTCCTCTTTATGGAGAAATGGGTTCTTTACGAGAAATTCCATGATTTTTCAAAGCTTTATAAGGTTGTTTTTTCAAGGAATGCCACCTTAAGGAAATCACAACTTGGAAAATGGGGTTAAAAACAGAGATGATAGATCTAGAGACTCGAAAGCAGCAAAGAGCAGGTACATTTAATATCAAATGTTCAAGACCTCTATCAGTTTTAAACTTCCCATAAATTAATGAATGGTTCCTCATAGTGAGGGTCTTAAGCAGAGTTTAACTTTAACTTCAATCAATCTTATAATCTTAGTTTGATAAACAGTGGTGTTAAATAAAAAAATATGAATTAACATTTTTAATGTATTTAATTTTCAGAAAATACTAACAACGAAGACAAATCTCTCTTATGCTATTTCTATATTATTAACAATTATTAACAGGACTTTTTGAATTATTAATTATTGTTTCCAAATTTTTATGCTGTGTCACACCATGGGACACATTATTCAGCCCAGTATATTTATATAACTACCCATTTATAGAATACATGGTATTAAAGAATACAAGGTATTATTGAAAAAAATCATAAGACGTACATTAGCTATAAATAAATGTACAGTAACTGAAAAATAGTTGTCCGGAGAATTGTAATCGGACTGTTTTTCTGAAAGAAATATTGACCAGAGACATATTTAAGGACCAAAATATCATAAAGACACTTTTGTCTTTGCCAGTACTATAAGCAACCAACTACAACACCGTAGCAACCTTACAGCAACCATTCTGAATCTAAACACCTTATAACCACCCACAACACCTTAGAATTAATGGCCCGTCACCCATTTTCTTCAGGAAATGTAAAAATCGACTTATGAAAGTCTTGCGCAATTCCTTTTTTCCCTTTCACTCTTAATTTTTTCCCTTTTCCTGACTGGACAAAAAATATCAAGAACACGATGTTTCCCACTGAGCAGACATTACCTAAGCACTACCACGTCTGTGCTTGTCCTCCAATTTTCTGTGATTTTCTTTTCCCCGTACCGTCGACTCCGGTGCATGTCGATTAGAATCAGGAGGGCATCTTTATTAGGTGAGGGGGAAATGCGGGTTTATCGCTAGTCATTACCGCTCGTGCATTTTCATGACACAGCGTTTCTAGGCCTGGAGGCGCTCAGTAATGTGACCTCCAGCGTACCAGACCCATTTGTAAACTTTACTGTGCTGTTTACTTGTGACGAGGCTTATTGCACATCACATAGTGATTCATATCCTAACTACCACACAACTCCCAACTCGCATTCGGTCATGAAACACGGGTGAAAAGATGAAAATCAGAAGCGTCATAAGCCATGATGAGATTAAAGCCATTTTTAATGGTATATCTGAAAGTGCATTACAACCTCTAATGAAGCTTGTGTGTGTTTGGGCAAGTATTCCTTCAGAAGAAGACAGGATATGTTCCTGGAGATAATTATCCTTTTAACATGTTTCCTCTATCACACCAACGCAGCCTCGAGGGCTCCTCTGTGTTTGTGTGTCTGGAGTCATCTGGTGTTAAGCATGAACCTTTGATATACTATCTAACACTTAGAAGTGAATTTGACTCACCTGGCCTTTCAACTTCTTATCTTGATCTTTGTCAATCTCTTGTTTTTTTTCAGCTTTTTCACATTGTCTTTAACAAACTTGTATCGTGCTTTATCTGCTCCTACTTTGGGATCCATTTTAAATTTGGATTTAGTTGAGAATATGAACCTGAAATTATATAATTTGTTTGGCCAAATGATGTTCCAATAATGCTTATATTTAGTATAACAGCACTGGAAGATTTCATATTCGGATCTGTTTCTTACATAATGGTGTCTAATAGCTCAAAAAGAGGTGTTAGGTGGATTTTTTCGCATCCATTATATGTATTGGTACAGTCTATTTACTTTTCGCATTCTAGTGAAAAAATCATACAGTATGTGTTTAAAATAACACAAGGTGAGATGTGACCGATTTTGGGGGGGTTAAATTAATCCTTTAAAATAAAAAATAAAAGATAAATAAAGGAAATATAGATTGGTCATAGATGTCTGATTTGTAGTTGTAGTTCATGTATAATGATAAAACAAAGGTTTTTATTTTTAGGGTATGACTGTAATTTATGATTCAATTTTATGTAATTTATGAGAAATAGGCTCTTTAAATATTGATAAGCAAACTTTTTAAAATTAATTCTTTCTAAAGAAAAAACTATTCTGTAAACTCATTTGAGTTTTAAGAGAGAAATAAAATTGTATAAACTGCATAAAATGTATTTCTTGCAAAGCGATTTTGACTTGTTTTCTAGTAAAAAGAGTAAAACTTCTTAAATCAATCAATCAATTGAAAAACTTGAATTTAGTTTGACTTTTTTCTTATCTATTTTCTCACCCCAAACTTCCCTAATTCATATATTTTCTTTCATAAAACAAGACTACTTATCTTGAGTCAAGAAACTGTATCTTGTTTTAAGAATGTTTAGATATTTGTACCATAAAACAAGACAAGAATGCATATAAAATTCTAATTAGAAATTAATTTTCGCAGTGTGAACAGTTTTGTTGTGTCAAGAAGCCACAAAATATCAATATAAAGCGCGTCAACTCGCAAAGCTGAAATTGTTGCGATCTTGAATCTGGTGTTTAATGTAAGTGTTTTACAACATGTTGGACTCAACTGTGTTCGATCTTTTGCTCTATTCCTTTTTAGCAGTGTTGGACACTTTGAACACGCTTTTGGACACTGTAAATCTCATTTCACATGCTGAATCCATCCCTAATTTGGCTGCGACCCCGAATCATCGGAAACACCAGAACAGCGGCTCATTGCAGATGGAGAAATGAACTAAAGCAGATGTTTTGTGTGTCAATATGAGATCAGCCTCAGGAAACAAAGCCAAGCGGTGCTTGGGTATGCAGGTATTCTGTTATAGTGGGTAAATCAGGCCAGAGTTCACATGCTGATGGATGCTGTTTACAGCGACAGCATGAGAATTGAAATGAATGAGCTGGAACACACACATGCATGCATGCACGGATTGTATAAATAATAATACAGAACAGAAGGCATAAATCTATAACCCATCAATCAACACTTCTGTGTTTTACCATGCCAACTGTTAATGATCTAAAGTCTTGAGAACATATGGATGTAAAGTGTTATTGGATGGTACTGCAGGCTGTAAGTATTGTGTATGAAGTGTGTTTTACAGGCTTTTTCTGTTTCTGGAAACAGTTTTTTTGGAAATCGATTTTTCATAATGCATTATACTGTTAAATTGATTACTGCATGAAAAAAGACGAATTCATGAAGAATGTTAAATGCTTCCTCATTTGTAAGTTGCTTTGGTTGAATGTGTCTGCTATATGAATACATGTACATGTTTGAATATCACTTTACATTCATGCATAGCAGATGCCTTTTCCCAAAGAAACTGAATACATAATGAATACATTTACATTTAATTTTCCTTTGTGTGTTTCCTGGTGGCAATTTATTAGAAATGTTCTATTGTATTAGGCAATCATAACTATAACAGTTTCTTTCTAACCTAACGCGAAATCTGATTAGTTGATGAATATTGAATGTTGTTGTTTGTTACTTTTAAAGGAATATTATATTATTTTGAACTCTCTCTCTCGCTCTCATTTTTCAATTTAAGTGTGCTTTATTGGCTTGGCAAAATGCACATTCATATTGCCAAAGCATTTGCAGCTGGGCTACGTATAAAAATAGTGCAAGTATGTATACAAACAAACAAAGAAATATAATAAAATAAAATGGCGTGATGTATGTATTAACCTAAAGTGTAACCTAAAGTGGTCTATTATATATGTAAATAGTTTAAACAATGATTTACAAAAGCAAATATACATATTAAAGGGTTCATATGGCACGAACACGTGTTTTTCTGTGTCTTTGATGTGTTATAAGTTGCCCATGCATGTATTGCAAAAAATGAAAGTGTCGGAACAAAAGCTGCATTCTATCTAAAAGCGAATGCTCACCCAGACCTGCCTGAAACGCCTCGTGTAACCACACCCCCACAAATCCACGTCAGTTTGTGGTATGATTTGACTAAGATCGCCCAAATGTATATGCAAGTAAGGTGGGCGTACCTGTCAGTACAATAGGCCCTTTTCACAATGACGTAACTTAACTTCCACCTTTTCGCAAAGCAGTGTATCATAACATCCGTCTTGCAACAAACAAGAAGAAGAAGAAGAAGAACTTCCATTTTGCCGTCGGCGGGAATTTAACGACAGTAAAAAAATCTGACAGAACATGTATTCAAGAACAAAAAAGAAAACAAAACACTTACCTTCATAATCAAACAGGTAGTGTTCGACGAAGAATTTGTATCCCTTATCTAGCTTTGATCTTGTCATAAGCGAAAATGTGTCTGCAAGATGTTGTACATCATCTAGCCGTATTTGTGTCAGCTGTGCAAGGGACTTGGTAACTCCATTCTGAGGCGCTAGCGGAAGTAATGCTACACTGCTTTACGGCAGAACGGGAGATGCGTTACGTCATGTGAAAAGGGCCTGTTTATTTGGAACCTGATGTTCCAAATATGGTAAGAGGCATTACATTTCCGTCAGACGCTTGCAGTATTTGACCAATTCGACCACTACACACTGGTTAACTGGCCAATCCTATGACCCCTTTAAGTAGCAGAATAATGTAATGTAAAGTAATACAATTTTATGTAGGGAAACGTAAGGGCAGATTCATTGTTTTCCCTTTGTTGTGACAGGCAGACACATATTGTGCTGCTAATACACAGCAGTCCTTGTGTTGTGTGTGAATGGACTTGTTTTTTCCATAAACATTGTCTGTGTATCTCTCTCTTTCCCTTTTAAATAGTGGGTAACTCATTTTTCCTCCTTTTGTGGTAGCAAAGCAGGCAACTAGTTGTTGGTGTCTGGAGTTGTTGGATATGTGCAGTATTCGGCAAAGAACAGAAGAGCAAACACACACGTCCAAGAGAAACAGATCGAGCTGCCACACTGGTATTATGCCCCAGAGGATTATGGGAAATCAGTCCCACTGGGCATGAAGGGAGAGCCACAAAAGAGGATTCACTGTGACATTAGGATCTCAATTGTCTCAGACAGAATGTGATGCACAGAAGGCAGATTTAGGGGTGACAATAATGTGAAAGAGGTTGGTTTTATTGTTGAGTCAGTTGCATTCTAGGCATACTGTATTGAGGTAATGCCTTGTGGCATTTGCAAAATTTACTGTAACCGTTCTGAAAAACTGACAGTAGTTTCAAGCTTAGGTGCACAATTTCTACTAACAGTGATTATAAAAAGGAAAATGAAATGGGGACTTTAAGATGATTGTGTTATAGGAAAGCCCAGAACGAAAATCCAC
This sequence comes from Triplophysa siluroides, assembly GCA_006030095.1. Classification (NCBI taxonomy): domain Eukaryota; kingdom Metazoa; phylum Chordata; class Actinopteri; order Cypriniformes; family Nemacheilidae; genus Triplophysa; species Triplophysa siluroides. The sequence continues at coordinate 744,746 of VCII01000924.1, forward strand.
AGAAGGCTGTCGTAAATAGTTAGATGTTAATTTGACTGTGGACTGTAAATAATTTGTTAATTTAATATAAAATAGACAAACTATGTTTTGTGGGTATTTATTCCAAACAATTTGGTCACATTAGCCACTTAATATTCATGAGTCATTTTTGCACTTTAAATTGATAATATTGTGCATTTGATGCCTTTCATTCCAGGAAAAAATATTTCTTGTGTTTACTATAGTAAGGTAATGTATTTTATATTCTGTGGGGTTTTGATTCGGTTGCCCCTGCATGCACTGATGCAAAGAAAAAGGTACAGACAGACTCTCTTCTCTCTTTCTCTCAAACGCACACACAAACGCGCAGCTAGATCAAAACAGACGCAGCGATGGCCAGGCGCCGAGGGCTGACATATACAAAGGAAGTGTTTCGTCTGGCAGTCAGTGTTACCAGGCATTCCCGGCGGCAAAGCCAACGGCTCCATTCTGTACAGAATGGAAGAAAGATGGCTGACCTTCTATTCAGCCACTCACTCGGCTGGATATTTCCAAGAAGCGCAACAGCCGCCATTCCGTGTGAAGAAACGCACCCAGCAATCTCGTCCAGCAAGTTAGAGTTATTTGTTGCTTTCGCATCTCTACGTATTCGTTTAGTCGAATCTCAATAGTTTAGATTCGCCAAGCTTCAAAGCTGTGCGATAAGGAATGACTTGAATAATGGTTCAAGATGTTTAGGATGGAGCGGGGGGTTTTCACCGTTTATTCCAGCTTTAGCCAGGAGAGCAGAGCCAAGGCCTTAACATAATCAACAGGATCGCAGAAGTCTGGGAGCAATAAACTGATGGGAATGTTCTTTCGTGGCAGACGGTGAGAAAGAAAACGAGAAAGGAAAAAACAAGCACATGACAAGCACTTGACGTTTTTTTGCAAGAGTTACGTAGTTGAATACTGTTAGTATCAGCTTTCTGATAGGATTGTAGAGTTTCAATAGTTGCATACAGCACATTGTAGTTCAGGCGAGTTTTGCCATTTTCAGACGGTTGCCACCATCATTTGTCCCTAAGCTAAGCCATTAACCCCTACTTTTGTCTGACTGACATTACAATTGGTTTAAAAGAACAGGATGAGCGACGTGTTTTTTTCCTGGATCATGGTCTGAATCTTTTTTCCCTCCGCTGGCCCTTTCCTGACCAGCCAGACTCCAGATCTCCCATGAATTTGTGCATTCCTCTTGTATTGCCTAACACATTTCTTGTCTGGGTGTGTGTATAGTATTGTAGAATAGAGTGTTTTGTTGGTGGTGGTCAGTATTATCGTTTTATTGTGCGTGTATGAGAATGATGAGCGTTTAGGGTAAAGCATCTGTTTATATTACATTCATGGACATTTCTTAGAAATACACAGACATTTGGCTCTCTGCGGTTTTCTAAAAAATGATCTTGGGGCTAAAGGAGAGGAAATTTGTACAGCTTTTTAAAAGTTCAAATGGTCGGATGGATGGAGTTTATTGATCCCAAATAGGAATGTGTTAGCTGTTACTGATCTTTTCACTTTTGCCTTTTTTTCAATTTAGTACCTCTTCTGACCTTGGTAGGAGACAATTTATGTACACACAGACACGCAATACTACGGACATTCCACAATATGCTTTAAAGCTTGAAGAGACTGGTGAAGACATCACATATTTGACTAGGGGTTAAGCTATTTCCAAAGTACATAGAGCACAAATGCAGAGATATCAACATGTACACATGTTCAAAACATCAGTTTTCTAGGGGTCAAATAAAATTGTTGGACTTCTTAATTGGCCTTAATTGGTTTTCTCCAACCTGATCTCAAGGGAATGTATTGCTATTTTACGAGGTAGCTATTTTACGTATGAATTCATGCAAAAAACATAGGATCAATAAAAAAAGCAATCTTGAAGCCCCACCCCTAAACCTAATGTCACTGGAGCAAAAGCATGTACGAATTAGCTCAAATTAGCCACCTTGTAAAATAGCTACATTTTTTGCCATGAGATCAGATTGTGTTGGTCTTCTCACACATTCAAATCTTGTGGAATAGCAGATGTTTAATTTTTAGTTACACAACCAATGAAAAAAAAAGCCACCCTGAAAATTTACAAAAAGTGTTTTTCTCCAGCTTTTGTGCTTTAGAGTTACAACCCTCTTCTGGCACATGACTTTGTTTGTGTAACACGAAATGTTAGTTTAATTTCCCATTCGCTTTAGTGGATCCAGTTGAGCCAAGGGTATATTCATTTACATTCCCATCAGCATACAATAAAACATATCTTATATTTTGCACATGTGTGGTTCCATACATTGCAAAGACATTTCAGTCTACCTATTGTGGTCCAGATGTCAGATCCATCTAGAAGTTAAGATTGATCGCTATTTGATGTAACAGTTGGAATAATTATTCATGTGTCATTTCATTGTTTTGATCTATCCTTCAGTCTTAAAAATAAAGGTGCTTAAAAGGTTCATGACAGCGATGCTGTAGAAGAACCATTCCTGGTTCCACAAAGAACCATTCATTCAAAGGTTCTTTAAAAGAACCCTCTCTGTCGTACCTTTTTTCACTACAAAGAACCTTTTGTGAAACAGAAAGGTTCTTCGGATGTTAAAGGTTCTTTCTGGAACCATTTACACATAAAAAGTTATTCTGTAATTGTGAAGCACCTTTATTTTTAAGATTGTTTTCAAACATCTCTATTTCTCACGTTTTCTGCATTTGAAATTCATAAATCCAGACTATTTCTCAATTTATTTATTATAATCGAGAAAGCTTTCTCAACCAAGAAAATGACTTTAAAAACATTTCTTCACCTATGACGATAACTACAACGATAACTATATTGGCGTCCACACCGACTGACGGTAACAAAAAGGTTATGTTAAGTCTATGCTTGTGCGTGCAAAAAAACTGTCAATGACGCAAAAACTAAAACGTGTGAATATGATGGTACAAATCGTAAGACTTGTTCTGGATTAGTTTGGCGTATCATAGTTTCTACTGTGCAGTGCTATTGATTGTATGATGTCTCATTTCGTTTTTTCTCATTTAGTTGAATTTAGTTTTGGCTTTCTTTGGCATAGTATGTACAGTAAGTGTATTTAGTTGCAGTTTCTGTAGGCTATTCTTTTATTTGGAGACTGGATTTATTAGCAGGTTTGTGGTTGGTTGCTTAGAGAAGTTCTGCTTGGTTCTTCAGGGTTTTGGCAGGTTTTATATTGTTTTTATGGTCGTGTTGGGCTTTGGTGGTCTCGCTACTCAGTTGGCAGCAGTAAAAGCTGGTGTCTGATGGAAGCTACTGCATAAATCAAATCCAGACTAAACCAGAGAAACAGACACCAGATTAGATCAGTCCGCTTCCTCTTAGACTTTCTTTGACTACCAATATTTTTTAACAATTACAGTCTTAAAGTCTTATGGCGTATAGTGATTGTATGAATTAGATTTAAAATTTTCTTAAAAAGCTTCAGTTCTTCAGAACAATTCTGATTCTGACAAGATTGTCCCCCTGAATTTCAGCGCAACAGTCACAAAACTGCCAAAGTATTACACACGTCCTGGAGCACAGTGATACTTTAGTGATATTTCAACAGAGCTTGGAAAACCTTGCTAATACATAATGAACGTTAGCCAAATGTTTCTGATATATGCACATGCTGTGACAGCAAATCTGTAATAACCATATTAATAAAAACAAAACAAATCTGAAATTGTGTAGAAAGGAGGTTAGAGAAAGCATTCCACACCCGCCCACATACTTCCACAGCTGTATTTTCTCTGCGGTTTTGATTTCAGATGTAAAGTTGTGTGTGGTTCTCTGTGGTGATTGTGGTTGGCGATACTGGGATTAGATCAGAGCGGCTTTTGGAAGCGGCCGTCATCAGTCATTTTACATCAGCTCAATATAAACATTCAGATGTTAAAAAAGGACGTATCTAAACCAAACAACCAAATGATGTTTGTCTTTGATGTTTGACTTTTGACTCAAATCTATCTGTCTGTCCACACACAGTCAAAGGTTTGTACATGCTTCTCATAATCCCACAGATTTTTAATCTAAAACAGATGTTTAGCAGACACCTCCGTTTTAAAGACTTTTGATTTAAATGAGTTTAGTTTAGGTGAAGTTAATTGTCAATGTATAAAGTTCTTCACAAGCCTACAATTTTAATAAAATTTTCATTAGATGTGAATAAATTAAACAGATTAGAAAGAGAAAAAAGTCGCCAACAGATATGCAACCACACATCCTACATGTGTCTATTTTTTCCAGGTTATATTCAAGGCTGCCATCAATGACTTATGTTGTATTTTACTTTTGTATGTTGTAGTTTCATATTTTTTTGTCATAAAATTGTTGTTTGCCAGTAAAACACTGCTTTGGAATGACCACACACCATACAGAGGATATGAGCCTTTGTTTTGGCTTTTTGGTTGTTTTTTCAATAAAACTCACCGTGGACAATTGTAAGTGTAGTTGACTCGCCATGTAAATATTGTTCACTTCTCCAAATCTATAGTGCGTCTGTTTACGCTAGACTTAGATGACCCTATAACTTTTTTCGCGACTTTCTCTCTTTATCCTTATCCTTATCATTTTCCTTTTATTCTTTTTCAGTGGTGCAGCTGTTCTGCAATAACAAAGATAGTGGTTTGGGATTCATTGTGCTACACCACAGCGGTTTGGTCAGCTCTCTGCTCGCAGGTTCTAATGATACTAACAGACTTTGGTCTCCCTTACCGTACGCCACATCTCACGTCTGGAGGCTGGTCTGCAGATACGCCAAGCATAAGGCAGACAGAGCAGCTTGCCACTCTGTGCTTGAACCAATTCAGAGATTGAATCCAGATTGCTGGTGAAAGTTGAGTCATCGATCTTGTTGCGTTGTGTAACTGACCGTTGAAATGCTGTGGGATTTTACAAAAATTACTTCTATAGAAATGATTCAAAGTGTTTGTCTGATCAGGTTTACAGGAAACTGAACATGGTTGGACACGTCCTTTGTGACACTATGTGAATTTAAAACCGATTCCTGCTCGTGGGCTTTTTTACTGTGGGTTAAAAGCTCTGGATGAGTAAGCTCTTCTGTTTCTCTTGACATTTAGTGTAATAGTTTTTTCCACATTAGGGTTTACAGCTTATATGCAAGGACACAGCCAAAAACTACTGACAGCAGAAGGGACCAAGTGTCAACTATTCTATAGGGTGGTGTCAAAAACAGCTGGAACATGCTTTGATCTCATTAGTCCAGCATGAATTACAGGAAAAGAGATCAGATGCAAAGAGGAGGGAATTAAAATGCAGCAGAGTGCCCATATGGAGGAGAAATTCATAGTCATTCACTCTAATTTCTTTTGCAAAACCCAGTAGAGAAACTAGGGTCTCGTGGACTGGGTCTATTCTAAAATAACAATTCTAAAAGATAAAAAAACAAATCATATAATGTTGTTAAATAAAAATTTGTTTACGTCCAAGACTGTATGGCCATTTGGTTCAATTGATCTGTTAGTTGGTTGATCCGGTTAATTTAGGCAGATGCCAACATCAACAGATTGCATAACATGCTCTCATCCTCAAAAACCATGAAAAGCAAAACCCACTCTACAGTATATTAAATACGGGTTCACTTTTCACGAGGGTAAACATGGGTTGTGCCGACCACAATATGGTTCGTACAATAGTGTTTTGGCTGCTAAGAGCATAAAACCATAGAAATTTAAGAGATATTTAGAAACCAAAATGATCAAATTTCGTATTCGGCCCGTGCCATGTTAATAAATAGGCTTCATGGCTATTTAAATAAAGCTCAATGTTTCATTTTAAGGACGCTTTGGTATTGTGTGGGGTCACCACTTGTGCGGTGTTTCTGAAGTTAAGCCTGTTGATAACCAATTGTTTCACAACACTTTTTATAAGGGTGAATAAAATGATTTTGATTTTATTGGTCTGAGAAAGCAAGTAAGTAACAGCGAGGCAAAGGAAGAGAGTGAGAAGGATAAAATGTGAAGCTGGTAAATAGAAGGGTGTGGGTCACACAACTGTGTCTGGGTTTTATGTGGACATTTGGCTGCGGCCTCAGGTTTACTGGCCAGGCCTCTTGACTTTGAGCTCAGCCCAGGGCAGCTGGCCGGTGGGGAAGATGAACATCATCCATATCCTGTACTGATATCCCGCCATCTTGCAGTCTCAAACTTTCCACTAAGTAATCACACAGGGTCTCCATGGCTCAACGTGTCCTTGTATCTAACACATAGTGCAGGGATTGGTGTGAACAAACTGAACATCTCTTGATTTGAACATTATGATCCAAACACAAAGGCTACTGTAGAACCCTACGCTTCCAGACTTTTGGGTCAAAAAGGGACGAACCCAACCATTGGATTAAATAAACCAAGCAAATGGTTTAGAAAAAAATTTAGTAAAAGAATTTCTAGGCGCAGCCAGGGGCCGGAGGGCGTCGGGTTTGGGGACCACACAATTTCATCTCTGCTCTTTGCGGATGATGTCGTCATGCTGGCCCCATCAGACCAGGACCTTCAGCATGCACTGGGACGGTTTGCAGCCGAGTGTGAAGCGGCTGGGATGAGAATCAGCACCTCCAAATCTGAGGCCATGGTTCTCAGTTGGAAAAGGGTGGCTTGCCCACTTCAGGTAGGTGGAGAGTTCCTGCCTCAAGTGGAGGAGTTCAAGTATCTGGGTGTCTTGTTCACGAGTGAGGGAAGGATGGAACGGGAGATTGACAGACAGATCGGTGCAGCTTCTGCAGTAATGCGGTCGCTGTACCGGTCTGTCGTGGTGAAGAAGGAGCTGAGCCGCAAGGTGAAGAAGGAGCTGAGCCGCAAGGCGAAGCTCTCGATTTACCGGTCAATCTACGTTCCTACTCTCACCTATGGTCATGAGCTGTGGGTCATGACCGAAAGGACAAGATCCCGGATACAGGCGGCCGAAATGAGCTTCCTCCGCATGGTGGCTGGGAGATCCCTTAGAGATAGGGTGAGAAGCTCGGTCACTCGGGAGGAGCTCAGAGTAGATCCGCTGCTCCTCCACATCGAGAGGGGCCAGCTGAGGTGCCTCTGGCATCTTTTCCGGATGCCCCCTGGACGCGTTCCAGGGAAGGTGTTCCGGGCATGTCCCACCGGGAGGAGACCCCGGGGAAGACCTAGGACACGCTGGAGGGACTATGTCTCCCGGCTGGCCTGGGAACGCCTCGGTGTCCCCCCGGAAGAGCTGGAGGAAGTGTCTAGGGAGAGGGAAGTCTGGGCATCCCTGCTTAGACTGCTGCCCCCGCGACCCGGCCCCGGATAAGCGGAAGAAAATGGATGGATGGATGGATGGATGGATGGCAAATGGTTTATATTTGACCCAACAATAGCTCAGAAGTTTATAACCAAACGGTTGTGTTCATCCCCTTTGACCCAAATGCTGGGTTGAAAAGAACTCTGAGTGTATTTACCGTAGGGGGCCTTCCAACTGGGGGCTTTCATTTTACAAATCGCAGCCCCTATTACAGTTCTGTTATTAAATTAAGGCCTGTTTTCACAGACACGGTTTAGCTTAAGCCAGGACTATGCCTTAGTTGAATTAAGATATTTATGTCGCTTTTTAGAAAAATGCCTTAGAAGAATACATTGCTGGTGTGCATCTTGAGACAAAACAAATGGCACTGATATATTTTGAGACATTTCAGGGCAAGGTCAATTGAATTAAGACAGGTCACACATTCATTCTAGTCTGGGATTTGCCTTAAACCTAGTCTATGAAACCGTGCCTAAATGATTTGCTAGATTTTTTTGATGTGGTGCTAGTAAGCAAGTGACCTTGATCAAGGTCTACCTTAACCCACCTGCTTTTCATCATCATAAATCTTAATGCTTTTCTGTATAGACAACCATGGGCAAGGTCATGTTGGTGCAACAGCTCGGCTATGATTTGGCAGGAAATTTCTAGCCTCAAACTGATTGTATGGTTCATTTTAGCCTATAATAGAAACCATCAGAACAGGGCTTTGGGGAAATTATAAATGGCTGTTAGATTTTATCGATATTTAAAATGATATTAAAACTTTCCTTCAGGAAACAACTTTACCACCATGTGGCGTATATGGCCTTTTGCATCCTTGTTATTTACTATTATTATTTGGATATATTTCTGGCTGAACCTGCTGTACATGACATACATGGCATATAACCCACAACCTCTTATTTCGCACAAAGCATACCTATGGACCGACATATCTCATAGCCTGATAACGGACTAAGCCCTAAAATCCTCAACCCCTAAAATTTCATCCATCCAAGCGTATAACATTTCTCGAATGTGTGACATAAAATCCCCAAACCTCACGGACCAAATTTTATTTAGGCTGTCTGAATCCTGCCAATCAATCTTTCAATCAGGACACAGTTAACATTAAGTAACAGAGAAACACAGAAAAAATGAAAAGCAATGAGAAAGTGGGTTTATTGAACTTGATTTCAGTAACTAGCTGAACGTGGGCCAACTCCTCCCTTCGCATTCGGAGCCCATCCATTTTCACATTGAATGGTCTTCCATGCCTGTTACTCAGTGCAAATAAACAAGCCCGACGCTGAGTTGAAAATCGTGTGCATATGAGTGCGGTTGGGGTTAAGGATCACTGAATAAGTTTCCCGTTTCAAAAGAAACAAAAGTGTGGTGGGTAGAAAAGGGGGAATGTTTCCTCCTTTTGAAAAAAAAAAACAGTCCACCAAAAGAACACAGAAAGAAAACTCAATGCAATCGGGAGGGGTGAGATCCTGGGTTGCCTATCTTTACCAGATGACATAGAATGGGAAACAACACTTTCATCCAAAACCTCTAGTCTCTCTATCCTATTATTTTCCCTGCTTTAACCTTCCCTGCATCTCACTGTCTGCTGTTCTTTTTGAGTCGTTATTTCTCCTTTTCTTGTTCCAAACTGCATTTGGAACGCTCTAGACGGGGGGAAGTTCTTGTCCAATTGTCTCATTTGAGAGGGACGAAGAAATCAACCCCTCCTTCTCTCTCTCTCTCTTTCTCTCTCTCTCTCTCTCTCTCTCTCTCCCTCCCCTTCACTTTTCCTTTCTCTCCCTCTCCGTCTCTCTCTCCATCCCCTCCCCCCGTGACAGAGCACACCTGCCTGATCTTGGCTGCAGGCGTCCACACAGCGATCAGCTCTCGGCCTGCCGTGCTGCTCATCAGCTCCATCCCTCTCTGGATTTGTGGGTGTTCATCTCTACGCTTGTCGTACTCGCAGGTAAGCTCGACTCCACATGCACTCACAGAAAACTTTCTCATCGAGTGAGGATTTCGATGGAGTTTGATCGGCTTGTCTCAACGAGAGGATGCAGTTAGGTTTTGAAAGGATGCAGTTGGTTTTGAAATGTTGGTTTGGTGGTTTGCAAAAATCTAAGAGTTTGCATTGGTTTTGCTTCTTGATTAAAGATGACTGATGTTTAACTTTTTATTGCAATTGCTGTGTGGTCTTAATAACTTCAAGATGAAGGAATAGTTCTGAGTTCTGGTAAATGAGGTCATGCATTTATTTCAAAGCTCTCTGTATTTTTTGAGGTGCTTTGGTAACTTGACGTCCTTTCATTGTTTGCATTCTTCTAAGAAAACCATTTGTACTTTTTCATGCGCATATCCGCTTGTGATTTGAAGGTTATCGATTACTAATGCATGCCACATGAACCCATCTCCCTTTGGTGGTGTAATTTGTCTTTTTGCTTTGAGAGGTGAGGACAGGGGTGGGCGAGACATTTTCTAAGTTTGCCAAAGTGTGACGAGTTTTCCTGCTTTTTGCTATTCTACACAAACTCACTGTGGTGAAAAAAACATTAACTTTGTGAATGCCCTTATTTTCCCTCTGTTCGTTCTTTTATTATGCTACAGCATTCTTTCCTTTTGTGCACCCCTTGGCATTTAGATGTTAAAAAAATTCTGTGTAAGGCCCGAAACAGAGCAGGATTCCTATCGTGACGGCAATCTTCCCTGATAGACCTGTCTGAAAGAGCAGAGGGGGACTGAAGAGGTTTTGCACAGACATTTTGGGCTCTGGTCTTTCTCTTACTCTCTCTCTCTCTCTCCTCTCTCTCTCCATATCTACTTGACTCTACTCGATCCAAAAGTCTTTTCCCATGGCATGGAACCCAGAGTGCCTTCAGCCACTTGAGCTAAAGGAAATGCTTTATTTTGAAGGTTAAAGAGAGAGACAGAAAGAAAGTGTGGTACCGGTGTTTTATTAATCCTGTAATGATATAGCTTCCCTCCAATCACAGGCAAGTCTGACAAGGCACTTCCTGGTAATCCCACCGCAAAATTCCCAGCTAACTCAAAACATTCTGTGGGGGGAGAAAGGCAGCTCGGGGTTATTTTCTGCAGACTTTTCATTGTTTCATAGTAAAGTTTTACAAATGTACTATAGTAAAGGTAAATTGGACCACTTTTTGATTTTGAGATGAATCTGTGGCCCTATTAACCTTTTCCAAATACAACTATGGAAAAAATTGGGAGACTATTTCAAATATACGTTTAATATAAATAATCACTGTTATGCGTATTCTGGCCGTTCCGTCACAGTGCCTGTTAAATTTCAAGAAAATAAAAATACACATCAGGAGTGACACAAAGCTACCCGAAAGCAATGTGAAAGACCGAGGGCATGCCAAGACACATGGATGCTGTGCTTAGAAATCAATGTCATTACATCAAATATGACTTTTTTCAACTCTTCAGGTATACATGTAAAACACTATTATTGTGTTTAAAAAAAAATATTATGAAAGCAGTATTTGAGGTCTAAAAATGTCGCATCTTTTTTATACATTTGTAATTCAGAAGAAATGTTAATAGAATGAATATTTCACCTAAACACATACAGAACCTACAAAAAAGGATGAAATAATTTTTAATTTGTTTTATTCAGAGCTGTGCAGTAAAATAAGAGTTTTGTGGGTCTCATTTGAGATTGCACAATAACTCTGGCACACCCCCTTTTTTGTATATTTTGCTTGTGGATGGCTATTAACCCTCTTAAATTGTAACTGTAAACAGAACATTTCCTCCAGATGCCTCCAGGGCAGGCAATAAGTGTTCGAAAGCCACGGGTCTCCATGTGTCTGTAACACTGTGATGTTAGGAAGAGAGAGTCATTAAATGGTGGGCATGCTGGTCTGCAGGCTGCTTTTTACCCCTTTAAGGAACAGAAATTGGACTTTTGGTTTTGAAGTCATGGTCGAAGCAATGCTGTTTATGACAGAAATTAAAACCATGCCTTAGAGAAATGTAGACAGAAAAAAGCAAATGCGAGTCTGTGAGTGAGTCACAAAGAGGGCAGAGAGACACAGATAGAGAAAAAGAGAGAGAGAAGGAGACTTATGGGTATATAGATGGACTGCATATGCAATTTCCCAGTCTTAAAATAAAGACAGTACAATCATGGTCAATAACTCCAATGTTATTTCTTTCATTTTCTCATGGGCCAAAATAATCAGCCGGTCTCCACCGTAAAATGGGTTGTTCGGTGTTTGAATTACTTTTTGTGGCTTTGGGGTATAGATCCCTTGATGGCAACCATTTTGATGGGCTTATCCATAGTTCTGATCTGTGAGAAAGTCTAATTGTATTCTGGCAGTGGCTTTGGATTGTGGGTTAGTGGTCTGGAACCGTTTCGACCGCTGAGACCAGAGTGGTTGAAAGCCTTTTACATTGGTGTAGCCCAAGAGTGCAGTGTGCTGAGCTGAATCCTAAGCCTACTTTTTTACATTTATTATGATTTTTTTTGGTGCATTAGTTTTGAAACATGAACCATTGGAATGAGCAGATAAAACATGGTTGGAACTCTAGGGGAATTCTGGGTATTTTATGGGTTTCTGTTAAGGAATGCTTTCAACAAATAGAGAAATAAAATAATGGGTGTAACAAGAAGATTGGACTGTGTGAGTCTCTCTGCGTTGGCTTAAAACGGAATGTTGAATTGTTTTAAAGACAAGCACGCCTGTTTTAAATGTCCTGCAACCTGTAAATGCCGTTCTTTGAGTCACACTGTTCTTAAATGCGTAGTACCAAAAACCAACATAATCTTTCACCTCACTTCTATTAAACCATTTCTTTGTGGAGACACATCAGACCTGCTGTGATTTAAAGTCCTGCACAACCAAAAGATTGAGTGGAAATAAGTACGGAGAATGTGAGATGGAAAGTTCTTAATTTGTTGTTTTTTTCCTCTAGATTATTAAAAGTCCACATTTTTAAGACCAGGGAACGTCCAGTGCTGATTCTGGGTTCTGTAAAACACTTTGCTTGGATAAGACTGTTGCCCGACCCACAGACAGAGGAAAATCTGTCTTGTAAAAGTCTTGCTTAAGCTGTGATAAATCATATCTCAAGTCTATTTCTTCAAACTAATTACTTCTAATCACTGTAACGTTAAGCTGATTCTGGTCCATTGGATCAAGCCAAAGCTATTCTGTTCAGCTATGGTGCCAAGACAAGATAATTCCGAAATATCTCAAGAGTGCTGTTGTAACTGCATATCAGCCGTAGCTAAACGCAGCCCTGTTCATATGCAGTGCATGAATATGATATTGCTTTATATTGCAGTTCTATAAACAAATATCGTGACTCTTGAAATGTTGCTTGGCCAATGAAATTAGAAGACTGGAGCAAGCAACACATTTTTTTTATTTACTTTTTGGAACATTTTGTCACAAAGCACCTATTCTCATGAGCTGTTCTGATTTTCGTTAAGTTTCCCCTGACACTATCAGTTTGTTTGCCTGGCATTCACAGCAGCCTGTGGTTTGTTGACAAGACGCAACTAAAATGCAGCAGCAGCTCTTCCCATGATCCTTTGCAAACAGAATCAGTCATGGTGACATCCAAAGCAGGAATATATAATGCCTATAGGGCTTCTCATACTGCTGACCAAGCTTTGATGTGTGGCTTCATTTCTGCTGGAAATATATTCATCCTTTGGCTCAGTTAGAAGAGAAACACCAAGGTCATGGTTCAAATCCAAGTATATATAAGCGTCTGCCAAATGCATAAATGTACATGTATATCTTGAATGCACTGTAAGTCAATTCTGATAAATGTTTCTGCTAAATGTGATGAGGGTATTTTGTAGACATTTAACCTGGAGACCACTTTAATGATAAATGGTCTATATACAAGCCTGAGAACATAGTAGTGCATTTTATAGCAAATTTATCAGAGACCATGCTGTTAAATAAAACAGCAACAGCATTGTTTAAAAATGCATGTTGTTCTTTTTGAAACACGATCGTAGTGCCGTTGTTGGCCCTGGAGAAACCTCTGAAAATGGGTTCAGTATGGTCTCCCGCAGTGCAAATCAACAGTAACAAGGTATCTGAGGTTGAAGGTCACTTTGCATTGAGAGGTGGGAGTCAGTTTTTCCCATTTTTTGTTTTATAAAACTCATAGGAGTTTGAAACTCTAAACTTGCCTGTTATAACCTTCCCTCAATAAAAGCAAGATTGATCATGTTGGTCTTTTCAGCCCAGATTCAGTATTTTTAAATACAAAGTTCCTGGCTCTAAAGTGATTTTCAGCCTGCTCTCTTACATTTCTACAGTTCTTCAATAGCATACGTGGCCCAAATCGAACTACACAGGTCCTCGCCAAGTATAAATGCATTGAGCTGCATCACCAACTCCTGTTGCTTCAGGACTTATGGAAAAGCTGTTTTCCAGATGAGGCTTTCAAGGTCGGATCCTCACGTTTCCAGAGTTAAAGCACATAAGCAGAGTGGTTTTTCACTGTCCGTTACCATTCATCTACTGTAATTATGCTGGATGTTGATTACATGGACCTGAGATGACCCTGAAATGTTGAACTGAGCTATGGGAGTCACCTACTTTGCAATTTCCATGTCATTTGGCAGCTCGCAGCGCCTCCCCAGACATATGTTTATGTGGACGACGTTGAGCACTCTGTCTGAGAGAGACGACAGTTTTATTCTTCCTGACTAAAGGCATGAATGACTTTGGGTATGGAGTTTAAAACCAGGTCAAACATCAACAGTTCTCACAGAGTTAGTGTATGAACAGTCCACGGCGTTTGCCTAAATTGTTTGATACCCCTCGTTCCAATGCCAACCACCGTTTAACCGTTTAATATTTTGTGGTTTGTCAGTATGTGTAAAGTGCACTTATAGATTTACCAGTGACCTGATAGCTCGGCTGAACAAAAGAATAGAAAAAGAAAACGTATGGTTTTCAATAAAATACTTATTATAATGACCAAAAGTTTAATCAATAAAATCATTTAAAAACTCCTTTTGTAGTGTGTTTTGGGCATTGTTCCAATAAGATTTAATGTGTCCTTTTGGTTCCCATCTGCCACAAACCAGCAGAAACCATTAAAGTTTCCATTAAAACCAATACAATTCCCATTATAACCATTAAACTTTCTATCATGTTTTGGCCAAGGTTCTATTGTTTTTTTCCAGCAAAACATTTACTTTCAGCTTTCAGACTCTGTTTTCAGCCTATAGCACCTACATAGCTCAGTCACATTCACTTTTCCTACATCTGCCATTTGACATTTAACTTCTCACCTTTCACCTCATTGCTCTCCAATGCCACCAGAGACCTCACCCGTTGTATCACCTCTGACCTTTAACCCCATTTCCTCTTTGTGCTCCAGGCCTTCACCAGCAACATGAAATCGGCCTGTCTTTCCCTGCTTCTGGTGTCTGTATGCTGGGCTCTACCCTTTCGTCAGTCCGGCTTCCTGGACTTCATGATGGAGGATGAGCCGGCCTCAGGAGATGGTCCAGACTCTAGCAAACCCATAATTCCCCAAACTACAGAGGAGCCTGACAAGGATCTGATGCCTGAGGGACCTGAAGGACCTTTCTGCCCCTTCCGATGCCAGTGCCACCTACGAGTCGCTCAGTGTTCGGATCTAGGTAAACTGCTTTATGACATAAATTAGACTAGACTGCTTGCTGGATGGTACATGTACTTTTAAAACCTTAAGATCACAGAGGGGAATATTTCTGAACAATGACAGTTTGGGGTACCAGTTTGGGAATTGCAAAAAACCTGATACACTCACTGTTTCATTACAAGCATAGTTCACACTGTTTTCGAATCTCCTGTGGGTTTATTCTCACACCTGTTGTTAATTTCTTTATGGTAAAAACTTTAATAAGTTCAGAGACAGCGAAGGGGCGTCCATGCCGTCATGAACAAACACTCATTTTATTTGATCTGCCCATTGTTGAGTCATCATTGAATAACCAATGTCACAGTTTCAAAACCACTTTAAATGTTCTCACATGCTGTTAACTTCCTTAGTTGAGTAGGCATTAACCACCAGACGGCTGCCTCGTTTTCCTAATTGAATCCCCAGGCGTATGCATGTGTATATTAGTCTTTGAGACAGTATTACTTTTATAAGGTTACTTCCAGGATTACTGCTTCTATTCCCGTAAATCCGGCACGTCCTCAGGATCACTGCGATTTCCAATTATAAGAACAGTTGGTTCTAATAGTTGAAAAGATTTTTCTTGATCCTTGTAAACTGTTATGAGATTATCTAATGTTTTGAGTTAAGTTTATGTAACTTATTTTTGTGACCCAAATGTTTTAATAGCTTGGGCATCATACTTAACATGTAAGTATCAGGTTCCTCATGTCTCGTATCAGGTTCCTCATGTCTCACCTCAGGTGTCCCGCCAGATGTTTATCTTGATATTTCACAGTGTTTTTTCAGATTTTACCCTAAACGGAAGCAGCATTACTATTGGAGACCAACCACATCTTTTTTTTAATAAAAATGACAGTTTTTGAGTTTTGAAATAAAACATTTGTTCCTTTCACTATAAATTGTTTTTACAAGTAGAAAATGTATATCTTTGATTAACAACAAGACTACTTTAGATGAAAGATTTAATGGATCAATATTAGTTCTTAAATTATATTTTTAGATTTAAAAACAAGTCAAATATAGTACATTTTTTATATCCCAGAAAGCCACGTCCTACATTATGCATGCTTTCTTGGGTAGCATAGCTTTTACACAAAACTCAAAAGATCAATCTGGCTCAACGTTTGTTTGAAAAGAACTACAACAAACCAAGACCAACCATTTTAGAAAAGAGCTGTTTCCATTACATTCTGCAGTCACCCCCAGGAAAAAAGAGAAGGATAGGAATATTTGTTGGAGTTTTGCAGTGAGAGTTAAAGTAAAGACGGAAAGAGATGGAGTTAAAGGAACAGAGAAAAAAGAAAGAAAAGATGGCTAAATAGTTTGTTCTTGCAGTCCGTCTCTCTGGCATCCAGCACTCATTTCCTCCACATGCCAAATGGCTTGAAACAGATCGGGGAAAGGGGGTGGGGGGAGATAGGTGTGTTCAGACAGGCCTGTTCTCCATCTACGTTCACCTCTTTCCAGTAAATTATGTGACCCAGTTTAGAGAGCTCTGCAGCTGCTCAGAGAACCGTTTGGAATGAGACCAGGAACCCAGAAACAAGTCATGGTCAAACTGACGAGGAGAGTTTGAGGAAGGGCCCGAGTGGGTTTTTGTTCTGTTATGTCTGGTACCAACTAAGGGCAGATACAAGATAACACCAGACATTATATTTTGTGATTTTTGTTTACTTGTCGTGAGTGTGATTACAATACTCGTGAAAGGTAATCGAAGGAAAGGGACAGTACAGGGAAACGAGAGAGAGAGCTCACTAAAACATGAACATCAGTCATTCCAAGTCTTTTGTTGAAGACAAACGCTTTTACATTTTTTCCATTCAGTGAAAGTCGATCCGGGTTTATCAAGCTCCAGAACAGACAAAATACCATAAAAGTTGCATAAATGTAATGTATAGTCAGTAATAAACTTCTGTGTAGCTATAGTAAAGTCTTCTAGCTGTACTGTATGAACGCTCTGCGTAACACAAAGACTGTCATTCTAAAGTTATGTTTGCATCGCAGTCACGGTCATTGTATTCAAAAGACTGTGAAACTAAAAAGATTTCCATTTAAGTAGTCTTGTGGATTACCAAATTTCGAATAGTTGAATATGTTTGATGGTTATTCAAATGTGCTGCACATTCTCATCTTATACTGAATATCTGATGTTATCAATGTAATTTAAATGTTTTAAAAAAAATATTTCTTTAAGGATGGACTCTCCCCCAGTTTTCATTTTCGTATGAGCTTTTTATAACACAGTATAATGCACAAATAAAACACTCTTAAACCTACAAGGAATGCTCTGAATTTCATTAAGAAAAGCCACAGGGAAATTTGACCAAACAGAGCAGAACTTTCTCACCAGCAGTGATATGTCTTATGTGATACTTTTATGGATATATAATTTACAGGGTCAAATTCTTAAACTGTTTATAGTATTCACACACAAATAATGTTCTTCCTTAAAAGCTTTTTGAGTTGCTAGAGAAGAAGTATTTATATGTGTTTATTAATGTTCTGAGTTCATTTGTTTTTCAGTAGTGTTTTATACAGACTGTGATGTACAATGGCTCTAAAAACTGTTGGACACTCAAAAATGTAGAAATATCAGAGTGTCTTCGGCAAACATATGATGCAAGAGCTTTTCTTAGAACTGCCTTCACTTTTCCTATCCATCTTTCGTCTTTATTTCATCTGGTTTCAAGGTGTTTTTTAGTCAGTTCCCCTCGAGTACACACAGGTGTCCCAACAACCACATGTAGTTTATCACATACATCTGACAACCAGAATGTGCCTGAAAACAGTTTTGTTTTGTCCAGTCCAAACCTTTTGTTTCCAAAATGTTTTGCTCGAAAAGTGTGTTTTCTATGTCTTCAAAGTATATTCCACTTAAAAAACAAATAATTTAAAGTGTGGCTTAATTCTGCCTCTAAAATATATTTTCCACCCATGTTAACCTAGACGGCAGATCATTTTTGCAAGCTGTTTTATATTCTCAGTCAATGTTGTCAAAATCAAATTTCCATCCGTCGTCACTGCCTTTATAGTCCTTCCAAGACAACTGTAAGATATCTGGCCGTGGAGCGACGTCTGATTAACTCCATGAACTTCCAGGGCTGTTTCGAAACATGAGAATATCGTAGAATGTGAGCCATCATAACCCAATGAAACTCTAACGCTAGCATCTGTTTCTTTCTGCGTAAAATTGAGTTTTGGCAGTTGCAATTGTTAGTCTTATGTCCAAACATATTTTAGGCAAATTAAACATTGACTGATGCGCAATCTTCTGTTTAATGCATTTGACTGACTGAAAAGAATTTAAGCAGTTTCGAGTCGGCAACTGTTTCTATTCAGTATTGTTTGACTGAATGAGAAACATTTAAGTAATTTAGAATCTGCACCTAGTTTTATTTAGTACATTTGACAGAATCAAGAAACTTTAGGGAGTTTGAAAAATGCATTTAGTTTGATTCAGTTTGGAGGCTTCCTTTGAAACCCTTTTCTTTTTTAGAATGCTACCCCATAAAACCTTATTATAGCTCTTCTACAAAATCTATACAGTGATGGCTAACCAAGACCAATCCAATGCGTGCATACTTTCTGTTTTAAGCATTGTTTAGGAATGTAACCACTCGATTCAGTAGCAAACTGTACACCCATGAAAAAATGTCAGTGTGTGACTGTTGTGTTAATTTAAAACCACTAGCTAAGAATTTAAAGCTTTCGGCTATGGGGCAAAACGTCACGAAAACATACATCACCTAATATCACACACGATTTGTCATCTTACTGTTTGTGGTTTTGTGTCTCACAGGTTTGAAGGCTGTTCCAGAAAAAATTCCAGTGGATACAACTTTGCTGGATTTGCAGAACAATAAGATCACAGAGATCAAGGAAAATGACTTCAAAGGCCTGAAGGGTCTCCAAGTGAGATACTAAATTACTCTCATTTACTTTTTTCTTTGAATTGCCTAAAATGGCCCTCAACATTTTGCTATGACTTAGGAACAGAGAAAACAAGATTGAGGAATTCCAATCAAAACCATTTGTGTGGATTTTTACTCCAAAAAACATTCTCCCAAATACTTTAGCCGTACTAAGAAATAATCTTAGCATCCAGAGAAAACAATTGGACGGCATTTGTCTGCCAAATGTGGAGCTGGGTGTTACAGTTTTTCAAGCACGGTGATCTAGTCAAAATTGCTGCCATTTTTTTTACAACACTGCTTAAAGTCTCTGGAGTTATCTTCACATGCACTTTACAAAACAGCGTGTTTACAAACTCAAAAACGTCTCGAAGGCTTTTGAAAGCCATCCTTTCCAGTAAAACTTCTCTCAGCTGTGGATATCTCTGGTCTGAGAAATGTGGCAGTCCCAGGTGCAGGGCTGTTATGTTTCTCTTCTGGAGCAAATCCACAGTTTTGTTCTCTGACATAACCTCCTGAGGTTCAATAAATATATAGTCTTTCACGGAGTCTTGTTTCTTGGTTTAAGCTTAGCATCCACATGGTGCTTGGATCTGTTGTGAACCGAACCAAAATGTTACAAGAGCTGTCATTATTAAAATTTCACAAGGAAATCTATTTTTTACTGAATGCCAGAGGATTTGTAATGTCAAATTCAAGTGTAAGATACTCAACCCTGTAAATGTCAACCCTTTATGGTTATATGTAATACTGTACTCTGAGGATGTTTTTGACTCATTTCCAACTTTTACTTCCTTTAGACGCTCATCCTGGTAAACAATAAGATCACCATTATCCATGCCAAGGCCTTTTCGTCTATGGTCAACCTGGAGAGACTCTACCTGTCTAAGAATCTTCTAAAGGATGTTCCTTCTAACATACCAAAAAGCCTCCAGGAGCTGCGTATTCACGAGAACCAGATTACAAAGATTAAGAAGACCTCCTTTTCTGGCATGGCCAATGTTATTGTAATGGGTATGAATATTTGTCACTATTTGCTCATGAAAGAGTTAAGGCTGGCCACGAATGGACTCGTAAGAATGCTTTCATAAGATGTGAGGGGAAGCAGAAACACTTTCGAAGAAGAGTTGATGTGTTAATATAAAATTTTCGTCCATGTCAGATCATTTGCTTTAAACTATGATATATTTTATAATTTACTCACCCTCATGTCACTTTAGATGTGTATGGCTTTTCACATGAAACACAAAATGATTATTATTTTAAAAGAAAAACGATGCACTTTTACCATTGGCTCTTACTAATCCCTCTGTTTTCTTTCAGAGCTCGGCTCTAACCCTCTGAGTAGCAATGGGGTTGACAACGGAGCCTTCACAGATCTGAAGAGGGTGTCTTACATCCGTATTGCTGACACCAACATTACCTCCATTCCCAAAGGTACTGTACTGCAAATAATGGTGGAATGATCTTAATTGATGTTGATCTTAATCTTTGCTTGTCCAAAACAATCTCCAGGTCTGCCCAGCTCCTTGTTTGAACTTCACTTGGATGGAAACAAGATCACCAAAGTTACTGCTGAAAGTCTGAAGAGCCTCAAGCACCTGTCCAAGTAAATGCATCCATTTTACTATGATTCCCATGTAGTGTCTGTTTGACACATTTAACAGTTAAACATGCCTCCTAAGTCGTCATCCAAAACATCATAGTGGAAAAATATACTAAATATAAAAAAAAATAACATTGCATGACACGTGGCATGTTCAGGATGATATGGCTCGTGCCCCAACCCCAACCCCCCTGGAGACTCAGATACCATGACCTCTTTGCATGGATTGGTTTGCTTTGAAAAGCACAGGGAAATAGAGCATTCATATTACAAGGATTTTCCACCGCACATGCCTAGATTCCAAGACTGGAATCACAACCAAAATGTTATAAAAATCTTCTGGAGCATTGACTCAGAATCGATTACGAGAAGATTGCGTAAGAGATTGTTTTAGTGTTGGCCCCATAATCCTAATCATTATTGACAAGGGAAATGAATAAGATATTGTGTCTTTATTGTGCAAAACATCTTTCAGAATTGTATTTATTTACCTCTGGGTATTTGCAGGCTGGGATTGAGTCATAATGAGATCAGTGTGGTGGAGAATGGCTCTCTGGCCAATGTGCCTCATTTGAGAGAACTTCATCTAGACAGTAATGCGCTTACTGCCATCCCGTCGGGCCTGCCGGAGCACAAATACATCCAGGTGAGAGATTTTACGTGCAAAAACATTCAGTAAACGGACAGGTTTGTAGAATCTTGAAATGTTTAAGTTAGTCTTAAATCATCTGGTCATCTATTTATACTTCTATCAAATTGCAGGTGATCTATCTTCATGCCAACAAGATTGCCGCCGTTGGAACGGAAGACTTCTGCCCTCCCGGCTATAACACAAAGAAGGCCATGTATTCAGGCATTAGCCTGTTTAGTAATCCAGTGTCCTACTGGGAGATCCAGCCGATCACCTTCCGTTGCGTCTTCGACCGTTCGGCCATCCAACTGGGCAACTACAGGAAGAAATAGAGCGTCCAATCAGAGGGCTCAATCACTGTTTTCACCCCGCCTCTTCCTGTCTGATCCTAATCCTTTCAAGCACATAACTTAGTCTGAATGTCAGTTAACTCACAATAAACTTCGACTCCATTTTCCGCATACTGGACAGATATCACATGATATTGCAATACTTTGGCTCATCTAGAAGCAGTACTCAAATAGCCAAATGCATATACATTTTGTCACAATATGAAAACGCATAATGTGTTCTTGAATTACAATTTATACGGAAGGGGAAAAAAGAAAGACATATATAAAGCCATAACCACTTAGAATATCCACGATCGCACATTGCCCTTACACGCATTGAAATTATCATTTTGAAGGTACGTTCTGGATCTTCTGGACCTAAGCCATGTTTCTAAAGCTGGCCTGCAGAGCGGGCAGCAAGGGGTTAACTAACAAATACAGCCAAACAAAAGCTTGTATACTAGAATGTACTCGGTTATAACTTTCTGTGTAGTGCTAGTGTTCAGATGTTGTTTAAATGTACTCGCATAACATCCGTCTCTCTCTTGTAGTCATTTGAGATTGGAGGAAGATAGGATGTTGAAATGTTAGGCTGTATTCATGTTTCGACTCAATTCATATGTTTTTGGTGACATTTGTATTCATTGGTTTTCTTGGATCCCGGCTGCCATGTAACATAGAGCAGAACGCCTTACCTTGGTGAACAAAGCTCTTTGAGATGTAGAATAAACTATGTTGTCGTTTCGATGAAAGTGATTCCCAGAAATGAATATGCATGCTTTTCTATGCAGCTTTCTCAATGATTGTGGTGTTACGTGTGAGCGCGTGTTTGTGCTAGTCGTTCTTGTCCCCTCGTTTTTTGTTGAATGTCTGTGTTTCAGTCTGGAAGGACTGGGAGGAAGACGGTGGACGTGGACACCTCCTTTGCTTTCATGAGAGTCTGGAATGTCTCTTGTATAGACGCTGTACATAAATGCTGTATAAAAGAATCCTATCAATGCTTTGAAGCACAAGCACTTGCAGTAGTTTGGACTTTAATATATCGGCAATAAAGGTAATCCCTTTCTCTCTTTCTCTCTCTCTCTCTGTGCATTGAGGGCTCCGAAACAGGTGTCTCGAACCAAATAAACAGTCAAACCTATCATCATGCTTTCTGGGGGCTTTCAATGTTCACACACTATACTCACAGGGTGTTTTTATGGGTTTTCCAGGTATATATGTGGGTTTGCGGTGAGTGAAACTGAATGGTACCTTGTCCAGAAAAATCTGATAAAATATCTTTATTACAATAAAAGTTTGTTTTAATTAATTTAATATTAATATTATAATTTTCTGGTTAAATGAGATTTTGTTTAATGAGATTAGTGAGATTTAGAAAAATAAATTACACTAATATACACTGTACACGAATATTACACTAATGTGGAGATATACACTAATAAAATAATATATGCAAATAAATCTGAATTTGTATCTACAGTTGAAGTTTAAATAATTAAATCTAATTTTATTTTATCCTAAGGATATTAGATTAGATAATTTCATTAAAATGTTTTTTTGCAATTCAGGTTTTTAGATGTTTTTTGCAGTCACAGAAAAAATTTGACTGGAGCTTTGGTAAAATACCACGTCTGAGTGTCAGCTCAGGTTTGTTTCTCAAACACATTTATTTAAACTTGTATTTGTATCATTTATACAATTTTTATTTCATAAATGATATGTCATTGATTTGGGTGGAAACATTAAGCACTTAATGGCATATATTTTGTACATTAAAGTGCTATTATGTTAACTTCCAGTCACATCGAAGCGCAATTTGACTTTTATTAAAAGGCTTCTATTAGATCATTTTAGAGCGTCCAAAGACATAAACTACTAAAAAAAGTTTGAAAAAATAGGAAAGCTTTTTTTTATTTGAGCAGTAGAACATTCAATCCTTTAATTGTGTGGTTTTATTCATCTCATCTTTCTTGAAATAGTCTACTATTTTTTTACTGTGGGTATTGAATTTCAGATAGAAGCTTTTAAATACAATAGTTACAATTGTGTGTGAGCTCAGGAACGCCACTTCAGACAAATGTGGCTTAAGGATCAACCACAAAAAGACTTGACAAAAAATGTAATTAAAAACAGTCATGAGTCAACGATCACTGTATAAAGACTCTAAACACAGGGATTAACTGTTAGGATGTTAGTTAATAATAGCCTTTATGAGGATAATAAATATATAATATAATTTCCTGACTGAATCACGACAGTGACCTAGACAAACCTTATATCCGCTTATGAAATAAGATCTTTTTACATGACATGGCTTGAAAAGGGTGCAAATATAAATGAGGAAGATTTAAAAGTGTCCGGTCTAAATTTTGTATCTAAAAATTGCCTTCATTTTACATAGGCTAGACAAAAGGTGAGGCGAGTTGTGGGTTTTTGTGTTGTCACAACCCAGTTCGTCAAAATGTTTACTAAATCAGAAATTTACATACACTTTTCTAAAAAGAGAATTAGCAACAAGCTTTTTAGCTTCTACATACTTTCTAAAGATAGACTCGGTTATAAAGATACAACACAGGTGTGTTTTCATTCATTTCATATGATATTCACCAGGTGCTTACACATATCTCTCTTTCTCTCTCTCTTTCCGTTCTTTCCCTCTGGTGCCTCCTTGTGGAGTGTTTGTGTCACACTCTACCTCTCTTTAGCTCACGCCCATTTACTGTAATATGATTTTGCAGAATGAAAACCCTCATCTAGACCTCAAAGGTAAAGTACCGTGTGTGTGTGTGTGTGTGTGTGTGTGTGTGTATGTAAATGAGAGATGGAGGGGCACAGTGTGGGATTGTATATGCATAAACGCACACATGGGTAAATGTATGTATTACTTGTTTGTGTGTTGTGTGTGTGCACCAGTTAGGTATGAGCAAAACAGCTAAAACCTTTCTGCAGAAGTTTTAATAACCCTTTAGAGGGAGACCAGTAAAAAACCCACAACCTGGTTTTACTACAACGATAATGAAATTGGCCACACTTAACCCCTACACCAAAATGATGCCTAATTTATGAAGCCGCTATTATGGCCACCACTTCAACCCTGAAATGGAAATCACAGCCACGACTTTACCTCAATTAAAACTGGTACATTGTGCACCAAAGCATCGCAGAAGTAATGCTGTTCTCAAAATAACAAGGGACACATTAATCCCAGAGTACGGCCCTTCTAAATCCCTGAGTGTGAGCTTTGATGAGCTTTCCATCTCACATGTCCTGACAGCATGCAAGTGTGCCCACAGTGACATCTTAACTAGCTTGGTAATATTGCATTAAGTGGATATACAGACGTCTGCGTACTGGGGCACATTCAATACCATGTGTGATTGTATGCATGAAAAAGCAAGGTTTCCAAAGTGCAGCTCTGTGTGCCATGAATCTGCCACATTCTGAAAAGTCTTTTGTTGACAATATCTCATAGTCATCATGGCTCATTCTGTGTCTATCTGATTAGGAGATGTGACATTAGAGAGATTTATAGGGGAATGTTTTGTTCTAAAAAGCAAGAGATTGCACCTTTTAGTGTTGCCAATTTGCCTCAAACATCTACTTAGTGTCAAGTGCTGATTGTGTGTTTTTACAAAATCAATCCCTTTAGGGAAAGGAGGTTATTTTAGGGCCATTATGGTAACACCCAGTTATTTTCTGTAATTTTCAAGTGTGGGTCCTGTTTCCAAAACCGTTTGTGAAAATTACATTTATGATTACATGTAATCCGGTGTAACAACAATGATATAATACATTTATTATAACAAATATCTATAAATAAATTGATTGGCTATTGTACTGATAGGCGGGATTGGAAGATAAGATTTCGTTCATTCAGATAGAAGTCTTGCTCCACCTACCGTTTTTTAGTTTTTACTTTTTTAAATCTAGACCTTTTACATTTTCATCAAGACTGGTTTTAGTTAGTGCAGGTTTTGTTTTAATTAACCGATGACGGTAGTTTTAGGAATTATGCGCATTAAGCAAATAGGCACAGGTCTAGAGACACTTTAGACACTGGAGAGAATGTGATCTTAGAAATGACAAAACTGCTTAGTGAGCTTATTGTTTAGAGATTTGCTGCATGGATGTTTAGCATAAATTATCAATGTTCAACCTTTTTTATTTGTTTTCCTAAGTCAGCTCTCTCCTTTTGAAAGCCCATGTGAGTTGATGTGTTGCTAAATTAGTTGATGTGCTGGCACAAACATACAGCATCCAAATGGGAACCACATGAATCACTTTTCAGAAATAATTTAATGAGAAACTTTCTTGACTGAGCTGTTACAATAAGCATCTGGCACATTACCGGATGGAGCCCAAAATGAACTTGCCTTGGCAGGCATAAGTCTGCCATCAGTCAAATAAGTCGATTTCGGACTGAGCAGGCAGGAGAAGGTCCCATCCATCTTTTTGAACAGGTTACCAATGCCAGTTATTAAAATAATGACAGATGAACTGTACCAGACTGTAATATGTCAAAACAGTTTTAATGCTAATCAAAACTGTTGGACAGTTTAATTTCTTAATTAAAAAAAAAACGCTTAAGAGACAACTTCTCAAGCTTCATTTTGATTTAAACCCCAAATCTTAAGTTCATAATGTTTGTAAACATAGTTGTAAGAACATTATGGAAACATTTATATTTCCCGGCTGGATTATAAAACAAGGTCCGTCTGATTTTTGTCTGTCTCGAAGATGTCCAAGCCAGGAAAAATAGAACCGGTGGAAATGACCAAACTGACTGGAAGTATCTAGCGCTGTAAGAAACAGACACTGTTGCGGTTCTGGACTTTCCTCTGAAAACGGAAGGAATACATGCACCGATTCATGCAGATGAGTTGAAAAAAGGAAATGATTCTCAACAGAAACCCTCACGTAGACAAATCGTTCTATAAACACTTGAAAGCGTGTTGATGCTGGAACTGTTCATGGAACGGGCACGAAAATCTTTCCGATGATCTCCGGGATTCGTTTTCCACTTGGTGTCTGTGGACTTAGACAGAGACATCAGACAGGAAAGAAACAGAGACAACACAGCAGGGTACAAAATACTCTTTGTTGAATATGCAGTTGATTCCAAACCGGTTTCTCTCATTGGTTACCCATTCGCACGTTATTCCAAACACACAGAGAAATTTTGAAGGATAGTTCTGAAACTGTTACATTGAAGCAACAACCCATGGTAACAAGGCCTATGTCTGTCAAGCTCCAAAAAACAGCATGAAGTAAAATGCAAAACTATTTTCTTGCGGTGCTAATGCTTCTTCTGAAACCATTCAATAGTTTTATGTGAGGAACCGACCAAACTTTAAGATGTTATTGAGAGATAACATCTCAAAGATTTTCAGAGAGACCCTTTCCTGTTCGCATCTCCGGCATCCCTCTAGAACTCAAACATTGTTATATAACAATATAAATAAATATAACAATTCGTATGGACTACTTGTAGCAATTTTGCATTATGTTGCCTGTCTGTTCTTTGAAAAGTAACCACAGACTGCTGAGCTGGTGCTTCTCAGCAGATATTTTAAACAAAGATCATCAGCACCCGATAAGCAAACTTTTTAAGTGCAAGACATTGCAAAGTCTCGCTGCTAAATGTGCTGAAAAAATACCATTCAAGCCCTGGAAATGGCTTGCACGGGTCAGTCAGATAAAGATAAGGGTGTGACAATGTGAATGTTTGCATTTCTCAGTGTCTTTGTAAGCAGTTAGGTCACCGTCTCATACAAAGTAGTTTTGTTTAGAGGTTTCAGGTGGACTGAAATGTCAGAAAATGTAAGGAATGGCGTGCAGTGTGTAGTAGGTACATTGTCATTATTTACACACCCTCTTGTCATTTTAAATCTGTATGGCTTTCTTTCTTCTGCAAAACACAAAATAAGATATTTTGAAAAATGTTGGTAACATAAAAAAACTTTGGTCCCGATTAACTTGCATTGGTTTTATGTCATTACAGTAGAAGTCAATGGGGACCAACGGTTTTTGGTTACCAACATTTTTCAAAATATCTTCTTTTTTGTGTTTTGCAGAAGAAAGTCACACAGGTTTAAAATGAAAACAGGGTGAGTAAATAATAACAGAATTTTCATTTTGAGGTAAACTGTTCCTTTAAATTGTCTACTACATTTGCCAAAATGTCAATACAGTGTAACGGTATGCCCGTGAAGTCCTGCATCCCAATGATGCAGTGCACTCAAAATAACATTAAAATCTCATTATTTAATCGGGCTAAAACAACAAGAACTGCACAGCATTGAATTAAAAATATAAAATGTGAGTAAGTTCTCTCTCTATAAATGGTTTAAGTGCAGTCGCGACATAACGTCGACATAAAAAGTACAGCTGCATAGGTCTGCTCTGACCTGCCTCTATTGCATAACACAGCATCATCGTCCATAACCTACATGAGCTCATCATGTGCCTTCCCTGAAGGCCTGAAATGTAAGTGGAGAGACAGAAGGAAGGCTGAGCTCCAGGGCAAATAGATGAGGAATGAATGATGAGGTCATAGGTCAGCTTGTTGACAGGTATGGACACGGTTGCTGTCAGGATCGAGAGAAATTTAGGACTACCTAATGACATTGTAGTCATGGCCTAGCGGTGCTCTCACATGTGTGATGCTCAACGTGATGCTGAGATCCCATTCCACCATCTTTTCCTCATAATTCTGGTTGCTACTATTCCTGTTAAACATTGTGCCCCCAAAAAATACAGGATGCTCTGTCATGCAAAGGTCAAAGTTTTGTACCGATTATATCTTCTAGTTTTTAGACTACAAACAGTTCTATATTCTTCAACAGTTCAAGACGGTGCGTAATCTCAGATCCTCTTTGACGCACATTGAACTGAAGTCTCATCTGGTATTTTTCTGTACCGCATTCCTAAGAGTCATCACGTGCTATTACAGATAAACTGATCACCAATCAGCACCCGCTTTCCTAGATGTCTCATGAGTTATGGCCCAATATAATGTGTGAGCTGCATGCCCAGGTTATAGTGGACCATGACCACAGCCAGACAGAAGCCGTCTGGTTTTTATGAAGGTTGAGATGAAAAGATGGCACACTATTTCATAATATACAATCTGCCAGCTGTAAAGAATTGGAGACACTCTGCGTTTAGATGCTTTGCCTTACAGGCAACGATAGATAACACAGTTATATAAGACTGGTTTGGCCCGCAGCAGTCTTATTTGGTAAATTTTTCCACGTCTAATTTACAATTGAATTTACAGGCCAGTAGTCTAATAGCAGGCAGCTGCCATCTCAAGTTGCCAAATTTTCTGGAAGCTCTTTCTTTTTATTTTCCACATATTTTTGTGAGGAATATTTTGTTTTCATGACAAAAATATTTGAAGTGGGACTGGATGGAATTGTGTATGAGGTGTTTGTTGGTTTGTTAGCGCCTCGCACAATATGTGGTTCGTTTCGTGGGATAGTTTTGGAAAGGATTTCATGGAAAAGTGTGTGCGTGTATGTGTGGCAACAATACAGGTATATATATTTTGCAAGCCCTCCCTGGTGAAGCTCTGCTCTCGTCTGTATCTTGTGAAGAATTACATGTCCCAGACTGCTTTGCTACACGTGAACCTTGCTCGAATCCATATGTCTCCGTTGTCACGGTGAACATCTCATACCGCTGACATATTGGAGCTCATCTGACTGCTGTTTTCTATCAGACTTGGGCGACTATAAGGTTTGACCGAGACTCCCTCTCTCTCTCTCTCTCTCTCTTTCTCTCTCTCTCTCTCTCGCTCTGCTCTTCCACCTCTCTCACCCTCCCTTTCTCTTTCTCTCCAGAATCCTCGGGCCACACACAACTCTACCTGAAGTCAAACACAAAGAGGGCAGCAGAAAGGTAAGGGATATCTAGCATCTACAGTTTGACGTTTTTGTAATTATTTGTAAGTGCTCTTGCTTGTTTTTATTGTATTTGTTTGGGAAAGATGATCAGCAATGTGCTTGGACGCATTTTGAGGATGACTCAAGCTAGAACAAAGTTTGTGGATGTTTAGCTTGGTAATGTTTGAGCTGTCAGTTCAATCAAGACTATTTCATTCATTTAATGATTTGTTTGATTAGATAATAATACGGATGCGAGCATTTTGTGCATGCAAGAAGAATGCATGCACAGAAACCTTTGTGGCACGTAGAGCACAATATGCCATGTTTTACAATGTGCAGTGTTTGAAATGAGTTCATGATTTTGCTGTTTTAAATTACGTTGCAAAAGTGTTTTGTTTAATAATCACTGTAAGGATAAAATAAGTACTGCACAAAGACACCTGCTACATTTCATTGCTCTCGCATATGATTTTCTTTCTAAACATTATGAAATATTATCTTACCAGTCTTGGTTTCTACAAAGAAGTGTTAAAATTGTAAAATTGCAAATCTTTGTACTGCACACAAAGAAAAGAAAGGTGTAGTTATGAGGTAAGGTTAATGTAATATGAGAGGAACTTGGATCTGCACATATGCAATGTGGGTCTAATTTGCAATGGGAGGAAGGGCTGTCTGGGCCTATGAGGATGAAGTCATCAATTTCCATTAAAATAATTTCTCTGGGTTTTGTTTATGTCTAAGGCCGACTGTAAGATATTCTGTTATTTTTACACATTTTTCCAAATGCTCTCTTATGTAATCATTAAAACCTCTTCACGTCTGTTTTCTTCTCTTTTTGTTTCTCTTCTTCATTTTCTTCCCAGGTTTGAGCTCTGCGGCCATGTTTGCTCTTAGCTGTTTCCTATTCGTTGGACTGGTATGTCAAAGTTTGGGCCAGTACGAATATGACGATTACTATTCCCCCGCAGGACTGGAGATAATATCATCTCCTGGCTGTGCCCAAGAATGTGACTGCCCGATCAACTTTCCCTCTGCCATGTACTGCAATGAACGCAACCTGAAGTTCATTCCCATCGTGCCAACTGGAATCAAATACCTCTACCTGCAGAACAACAACATCGAGGAGATTAAAGCCGGCGTGTTTGATAATGCCACCGACCTTCGCTGGCTTGTTCTCGATAACAACAACATCACCAGTGACAAGATCCAGGCTGGTACCATTGATAAACTGAGCAAACTGGAGAAGCTCTACTTTAGTCACAACAAGCTAACCAAACCCCCCAGCCCTCTGTCTAAGTCTATGGATGAGTTGAAGTTGACTGACAACCAGCTCAGTTCGTTCCCTTCCAACACTTTGTCTGGGATGGAAAACCTGACCACCGTCCACCTGTCGAAGAACAAACTGACCACCGAGAGCATCACGGGTGCCTTCAAGGGTTTGAAATCTCTCGTTCTGCTGGACGTCAGTGAGAACAAGCTGAAGAAACTTCCTGCAGGGGTTCCAGCTTCGCTGTTGATGCTCTACGCCGATAACAATGACATCGACAGCATCCCGAACGGCTACCTGGCTAAGCTTCCAAACCTGCAGTATTTGCGTGTTTCCCACAATAAATTGGTGGATTCGGGAATCCCTGCGGGTGTGTTTAACGTGTCCTCTCTTCTCGAGCTGGACTTGGCCTTCAACAAGTTAAAGACCATTCCGGAAATCAACGAATCCCTCGAGCACCTGTACCTGCAAGTCAATGAGATAGACAGTAAGTCTTTTCCATTTTTATTTTACAGGTTGAAGATCTGCAACAGTTTGCAAATTCATTGCACCTTTTTTGTCTTTTCAGAATTCGAATTGTCTAATATCTGCAAGTTCAGCTCCCCCGTCAACTACTCCAGACTGAAAACCCTGCGTTTGGATGGAAACAACGTCAAGCACAGCAGCATGCCAGACGATACCTCCAACTGCCTACGCCAGGCCTCTGAGATTATTTTTGAATAGGGTCACCATCATCACCGATGTGAAGTCAATGATACCCAAAACGTATTAAGGCTATTGTTCTTTTTAGACACTTAGACATCTATATGTTTGTTTGCACTTGGACAACAATATTAACCCCTCCAAAATGTTTATGAAAACATTTTGGCAGCAATTGCAGTGAAATCGTGAAAATCTGGCACATAATAAATCACAGTTTTGAATGATACTGTATTAGGAGTGGTAGTAGCATTTGAAAATAGAAACTGTACTTACTTCTCACAAAGCTTTTGATGTTACAGTCTAAAGAGAAACACAGGTGTAAAAAAAATAATATAGCTTAGTGTCATCAAATTTCATTGTAGATGTCATTTAATTTCATCTTAATTGTTCCGCATGTTAAACATCTTAATCACTCAGAATGTGTAATTATTGTAATCATATTATTCATAATGCTGAAAAGAGATTGAACTATTACATATCACAAGCATATTTTTTTGCAAATTTTTATAGTAAAGTTTCTGTAAGTAAGAGAAGAAATATGGCTATGCAAACTTTCTGAGGTTAAGGTCAAACTTTTTGTTTCAAAGATACGTTTTTATTTAACTATAAAGAAATGCAGTGCCAAAATGTTTATTCATAGCAAACTAGTAGCGTAACATGTTCTAAACACTGCCAACATTTATACTGTATTCTATCTGCATGCAATTCATCATACCATTTGTAACAGTAATTGCTTTCAATTCTACAGCTTTGGATTTTTTTATTAATTTAATACACCATTACGTCATCATTTTGTCATTCAAATTAATGAGGCCTTGGATTACAGTTACTTTTAGCACACTGTTATGTTAAGTTCTCTGATTTGTTGTTGTTTAGTGGAAACATACAAGTTTGTTCATCTTTAATTGAATAAATCAGATTTCTTATATGTGTGGGGAAATGGACCTTATCTCCTCTCTGGAAGTCAAAAAATATTAATTTAATATAATTTCTGTTAGGGATGACATGGATACATTTAAAGCAATAATAAAAGTATACATATATCTAATTTGACATATATTCAAATATTCAAATATCAACTTTATACATATTATTTAAATAATTATACATTTGTCATATAATTTATAATAATGTAATTACATATTACTATATCTATACATAGATTTGAATGTATACATATATTTTAATTTCAATCTTAATCTACGATCTCAATGCTGATTAAAACAATCCATAAATGTATTCATGAACTTGTGTACAGACAAGCTCATTTTATTTGATTAATTTTGTCCTAGTCGTTCATTCACTTCAGCTCTGCTGTCTGGAATGGAAAGAAATGTTTGGTATGAATCTGTCCTTCATCCAACTCCTTCCATGCCTCTCAGACAGGCTCAAAAATAGAAAATGTTGTTATTCTGCATGCTGGAGAGAGTTTTGTTTTGTTTTAAATCAGGGCCATGGTGGCCAAGCAACTTTATTTAGGAAACATCTTCTTTTGGGCGTGTCTTCCAAAAGAGACACAACAAGATTTTTCTAAGTTTGTCTCCGCAAGTCTGATCTCATTTATATTTATTATTTACATGTATTCATTCGTTTGGCAGATGCTTTTATCCAAAGCGACTTACAAGTAGGAGAGTATATAACATTTAGTCAACACGCTAAGCAGTACCGTCTGTTTACAAGGCCATGCTACTCTGCCTGCCTTCTGGACATCTCTTCTTGGATGAAAGACCATCACCTACAACTCAACCTCTCCAAGACAGACCTCCTGGTTATACTGGCCAACACATCAATTGAAAACCACCTTACCATTCAGCTCGTATCCTCAACTATAACACCCACCAAGTCTGCGAGGAACCTGGGGGTGATGTTCGATGACCAGCTGAAATTCACCTCTCACATCGCAGCAACACATTGCAGGTATGTGCTCTACAACATCAGGAAAATCAGGGCGTTCCTGTCGGAGTATGACTCTCAGCTGCTAGTCCAAGCTCTGGTCATATCAAGACTGGACTACTGCAATTCTCTACTGGCCGGCCTTCCAACCAATGCAGTCAAGCCCTTACAAAGATCCAGAATGCAGCTGCACATCTAGTTTTCACTTCCCTGGGTGCCAGTTGCCACCCGCATCATGTTTAAATGGCCTACATCCCCTCCTGTCATCGTCGGTCTGAAAATGAGCGACACCTGGTTGTTCCATCAAAGGGAGCCACCAAGTCGCTTGCAAAAACCTTTACTCATTCGTTTCCCCTGTGGTGGAATGAACTACCAGCCTCCACCTGAACTGCAGCGTTCTTCACAACTTTAAAAAAACAGCTCAAAACATACCTGTTCCCCATTTATTTGATTTTGATTAAAACATTAGCAATAGAATACTGTGACCAGTCCAAAATACTCACTAGTGATGGTGTAATGGTGTAAGATGGTATTTGGTTGGTTAGCCAGCCACCATGTTCCACCTAAAGCTAGTAGATCATTTGGTGCAGTCCAGTAAATGTCAAAGTTAGCAAAAAAATCGAGCATGCTCCAAATCACAGCTACCAGCTTAAACTGGATTTTACATCGTTTGGATACAGAACCGCAAAGATGGTGAAAATGGAATGTTGCTGTGTCATGTGTTTTGTGTCCATGTGCCTGTCAGCTGTGCATCTGAGGCCTTCATAGAAAACCACAGCCAGTTAATCAACATTTATTACACACTAGAGAGACTTTGTGAAGAAACAAGAACATTGTGATATATCTTGTCTGAGTCTTGCAAAGCTGGTTTCGTGAAGGACTTTTGTCGGGGCATGAATTATTCTTTATCTAAAAGAGCATCTTATGAACACAGGGCCGAATAATTCTTCTTGAGTTGTTTGTACAGTCATATGAAGATTGTATATCTGCAAGAATGGGATTTGTAGTAGGCAATTGAATAGCTAAGGCCTGGTCTATTAGATGACATAAAAATACCTTATTTAGCTGTTCAGCCGTTGTATCTGAATGTTTATATTAAAATACTATAAAAAATCCAGAATGAGAGGTTGCATATGATTTGTATTGAAACAAACTGTGGACCTTTTTGAGCATCAGCAAACATCTGGAGATCTTGCACAGCATGTGTGACTTTATGGGTGTTTTGGATTTGGTGGTCCTTAATGCATAAGGACAGAACCGATGTATCTTTTTATTTATTGGAGACATAAGATCCATTGAATAGGAAAGATCTACTCCTTTTAAAATGCGGCGTTTGATTTTAATCCTTGCATTACCAGAATTACAGACCTCTTATACTCTTTGAAACACGATCCAGATGTTGAAACACATGTTGTTTGTTGCCATGTACTGCAGTCCCATTACTTTTAAAATTAGAGGCCCAAGCTTTAAAATAAATGAGGAATATTAAGAAATAAAACAATTAAAGGTCCAGGGTGTAATATTTTGGAGGATTTATTCACAGAAATGCAATATATGACGATGTCTTCAGATTTGAATAAAGAGGGTACACAATGAAGCGTTATGTTTTTATTACCTTAGAATGAGCTATTTCTATCTACATATGCCGCGGGTACCCTTGCATGTAATTCGCCATGTTCTGTCAGCCGTTGTAGTGTTTCGAACGTGAGGGGGAGGAATGGAGGTAGCGGTTGGTTGCAATGCGCAACCTTGCCGCTATAGTTCACTGACTGTACCTTTAAACAGATTAACCATGTACCATCATTGTATCTCCCACCAATTTTTGCATTATAGCTCAATCGCACCTCTCAGTTCACCTTTCACGGGTTGGGACGAGTTTTGCCAGTGTGAAATGACAGCCAAATTATGTGTATCGCCCCAGGGTGACCTAGTTTTTGGATGTTAAAACATCTTGCAAATTGAGATGATGAGGGATGGAGATGAGGTATGTCCATTGCTCTATGAGTAGTTAAATGTTTCTAAGACACATGTCACATGAAACGTGGGGGTTGTCGTGGTTGTACCGAGGGCCCCCACTTTTTGTGGCTCCGTAGACCCCTCAGTGCGAAAAAGAAATTCGGGCAAAAAGTGAAGTGCTAGCAATAAATATCCAATGCATGCTTGCAGAAGAAACTCCACACGCATAACATTCGCACACCCCTTTATTCAAGCTCGACCCGCCGATGTCAAAGGTTTGGCCTTAGGGAAGTTGCACTACTTACAATAGAAATCTAATAAGGCTGTGATGCATGTCTGGGCCAGACAGAGAGCGAGAACAACTATAAACTGTACTCAAACTGGCAAGGAGAACAGGAGGACTAAGAAAACCTGAACCAGACACTGTTCCTCCACCTGCACCAGCCATAATCAGCTCTAGGACTAAAACAAACAGGTATTGTTGCTTTTTAGATTTTTCTCATGTTTTATGATGAATCAAGGAGATGTTTGAGAGGGGTTAAAGGGTTCATTGTTGAAATGTTTTATTTGTTTTTGTCTTTATCTTTAAATCTTCTTCCACAGTATCTCTGCTGCATGAAATATTTTTGAAAATATTTTTAATTGTTTTAGGGTTTTTTTTAGCATCTAAATGCTCATGAACTTGAATCTTATGCAGTTGTAGTCAGGAAGGTGTTTTAACAGCTTATGTATTACTACTAACACAAATGCACCAAACATAATATGGTGCTTTTAGATATTTAGCATAGAAAACTGTTCTTTAATTTCTTGTACGTGCTGTTAAAGAAAAAGATTTAGTAAGCATTGTATACATCGGGGTACTGTACATTTAATGCAATTCCCTTATGGTTAAACCACAGTCGTGAAGGGAAATTT
Organism: Triplophysa siluroides; assembly: GCA_006030095.1. Classification (NCBI taxonomy): domain Eukaryota; kingdom Metazoa; phylum Chordata; class Actinopteri; order Cypriniformes; family Nemacheilidae; genus Triplophysa; species Triplophysa siluroides. The sequence continues at coordinate 780,807 of VCII01000924.1, forward strand.
CTTTAAGGTTTTTATTCTACTTACATGTATCAGCATACAATACACGCATACAGTTGAAAGAAAACGTATGTGAACCCTTTGGGCTTACTTGGATTTCTTCATAAATTGGTCATAAAATGTGTTCTGATCTTCATCTAAGTCACAACAATAGAGAAACACAGTCTGCTTAAACTAATACCACACAAACATTATACGTTTTCATGTTTTTATTGAACACAACATGTAAACATTCATAGTGCAGGGTGGAAAAAGTATGTGAACCTTTGGGTTTAATAACTGGTTGACCCTCCTTTGGCAGCAATAACCTCAACCAAACGTTTCCTATAGTTGCAGATCAGACCTGCACAACGGTCAGGAGAAATTTTGGACCATTCCTCTTTACAAAAGTGTTTCAGTTCAGCAATATTCTTGGGATGTCTGGTGTGAATCGCTCTCTTGAGGTCATGCCACAGCATCTCAATCGGGTTGAGGTCAGGACTCTGACTGGGCCACTCCAGAAGGCGTATTTTCTTCTGTTGAAGCCATTCTGTTGTTGATTTACTTCTATGCTTTGGGTCGTTGTCCTGTTGCATCGTCCATCCTCTGTTAAGCTTCAGTTGGCGGACAGATGGTCTTAAGTTTTCCTGCAAAATGTCTTGATAAACTTTGGAATTCATTTTTCCATCGATGACAGTAATCCGTCCAGGGCCTGAGGCAGCAAAGCAGCCCCAAACCATGATGCCCCCTCCACCATATTTCACAGTTGGGATGAGGTTTTGATGTTGGTGTGCTGTGCCTTTTGTTCTCCACACATAGCGTTGTGTGTTCTTTCCAACAACTCAATTTTGGTTTCATCTGTCCACAGAATGTTTTGCCAGTAGTGCTGTGGAACATCCAGGTGCTATTTTGCAAACTTTAAACGTGCTGCAATGTTTTTTTTGGACAGCAGTGGCTTCCTCCGTGGTGTCCTCCCATGAAGTCCATTCTTGTTTAATGTTTTCCTTATTGTAGATTTGTCAACAAAAATGTTAGCATGTGCCAGAGATTTCTGTAAGTGTTTAGCTGACACTCTAGGATTCTTCTTCACCTCATTGAGCATTCTGCGCTGTGCTCTTGCAGTCATCTTTACAGGACGACCACGCCTAGGGAGTGTAGCAACAGTGCTGAACTTTCTCCATTTGTAGACAATCTGTCTTACCGTGGACACATGGACATCAAGGCTTTTAGATATACTTTTGTAGCCCTTTCCAGCTTCATGTAAGTCAACAATTCTTGATCGTAGGTCTTCTGAGAGCTCTTTTGTGCGAGGCATGGTTCACACCAGATATCCCAAGAATATTGCTGAACTGAAACACTTTTGTAAAGAGGAATGGTCCAAAATTTCTCCTGACCGTTGTGCAGGTCTGATCTGCAACTATAGGAAACGTTTGGTTGAGGTTATTGCTGCCAAAGGAGGGTCAACCAGTTATTAAACCCAAAGGTTCACATACTTTTTCCACCCTGCACTATGAATGTTTACATGTTGTGTTCAATAAAAACATGAAAACATATAATGTTTGTGTGGTATTAGTTTAAGCAGACTGTGTTTCTCTATTGTTGTGACTTAGATGAAGATCAGAACACATTTTATGACCAATTTATGAAGAAATCCAAGTAAGCCCAAAGGGTTCACATACTTTTTCTTTCAACTGTATGTCCAAAAACACTTGCAGGAAAAAAAATTGAACTGGACAGGGAATATTAGGACGGCACTCCAGCCACCAAACAGAGCAAATGTAAAAATTTTAGATATCTTATTCACAATGTGTTCACAAGCTGCCTACAGATCAAATCCCAAAGCAGGAAACAATTTCTTTGAGAGCATGTGTTTCTATTTAGGTGAAACAAAGAACACAAGTGGCTGTCTGTTTTTATTTCTCACCAGTCACCCTTTTTACAAGACTTTTTTCACAAGGGTATAGAGTTAAATCTTTCCCTCTCATAAGTTTCCTATCAAAGTCAGACCGGTTTCATCGGACGCACACATCTGGATAGAAGATAACTTCCGGTCTGTGTTTGTTTATCGCTCTGGCTAGTGAATAATAATATAACTATTTAGCTTTTATGAAATTTACATGAACATTCATTTATGTTATTATTTTATTGTGTTGCATGTAAAGAAACCGTATATTGGACATTGATATCTAGCAGTGTGCTTAGTTTTGCAGTCTAAATTAAAAATATTGGAGACCCAAGTTTAGCCAAGTAACGTTTCTTCTCTGTTTCTTTTGCTTGTTATCAGAAATAATCTACGGGCACTCCATTTTTTGTGAATGTGTATCGAAAGTTAAAGTTCCATCCACAAATGCCTTTGTTTATATTGTTGCTTTTAAACCATCTATATTTTTGGTGGAACAATCCTGGAGTTCAGGGGCCCATTTCAATAAGGCGGTTCAACCAACATCGAGTTTAAATGTGAACTCTGAGTTGATTTACACCGAGATGCGAAACTTTGAGTTTTTGGTTTCAGAACAACTGATTTGAGTTAGTTCTGTCAACTCTGTATAGACTTACCTTGAGTAAAGCGTGTACACCCCGACTATGACAAGACATGATCAATGAAGATAAGACTCACCGTGGCAACGGAACGAAAGAAAAGCAACATGGCCGCAGAAAGCACTTGAGAACGAGGCACACTTTCCGCTGTGCATACAGTGGATTTACTAATGTGCTGAAAATGACTTAAGTTTAAATTAATAAATAGATAAATACCTATAAACAAATAAATTAATCAGTAAATTAATGAATAAATGAATGAAACAACAGAAATAAAACAGAAATAATAAAGTAAGTAATAAGGGTGAGACATCATGGTGTAAGACTCTTGTGTCAAAGTCAGACTGATGTCTTAATTGATTGTTTATTTCCTCATTTCTGCATTTATGTCTGTATTTATTCATTTCTTTACTCATGCACTTTATTTATGATTAGAAAACCCAGAGTTTACCTCATTTCAGGGTTAATATACTAGTTTTCAATAAATCCTTTCTGAAAACAAGCCCCTATAGAGTTCAAGTTCTAGTGCTCATGTAGGTGTCTTGAAGATGTTGCAGAATAACTTTGCATTAGCCTTTAGCACTTTAAAGTTAAACTGGGCCTCTTGTTGCTCCGAGACAGCTAGTCAGCTGTAAATTTGACTCTGAAGGTAAATTGCATAGCTCAACACCTCATAACTTTTAAAACAGAACAAAACAAAGGGAAAGTTTTAATTCTGTGTGTTACATTTTCCTACATTTAATTTGAGATTTTATGTATCAATAGATTGACATTGAACTTGTCTGCTTGCATTGTATTTAAATCGTTATAGAAATGATCAGAATATATTATTATAAGCTATTATAACCACTGCAGCTAGATACTAATTGCTGCCCTGAGAATAAACCCTGGTCATAGTCTGTATGTCACAGCCAATCGCTCTTAGCCGCACTGTTGTAGACTTTGTGGCAGACATCTTCAGTGATTAGATATCTTAAGGCTTCCTGTGAATAATGGGCTTTAAAATCTGTAACAGCATTAGTTTGGAGAATATACATTTTGTCCTTTAGGACACACGAGATGTTGGGTAAGAGATTGGATTACTGCTAATCGTAGATTAAGGTTGGAAGGTTACCATTCACAGGGCATTAAAATGACACAGCAGTATGTCTTTTGTCGTCAGTGGAACTGAGAACAAGTAATGACAAAGTAAAATCAGCCCTTGGCAGTCAGTCAGTGACACGACCAGACACACACCAAATTCATCTCTACTTCTAAATGGAGACATGGTGCTCTCATGGGAGCTTCATTTTGGTGCAAATTTCAGTGATACAAATTTCTTAGCGTCTGAATACATCTTAAATGAAATAAATTATAAATTGACATTTTCCAGTCAATCTGGAAGAAGGAGTTTATAAACAACTTTAAATGGAGGATTTATTCAATGGATGGAGAGATGGTCGGTTGGTTAGTTAGTTGGTTGGCACCAAAGTTGTGCTTTGGCCTGACTAACCTTAAGGTTCAAGATCAAGACGAAACTACACATAGTTTCGCATCTGTCACGGAGTCGTGTCTAGTCTGAGTTCCCTCTGTCTGTCAAAGATGTGTGTTTACATAAGACACAACCGGAGATGAATGTTGGTGTGAGGGAGAATAAGAAAGAGGCCGAAGGATCTCTATGGGATAGCCTGTATTAGCCTCATTATAAATGGGCCAAGGCCCATGACGACTTCTGGCCAACACGACGGTTTAATCACAATCCATGCCCACAGGATTGCGATTCTTGATCTCAAAGAGCTGTGATTGGTTAAGATTGTGTCCAGTGTGACTGTCTTTATGAGGTTTATGAAGTGCCATTGACACTACAAATAGAGGCAGAAGAGGGCAAGGTATCTCAGAGTTGAGACATTCATACCCATAGCAACCCTCTATGCCGTTTCAAGTGACAAGAAAACAAAGGTAAGTCCCAAACTATTGGTAATGTTGGTATAAACATTCAAGTGAAATGGTTTGAGGAATATTTAGGGCATGTGAGGTAAAAATATGAGTTGTATATGCAGCTGTTACCAGAACTGACCCAGCAAATGATGCAGGTGAAGATCGTGATTTAAAACTCTTGTCTTGTTTTGATAGATCTTCAAAGGTTAAGTTGGCTCCACCTGACCTGATTAAGTATTCAGGACTGGTTCAGTGAAAGACTTTTCCTGTTAAAAAATGATCTCCATACAGCAACCGGATCAAAGATTTCAATCACTACCAGATGAGAAAGCTCAGCTATGGAGCTCTGAAAATGTGTCAACATATTATTTCTTGATCGGTTTTTGCTTACAGAAGACATTCTAGCCAAGAGAAATTGTAGGTGTCAGCAGAAATAAATATTATTAGCAAAAACCAAATATTAATGAGTATCATATAGCTGTAAATTTGATTTTGCTTTAGAAAGCTCAGGTGAAGCGTTTAATGAATTGGAATGTATAAGATGTATTTTAAAGGTTTGAAGGAAAATAAACTCTAGTGTCAGGGCCTGTTATTTTGAGATGTGAGCCAGGTGTTATCACAGGCCTTGCCATGTTTTTTATATTCACAAATATTTAGAAACTTTACAAGATGTTTCCAAGACTTCTGAAAGTAGACGAAGAAGAACCATGTCAGGCTTAAGGCAATTAAAGTTGACCTGGCAGAGCATTCTAAGTTTAAGAAGATTACTTCTTAGGAGACTCAGGGCGCGATAATTTTAACCAAAGGATCTTCCTGTTTTTATTCTTAATGAGTTTATCCACTTAGTCTGATCCTGGGGAAATTTAGCGTAGATGTGTCGCGATACTTCGGATAACTCTAAATAACCAAACTAAAGACTTTTTAACATTTATAATGAAAAATAGGATATTTTGTTGTTTGATTTTGTTATCAAGACCTTTCTAATTTGTTTCCACGTCTATTTTGTAGGTTGAACCTAACCATGTTGTGGTTCATTGTTGCATGTCTGGCCCTACTTTCAGTAGGCCAAGTTAGCACTCAGGAAATGCCCTACGAGCACCTGATATCCCAGCTCCAAGCATGTCCTAAAGAGTGCCGCTGCCCCCCGAACTTTCCCAATGCTGTTTATTGTGACAACAAGAGCTTGAAACGCATACCCGTCATCCCTCCGTACACCTGGTACCTGTACCTTCAGAACAACCTCATCGATGCGGTCTCAGCTGAAGCTCTGCGCAACGTCACACAGCTAAGATGGATCAACCTCAGCCGCAACAAAATCACAAGCGTGGAGGCTGATGCTCTCAAGGCCTTACCCAACCTTGTACACCTGTACATGGAGGACAACTTGCTGACTTCCATTCCATCTCCTCTGCCCAGCAATCTAGAACAGCTACGGCTCTCCCGGAACAAAATCTCAAAGATCCCACCTGGTGTCTTTTCTGGGATGGACCATCTTACCTTGCTGGATCTTCAAAGCAACAAGCTGCAGGATGACGCAGTGACAGAGGTCAACCTGAAAGGTCTGAGCAACTTGGTCCAGATCAACTTGGCAAAGAATCAACTGAACAGCATGCCCCTTGGTCTGCCACCCACAACCACGCAGATCTTTCTGGACAGCAACAATATTGAGAAGATTCCTGCCGAGTACTTCAAGGGTCTTCCCAAGGTGTCGTCTCTCAGGCTCAACCGTAATAAACTGGCAAATGGAGGCATCCCAAAAACAGTTTTTAATGTTTCCAGCATACTGGACCTGCAGCTTTCGCACAACCAGCTCACTGACATGCCCGTCATCTCCCCTGGACTGGAACACCTGCATCTGGATCACAACAAAATCAAAAGTAAGTCCACAAGCAGTCGTTTTATAAATTGGTTTGTTGTTAATTGGCCCTGGAGGTACCAGCTAAAAATGCCTGACCCTTGGACAGTGAGTATAGTCCAACCTCTTTTTTGGTACTTACGTCATGTGGTGAAGAGTTGTTGTTGAGAGGGTGAGAGGAGCTTAAAGTGCAAATAAATTAAAAATAATAATAATGGTGTGCACGGATAAATCATTAATCATCATTGCAACACTGTGTAAAACAATTCGAATTTTCCAAAAGTTTGACTTCAAGGTGACTTTTTAAAAAGGCATCATATTTTTATCCTTCCATATTATAAATCTATATTTATAAAAATGTATGAATATATCTATTAATAGTTCTATCATTTCCACAGGTGTGAACAGTTCTGATATTTGTCCACCCGGGGCGCTTGATGACTACTTTAGTGACAATGGTCCTCGTCTGCGCTACCTTCGCCTTGATGGTAACGAGATCAAGCCCCCAATTCCACGAGAGCTGATGATGTGTTTCCGTCTCCTTAGAGCGATTGTGATATAAAGGTGTGATGCCAGTGAGACACTCCTGTCCATAACATTAACCAGATCTGAATGTGAATGGAAACTAAAGTACTGGTCCAATGATTCAATATAATGGTCCAATTAAGGACTAGCTATTTGGGAATTTAGAAATGAAAAATGTAACTCTGTTAGTACCCTGCTGAAAATATTGCAGTAAACTGGCATTTATTGTCATATTTAACATAATGCAGACTGGTTTTTGCTGGGCTAGCTTCTGACCCAACATAGTCATACTTTAACCAGCAACTAATCTGATAAAGCTGGTCAACCAGCATTGTATTTTGGTAAAGCTGGATGACCTTAAAACTGGTGGGCCAGGTGGAAACAATCCCACAATGCAAACCATCATCCTTAACAAAACATATACAGGTGTTAATCTATGCTGGTCTTTTCAGCAGGGTAGAGATCCATTTGACTGGTTCATTTAATGGTTCCATATGTGGATGTATTGTAAAACAACAGTGCCTTCCTTTTATTTTATATGTATGGAGAACTAGCAAGCCTACTTGGTGAAAAATAGCATTACAAAAATGTATGCTCAACTGAATAATTGTCCTTATAAGTAATGTAATTTCCCTATCCTGAGCATATGTTTAATATAAAATAAATCTCACTAAATATTGTATTACTCAGAACCAATTTTACCACGCCACACCATTATGGGGTGTTTTTGGAGAACTGAGTTATGGCCTGATTATGAAGCCAGATTTCTTGCATTTTATTCAAAGCTTGTTTACGTTCAGTCACGATAGCAGCGACAAAAGTCTGAGATTAGACTTATTTTCTTGTTTAAGTGTCAAACTGTACGTTGTTACACAACTTATATCTAGTCTTAAATTGCTTAAATTACTTAAATTTTCACTTTTTTTCATCTTTGTACAATCAATATTTTCCAGCATGTTGGTACAAAAGTCCTTTCCTGACGACTGTGACATTAACTAGTTTTCAAGATAAACTATTTGTTATTGATTTTGAATTGTACTACCAGTGAACATTCAAGGCTCGTTTAAAGATATTAATAATGTTAATATTCTTTTTCAACGCACAATGTTTTCATTTTACACTGCAATTATTGTAGCAAAAAGGTGAAAAATAAATGTCTACCAACTCTGAGAGCTGTGTTTTGTCACAGGAATAATAATTCAATTGTTTTCAATTGAAATGATCTTGTTTATGGTCTAAATTATTTAACATTATAAATGGTTTGGAGAAAATCTAAATGCCTTCTGTAAATGAGGCCAACGTGTGGATTAGTTTCATGTTACTTCGCAGGAGGTAACAGAAAGACAATTAGCATGAAAAAAAGAATTTGAAGCCTGTAAAAACATCCAGGAGACATTGGTTCAGCACTTCCTGAAAGTTAGCAAGTATTCATCTGCAGTGTGTTCAAGGTTAGCGTTTAGCGCAGAACAGAATGGAGGCCTTTTCTCCCTCTCAGTGCTCCGCTAACAGAGAATCTCACAGAGGGCCCATTGTGTGCAGGAGCCCTGCAGATCCATACATGAAAGCAGAGCATGCCTCACGCTCACCTCAGGAAAAGAAAGACAAATATCTCATATTTAGAACTGAATAACTTATCTGTCTCTTCAGGAAACAAAAAACAAAGAGGGTTATTAGGGATTAAAGGCTTTTTCGCAGCTGGGGGTCTGTCAGCGTGCATATTGTGTGCCATGTTGTCTTTTAGTGTGTGTGAGTGTCTAATGCAGTGTGGTATGGGGTGGGCACTGGTGTGGATGTGACCAAAACCCAATCGCTCACTTTCCTCGGTCTCATTTCTTACCTCCACACACAAGGACAGGTACGGGGGTGCATGGACACATACACGTCACACGCCTTTAAACACCTCCACGCACGCACGACACAGATACACAGACACGCACTTGTGTTCTCACAGCTACCGTGAGTGAGCGGTTGCCATTGGCCAGGCCCACCAACCCTCTGCCTGTCCGATCGGAAGAACAGGACCATTTGGGAAAGAAGGAGAAAGAGGTAAGGGCTCTGTGTGCTTCTATACGCTGGTGATATGCTTTAGAGAAGGGACGAGACCGAAGGGCTTCACCTTTTGCAACAGGTTCAATTATCTTGGGGCCACTGGCGCAAATGCACAATTGTTAAGCTAAAATACACCTGACTGATAGTATTAAGACCTTTTTGTGGATGCCTGGTTTAATGATAAAAAATATGGGTATCTTGCATTAATCTTCTTGTTCAAATCATAAATTTGGCTAAATAATAGCATGTTAATATATGACGGTTTAGCATAAGCTTATATGTGGTCTGTTTGGTGATGGGAGAAATTCCTGTGCACTCTTTTATTTTGGCATATTTGACCATTCTTTGGTTTTCTGGGTTTGGGCAAAATGAGTTAAGTATTAGATGTGATGATGTGGTTGATATTTAATAATTATATTATTTGATATTTATGTTAACTAAAAGGGACAAGCAAAAAATGTGACTAGAGAAATGAAATGGGCACTGGACTCCCTCATAGCACACATACATCTCAAAGACATCTATTTGATGTCAGCATTTTTTTGACTGGTTGCTCATCTTCAATACGTCTCTGTAACGTTTCCTGTCAGATGTCACATACACATTTAGAAGATGTTTATGATTTATAATGTATGTAAAACTGCTTTTTCCAAGACGTTTATTAGATGTTTTTACACAGAAGATGTTTTCCAGATCTTCATTAGATGTCTTACAGACGTACCTCTGCTTTCTGGGCTGTTGATTTGATATTTAGATTTTAAACTATATTTCTGCTGAAGCAGAACATATATTTTGCATATTTTGCAGTATTTGCGTTATTGGAAGTGAAGTTGAATCCCTTATGTTATTTGCCAGTATTGGCACCATCACCAGAGAGGAAGAAATTGGAAAATCAATGACCATGCGGAATGCTGGAAGAAAGAGCCAAAAACAACATTAGGACAGTTGCTTACACACACACACACACACACACACACACACACGCACTCGCACGGGGTCCGCACACTGCAAATACTGCCCATAGTGTGTAAAAGCCAAGCTCTGTGTGCAGTATAGTCTCTCTTTCAGTATTTCCCAGCTGAGTTTGAAACTGTCAACCACTTTGGTTTTTCATTGATGCAGAGATGTTTTCAGACTAAAGGATTGCAGTGTTTAATCAATAAAATATCTTTAAAATCTCCGTTTGTAATCTCATGAAATGATTGGCTGTCAGAAATTATTTATTGTTAAAAATACAGTGGAGTGCAACTATGCCCCTAAATAGCTCTGTGCTATGAGTTACAGTGTGTGTGTCTGCGTGTGCCTGTGTGTGTGTGTCTGTGTGTGCCTGTGTGCGTGCGTGCGTGTGTGTTTGTGTGTGAAAGAAAGAGGGATACACAGGGATCGTAACTCACTGCCCTGCTGTCCACAGATCTCGGTGGAATTTCGAGCTTGAGCGAGGAGACAGACCCTCATAAAGAGTCTCTGTCAGAGGTCTCGCTCTCCTTTTCCTCACTTTCCCTTACTTAGCGCTCTCCATCTCACCCTGAGGACCAGAACCTCATCCACATTCTCTGCGCATGAACCTCGCCCCCTCTCTATCATCACATCAGTTACTCATCGCCCCTTTATATGGTATATTTTGAAAGACATCCTCTCCTGTTCTCCGTTAAACTTGCACTCTTATGCTAACAATTGACAATGTATGAATGATTGAACATTTAAAATGTTAAATACGTTATGTTATATGTACTTATAGATGCTGTTTTTACAATGTTTTCAGTTTAAAATGTGTGACTTTTACAAAAAAACTGGTCATCATTATTTTGGAAAAGAAATCTTTTATGATGTCACCATCTCACCTCTGACCTTTCATCTTTAACACACAAAGCAGTCATTGAGTGGATTCAAGATGGCTGCTGAGGTGGTAACTTCTTGGTTTGTTTAGAGGCCAAACTGGCCTCATTTTGTCATTTCTGTTAATGAACAGAGTTCTCCAGCCTCAGAAATTTGCAGACGAAAAGTTTGTATTCCACTTGCCACATAACTCTGCAGAGACTCTATTTACCAAAGACAGGTAACAAGTTAAAAACTATTTATGGAATCTCTAGCTCTGCATATTTCAACTTTTTTGGCAATTCTTTTTATTTTAAAAGTGTATTTTACGTATGTACGGAAAAAGGAGCAACTATATCTTCCATGGTGTGCAGATGTATTTGTTGAGCCAGAAGATTTTTGCGAAGCGTATTTGAGATGCACCACAGCCAACTCAAGCAAGTGTGGCTCTCGATCTCCCTTCTGGGGAAACCCGGATCAAAGAGTCCTTTGTAGTATGGTGTGGGAAGTGAAAAGCATATTTTGCTATAGTAAATAATTATATTATATTACAATGGCATAATAAATGGTTTAATATATTCATAATCTGTTTAATCACTTTCTATTGCCACTGACACTCTTCTATTAATTTTACAAAACATGTCTGAATAGACATTAAGGTGTCCGATTCTGTGTCCAGCAGGACGATGGTAATGTTGGTGTGGGGACTTCTTGTCCTGAGTGTGGCTGCAGCCTCTCCCCCCAGATATGCCCGGCAAGCAGAACTGGACAACTACGACGGCAACAACTATGATGTGGATCTAGATCTAAACGTTGACAACCAAAACCTCCTCGACTATTACGATGAACAGGTGAGAGATTCAGTATGATCTCAAAAGGCCATTTATGTATCATCATATTTTCTCATCACTTATCACTTATAAGGTTGTTGCCATGGTTTCTTGGAACACCCTCTCTGTTACATTTAGAATTAAGATGATACATTTTTCTATGTACACAACTATTGCCATAGTTCAGTTAGAGCATTGCTGAAATGGTTTGAACTGATAAATTGCGCACAAGCATTGGGTTCAGGTCTATTCGTCATGCAGGAATGTATTGCAGCAGTTTTGCTTTAGGGTGTTTGACTTTGCTTTTCATTTGCAGTGCAGGTTCAAGTCTTCCTGCGGATAATAGCATCCAGTAATGTCAGTGTCTGTTTTATGATTTTCATTTCGAAACATTTTTAACCCAGCTGCTGTGCTTCAGGGTCGGTCACGGAGGCCACGTAGGGCTGATATTGGTCCCTTTCCTTAGTGAAGCATGAGTTTTCGCATATTTTTAAGCTATCTATAACCAATGTTGGAAATGTAATATTGAGTTAAGGATTCATTAAGGTCTGTAATGCATGTGGACCTGATTACCCCAAATGAGATTAATATCACGTTTATCATTCTTTTGCCATCCCCAAGACCCACCTAGCACTCCATAAGCACTGGTATTTACAGTGCACTATTTATGATATGAAAAAGTGAATTCACGACATGCTTCAAATAACAAATTCCTCCCTTGGGCATAACATTTGTATGATTGACTGACCAGATGTTGCTGAGTGTGAATTCAACTCTCACATTCAACACAACAGTATTGGCCAACTGAATTTTCCACTGGCACAACCTAATGGAAGGAAAAGTAGACTGGCATTTTTACTGTAGTATACTCATAAGCAGTTGAATGCTGAATGATTTCTCTTAAGTGACATAAAGCAATGGAATAACTTTGTTTGCTGGATGCACATGTACCTGACAGTTATTGTAACTGGCTATATACAGTATGTTTGTCATTTCATAGATTATTGACAGTTTTTATGCTGTGTTTTATTTCATCATCTTCAGCATGAAAATTGAGACTAACCAAAAGTATGTTTGACTGGCACAAGCCAAGATGGCTTTGAAGAAGAGACAAATTGAAGCCAAGAGACTTAACCTGATCCTGATGTGAATGTTATGTAGTTAAACCCACAATCAAAAGCATGCCTGAGTTACAACAGACCTTGTGTAAGCTGTTTATTTAAGCTCTTCAGGATATTGTGAATGTTTCATAAATTGTGAAAATATTTCTTCTTGAATTGAAGGTACTGAATTAAAGTTGACCTAGATTATTGGTTTGAGGTCTAATACATAATTTAATTTGTGTGTGAGGGAACCCTCCACAAATATGGTATAAAATGAGGTGTGAACGGAATAAATAATAATTCACAAAGTATTTCATACAGGAAAAGTGCAGTGCAGTTTAAACATGATTTGGTGATTAAATTGACTAATTTATTTACTAGCAATAACCATGAAATATACAAAATTAAAAATAACTTACAAAAAGCTTAAAAACTGCTAGATTGGGTTTGCACATGTAGCATAATTGATGCTAGTTTTTAGTAGAGGTTTTTAGTTATCATGTCCCGTAAATTAAGGGAAAAATATGTGTGAAGGTCACCAAATCAATTTTTAAAAAATTGTAAATTGTAACTGTAATTTATTTAACTGCATTTATACCATTTTAATTGGTTTGAAGTAGCTGATCACATTTTTTAATTAAATAACACTTCAATAGAAATAGATAGATGCTTGGTTAATATATGACAAAAATATGCTTTAAACATTGGTGTGCATTGTGCAAAGTGTATCATATTTGTAGAAAGTGGCCAAAGGAAACTTTTAAGATAAAAGAAACCATCACCAAAATCATTGCATTTGTCCAAATACATACACAGTAAGCATGGACGGGTGCTTGTGCGTGCTTGTCGTACATGCCATCCTGCATGTGTCAGTGTAAATGCAAGTACATAGGGTCTTGTAACGCATGTTAAGGTGAATCGTGACAAAATGACTATAGAAAGACTCTTTAAACAATGCTTCTAATGCTAATCTTTACCGGGCCACTTTTTTCTCAAGGGCAGATCGTATCAGTACATCAGGCTGCTGTTATACAGATTTTTTCATTTATTTGTTCAGCACTTCTTGTGTAATTACTTTTTTATGGTTAATTACTTTGTTTTCCTTAGTCTTGCAAGTCGCTTTGGTGGTTAAAAACATTTTCTATGTAAACGTAAATATTTTGACCAAATATTTGGCTATTTGTCTTTTGTTTAGTCTTCATGCTAGACTATTGACAAAATTAGCATTGTGTCACCGTCACTACATAGGAGCATTTAACAGCTCCACATAGATTTGGTTTAGTGGGTTTACGTTTACATTACTTGTGAGACACAAGAGAAAGTTCTACTGGTAAAATCTGTGTGGAAATATGGATTTTTCTGCTACCATGTATGTCTTGGTTCCACGTGGACCATTCTGGAGAATAGCAGCCATTCAGAGATGAAACTGTCAATGGTTTAACAGCACCCCTCTCTGGTTTGTAGTGGAAACAAAGCCGAGACAAAACAGTCAGTATATGCTAAATGTGTCCTACCATAGAAACCATTTACATATGTGAGCAAAAGGATCACTTTGAAAGCTTTGGTTGAGTAGGTCTGATATGTGGTAAATGGCTCATTACCCTTTAAAAGGGGAATCAACCTTCTGATGTGTAACACTCTTTAGACATTTTCAGAATAATTGTGACTATAATCGAATGTGTTAATGTTTCTTTTTCTTAGATGGTTTGGAAAAACCTAACTGCAAAAATAGAGCGTGTTATCAGTATACTTTATATTTAACTCTAGCCGAATGGTTCTCAACCTTTTTGACTTGAAGTCTCCCCACTCCCAAAAACTCACAATTTCTACCCCCAAAAAATCTTCCTGAGCTTTTCATTAACTGAAAAAGCATTTTTCTATGTTAGTGTATTGCAAATCAAATTTTGTCTAACTTTAAATGAGTAGTTTGTTTTGAGGTCCCCTTGGAAGTTGGCTGCCCCCCTTGTGGGCCACAACACCGCCCGCACCAATCGCATCCCCCACCCCCGTAGAGAACCATTGATCTAGACTGACTCTTTAATCATTGTGATTTACACATATTTAATCTTTAGTAGACCTTCTGAGTTCTGACAAGACCTTGTTATAGAGTTTGAAATCGGACAGGAGCTTATTTGCCAACTACAGTATGCTTACCTAAGCTCTCATTACAGACTGGCACCTTAAATCCCGATGAGGACTCTGACCCTTCACATAGTGCCTATATAGAGGAGGAAGAAGAAGAGGTGGAGGAAAAAGTACCAATAACGCCTCATCTTATCCAATCAGGGTCTGGGGAGTCAGGATCTCTGATGGGCCCTATTGCACAGGGAGGTCTGTACCATTGTTACACCCCATTCCCCACACACACACAGATATTGCTAATCATCATTACTAGCCTGCAAACCATTATCTCATGCTTTTATTCCATTTAACTGGCAATCTGATTGGTTAAATGAGTTATTTAACTTTACTTACGTGCATCGCAGCCCAAACATATTTTTAACAAGTCCATATGGTCATAAGTGTAATTCTAATAACTGTTCTAACACCTAATCTTGTCTTGAACAAGAGGAGGAGCTTCGTCTGACGCCCATTGACATCCTTCAGATTTCTGGGGACATTTCGGGTTCTGGTGAAATGAACTCTGGAGCCTCTGGGGACTCTCTCAGTGAAAAAGCTTCCGGGTCTGGAGAGTTTTTGAGCTCTGGGGGTTCTAACGCCTCTGGTGACATTTTGAGTTCTGGGGTCTCTGGTGATTTTGGCTCTGGAGTTTCTGGGCTTTCTGGTTCAGGCATAATAATGTTATCAGGTGAAGGTTAGTATTCTAGCCTTTTGGCTTGCTCGTTTTAAATGTAGCTTGAGGGGGATCTTGATTACCATAAAATAGATTTTCTCTGTGGAAAAATTATATCAATACCTCTAACATTGTAGTGATAAATGAAGTAATACTTTTCGGTTCTTTATTGGTTTAATATCTAATTGGTTAGTCCATCATCTTTGCAAGCATTGCTATCATCTGTCATCCAACGTTGAGGGGAAACTAATTTGTTTCTTGCAACCTCACCTTGTCTCTCACAAGAGGAGGAGCTCCTAACATTTGGAATCACTCAACAAGAGGCGTCTGGGTTTTTGGGGGAGTCTGGGTTTTCTGGAGAGTTTGAGGGGCCTGTGGTGTTTCAAGAGTCTGGGGCTTCTGATGTGTCCGGAGAGTCTGGGGCTTCTGGGGTTCCTGATGTGTCTGGAGAGTCTGGTGCTTCTGGGGTTCCTGGGGTGTCCGGAGAGTCTGGGGGTTCTGGGATTCCTGATGTGTCCGGAGAGTCTGGGGCTTATGGGGTTCCGGATGTGTCCGGAGAGTCTGGGGCTTCTGGGGTTCCTGATGTGTCTGGAGAGTCTGGTGCTTCTGGTGTTCCTGAGGTGTCTGGGGCCTCTGGGGTTCCTGACGTTTCTGGAGAATCTGGGACTTCTGGAGTTTGGGAGGTGTCTGCGACCTCTGGTGAACCTGAATTGTCTGGAGAGTCTGGAGCCTTTGAAAAAATTGAGATATCTAAAGAGCCATGGACTTCAGGGGTAGCAGAGGGGTCTGGGACCTCTGGGTTGCCCGAGATGTCTGGGGAGCCTGGGACCTCTGGGGTGTCCGGAGAACCTGGTACCTCTGGGATGCCCGAGGTGTTTGGGACCTCTGGGTTGCCCGAGGTATCTGGAGAGCCTGTAACTACAGGGGTGCCAGTTGAACCTGAGCCCTCTGAGGAACCTGGGGAGTCTGGGGAGATTGAGGTCCCTGAGGAGCCTGTGGAAACTGGAGAGCCTGACAGCCCAGAGGACCCTGTGGTGACTGAATCCCCAGAAGTAGAACTAGAGGAAGGTCAGTACCTTTATCAACACCATGCACTGTAATGATTTCAGGTGTAGGTTCAGATTTTGTTGTGAAAATCTGTATCGGATCAGAATTGTTATAATAGTTTGGAGCAGCTTAACAAAAACGTTAATCACTATCAGACATATTGTTTTACCAATCATTGCTAGGGTATCTATGAATTAACTGCAAATTCAACTTCATTTAACTGGCTCATATTGGTTAAATGTGTGTAAATTTCCCTGGTGTGCATTATAACAACAGTAAGAATGCATTTTAACTTCCCAATGTCAGTATTACTCACTGTCTGTCCTGTTCTATTGTTCACCCTGTGTCCATGTGCTAATACATTCCCTAACACCTTAATATTGTTGTCTAACAAGAGATGGAGATATTCCTAACAACCCCGACCACTCCCCAGGAGAGGGTTGGGGGTGAAATAGGGTCAGGGTTTCCTGACATTGACCCATACATACCAGGTCAGTATTTCACCAGTGCATTCCATTTAAATTATTAGTTTTGTCATATCAAAATGTGCTCAGTCTATTATCTTATAAATTACCTAATTATATAATGAAGGAATGTTTGCTTAACTCATTGTGTCATAGATTAAGGTTCTCAAGTCTGTTAATGAATGCTACTAAAATGGTTTGTGTTAGTTAGCAGTTGCTAACAGTCCTTTTTGTATTTAAAATGTTGTTTTTGTCTTTTGCTTGCCACCTGCCGTTTTGGTGGTAAGGTATGTCTACCTGTGTGCTGTGTATCTGTCTGGTTGGATCCGTGTACTGTGATGACCTCAGGCTGGACCGTGTTCCACCCCTTCCCAAAGAAACCACTCATTTCTATGCCCGCTACAATAAAATTGCCAAGATTAACAAGTCTGACTTCGTCAACCTGAGTATGTGTTCGGTCAAACACACCATAAGTCATCATGTCATGATCTGTGATGTTAACATAAATTTATATAGACAGAAAATGTAATATTAAATATTAAAATATTAGAAATATTAAAAGTATTACTTAACATTCGATAGCATTCACGTGATGCTAATATATTTTTGTAATTCTGTTTTATCTGTATATTGAAATTGCTTTATTTTTGTTTTTTATGATAAAGACAAGTTAAAGAAAATTGATCTGACAAGCAATGCCATTTCCAAGATTGACGACGATGCTTTCTTTGGCCTTCCTGCTTTGGATGAGGTGATATTAAGAGAGAACAATATCAGACAACTTCCTGCCCTGCCACCTTCTATGACCCTTATTGATGCTTGCCACAACCAGCTGGGCAGCACTGGCATCCATAGAGAAGCTTTTAAGGTAAAAAACAAGAGTCAGGATTGAATGGAGGGACAATTCACAGTTAACCTTTATTCCGACCTTTGTAAAAGACTATTGGTGTGCTTAAAGAGCTTATGGAAATCCAAAAGAAAAAAAACAGATAGCATAAAATCAACTTGGAAACGTTTAATCGTACCAATACACAACTGATAATCCTTATCCATGTAAAGAAAGCCTATTTATATACATGTACATGTTATTTTGTTTTAAGGACATGCCAGGGCTACTTTACCTCTACTTGACAGACAACAACATTGACCACATCCCAGTTCCTTTGCCCCACAGTCTGCGCTCCTTGCACCTGCAGGTACCTGTGCTCCCACCTCACTAGTGCCACCTTGTGGACATTTACAAATCCTAGCTTTTTATTTTAAAACAACCAGTTGACAATTCAGCAATTAAGTAGTTTGTTTGGTAACTGCAGAAAAGTAAAGATCAATAATGACATAGAAAATGATAACGTAAACAATTAATTAATTTATTACCAGCTTTTCTGGTGATATGCACAGTGCTTTATAATGGGATTTTTAAATATGTAAATAAAAGGATGAGGTATCACACACACAAGCTTTAAAAGAAAAGATCTCTAAATCTTAAGATTTCTAAAAAGATTTTTAAACAATGGCATAAAAAGTGTGTACCTGTATGATACATGAAATAAATATATGTTTTATCATTCAGAATAACAATGTCCAGATGATGCACGATGACACTTTCTGCAATCCACATGACTTAAACTACATTCGTAATGCCCTGGAGGACATTCGCCTGGACGGTAATCCCATCAACCTCAGCAGAACCCCACAAGCCTTCATATGTTTGCCACGTATACCTGTTGGTAACCTTATTTAAAATGAAACACACGCAAACGCACACATGCAAAACTCACACGTATGCACATGCATCAAAACTCCTCTGTGAGAACTTGTTTTTAAACGTTGGGCTCGTGCAAACACTTGGATATGAATGGATGTCTTTTAAAAGAAGTTGGCATAAATGCATGAACAGACTCACACTTTCACAGGAGAACTGGTGGACACTACTATCCCTTTGCTGCTTGTATTTATACACACACTATGAATACATATCACAATGTAGGATGTTTGAAATCGCATTTGAATGAAAGACGGAAGGATTTTGTTCAACCGATCGTATAAATGTACTCCCTCATATCCGAGAGAGACCATTCACAATGAATCTCTCCTAGAAACACAGAAAACCATGCATCACTTTGAATCAGTCTTTTATTTATCAAATACTAACAAACCTGAAAAAATGATGCAAGTAATTTACAAAGGCAGATATCTCAGTTTAATTTAATTTACAAAACAAAAAACATATTTTTGTGTGTGTTGTAGCCTACTTGGTGCCTGTTTGGGGCTGGTTGCAAATAGACAGGGGAAACTGTTAAACATTTTTTTGTAAAAAGTAATGAAATATTGTTCATATTCATAAGGATTTTAACAAATGTCTATGATAAGATTACGGTTTCGAAAGGTACATTTTGATCAATGCAATAAAACAAAGCATTCTAACAATTCATTTGTTGTAAAGTCTGTACTGTAATATAAAATATATAAGCTGTCCTTTTTGTTACAAAAACTGCAATATTTTGGTGTTTAACCTATCAAGTTGTTGTTATGACCATGTTTATGTCCATATAATGGCATTCGCACACTTAAAAACTGTTGTAATGGCTAAAGGGGTTTGAGAATGATTGGGGGGAGGGTGGTAAATATTAGCCCAGCTTTGTGTTTTGTATGGAAATATCACACCCAAATAAAGATTTGTGATGACCTCTCTAAATCAAAGGCGTCTTAACGTTTTCCTTCTTACAGTAGCTTGAAAATCTTCAAAGACATCAAACCAACACTGACGACTTTCAAAATGCTTGTTTATAACGCGTTGACTTGTTGAACAAACACAGCGACAAATATGATCAACTATAATGAATGTAACTCATAACTATAAATCATAAGTCAATCACTGTAGAATAACACAATACATTTTTGGCAAAATAAAATAAAATTTTGTATCAAACAAATGGTGTACAAAAGTTGTTTACGTCTGTAAACGGTCCTGTTTATAAATTTGGTTTCAGAAGTTTTCGATAAGCTTTTCAAACAGGTTGAGGAATTTCTGTCTTCTCTCTAAGGATGCTGGTTCCATGACCAAAGGAATGGTGTTGTCAGTTCCCTCCGGATTGTCACTCAATTCCACCGTCTGCCCCCCTGTCGAGGTCCCATGCTGCTGCTCTAAGATAGCTCGCTCTCGCTCAAGCTTTGCTCTTTCTCTATCTAAAATTGCTCTCTCCTTTTCCAGCTGAGCTCGGATGTACTCCACAGATGCTCTGTCCCTCTCCACAGCAGCCTTCTCTCTTTCCAAAGAAGCTCTGTCTCTGTCCAACGCAGCAAGTTCTCGCTCCACTCCTGCTCTCTCTCTATCCAGGACCATCTTCTCTCGTTCCAAGACCATCCTCTCGTATTCAATGGCGGCTTTGTCGCTCTCCAGGATGGATCTTTCTTGTTCCATCTCATCCCTGTCTCTGTCCATCTCCCCTCTGTCTCGCCCCATCTCCTCTGACATTATATCATCCTCCTCGACGTACAGCTCGATCTCGTTTCTGTCCGGCTCGCGCGCTCTCTTGCTCCGTCTGCGCGTGGAGCTGTTTGGGCGATACTCGCTGTCATCGCCCAGCGAGGAAGTATCAAGAGTTACTTCACTTCCTACCAGTCGCCCCTCCATGGCATCGTCCAGCAGCGAGAACCAGGGCCAGTTGGTGGGGTTCACCGAGACCCCAGATGGGGGATTCTTCATGTCCTGAAACACACAAAATACACACGTGAATATTTATAACATGTGCGCAGCGAACGAAACTCATCGGGTTGTGAGGTTTGCACAGGTAAAAAGGTATGAAGCCAAGGTTTTGCATAGAAATCTGTATACTGATATATCTTTATGTAGTCAGTATTTGAAGGCAGTATTTGGGTCTTTTTCTTCCTACGATATCCTGCAATCCTGTGTGTGGTGTAAAGGATATAAATGGTGTCTGATGGAACAGATGTTTTTTTCTTGTTATACTTTTATTCAAAGTATGACTCAATAAAAAGTCTGTGTTTACAAATTATAAAGTTCTCACAGAATTGCTTACAGAACTGACAAAAAGTTTTTTTTAAGCCATTTATAAGGTATTTATCATCCATGTCACTAAATCACCCATATTTACTCCCTTTTGAATTCAAAATAACATTCATACCTTATACTTCATTTTAAGGTTTTCCCATTTTCTCCTTGCCTGGCTGGCAGAAATATCTCTCTGCAGACCCAACTCCTTTAGGATGGCCCTAGAGCACAGAATGGACCATTTTTCACATTTTAACACAGAGACTAGTGCTGGTCCTAGTAAAAATATCTATTGATATAATAATAATATCTGTTTTAGTTTTTAAACGTAATGTTAATGAATGAACAAACGAGTGTGCATTTGTAAGTGTGCACTGGGGCGACTGGTTCCATTACCTATATGCCAGAGTAGAAGAATTTCTCTTCCCAGTGAAAAGTGAGTCGTTGGTCACACGCAACTTCACGAATCTAACAAATTCTTCATTTGACACTTGAAGCACGCACACACACACGCACGCACGCACACACACACGCAAACATATGTTAATAACGGCAGGACACGTGGTTTGTATATAAGTACCTGAAATGCACGGGGTGAGCACAATGCTACGTTGGTCATTTAGGACAATAAATGTGTCTTTAAATGTTCTATATTAACATCAAACGACATACTACTTACTTTTATAAATGTATTCTGCATGATCTGGGCCATCTTTAATATCCTCACAAGGACTCTGTACAGTGTAGAGTTCGTGGTCCATACTTGACTCTGTTGTCTTTGAGTCATCAAGTGCGCTACTCATGGCGCTAGTGCACCAGCGAAGAGCACTAGAAGAGAAAATGGAGGCTTACTGTCTTTTGTTGCTCGTTCATGGCGGCCTGTGTGTACTTACCGCCACCTAGTGGTTCGCCCGAATATACGCTTTATAAATATTACGAAACCTGTTTTAATAGGTTTGTTTAAATATAGCAATTTATAAATGTGTACAATGATAATAATACATTTTAAAAGTTGAAACAGACAACACATTTGTAGTGAAATAATAGTTTATATTCGTAAGGGAGGATGCAGATGTTGTATTAAATTGCAAAACAACATTGAACCCAGAATTGTTCCTTTATAATTGTAATGAAAATGCGCATTATACCTTTCAGGATATGCTGCTTTAAAAAAAAGTATGACTTTCAACGTCGTTTCTTAGTAAAACTGTAGTTTCACAGTCGGGGCGGTGATATCGAGGCACGATAGACAATTTAATCCACATCTGTGAATGAAGATACCTGAAACACACATACAATATGTTTATTGTATAAAAGGAAATAAAAGGCTACATATTTTCTTCTTCATTAAGTATCGTTAATATGTTAGATGTACGCACTCTCGTGGCTAAATGTCCTGGTAAAACAGATTTTTTTATAGTTTTAATTTAATATTTCTTAAAGATTAAAATGCACTTTGGAAACACGTCGTAGATTGATGAAATATTTGGGGAAGTGAATGGCCTGTCTGCATGGTTGTCTAAAAACGAGAACATTTTTGAGACTTTATAAGTTGAGAAACATGGATTGTCTTATACATTTATCATAATAGCCCCTTCGGTCCAGTGCCATATAGTCAGTCGTTCGACTGACCACGGCGTGATTTTCATAATAAAGCCGCCCATTGTCACCTAAAAGCCTCATAAATATGCGTATTTTAAAATGCGGTGATAAACACAGCCATTCCATCACCATCGGCCCCGAAAATCATCCCTTCGTTGTGTATCAGCTGTCTTGGTCTCAAATCCGCACATGTCTACTCAATGAGCAGCATGCATCGAGGGTATTTTCCTAATGAATTTCTCGCACGATGTCACAATAAATTCGACAACAAAAACGTTAGTAATCTCGATACTCACTAAAATGAGACTCGATGTGCTCTCGGTAATTTTTACGTTATCACTTGTCATGTTTACAAAGCCGCGTACCGAAACTGTTGTTCCGAAACGGTTGGACTAAAACCGCTGGCTATGCTGTATTGTAAATGGCGGTGCAAGAATACAAAAACGCCCTTTGGTGTTGACAATTCAGTCTGCTTTACCGACTGTTTGTTCGTATATAATATCAATAAATCGTTCACCGTATGTTTTTTGTACGTTATAGAATCCCGTTGGCAAATTATTAACGAGATTACAGATACATTTTAAAAACTAAAAAATATTTTTAAAGGGTCTCTCCGATACAGAGGTGGCAGTAGAGAGAGCTGTGAGCAATTTCAAATGCGATGGCCTACCGCAGAATAAGACAAAGGTGAACGCTGATTCGCTGAAGAAAGAAAACGTCACTTCCGCAAGTTCCATAAGTACGTGATGCACACGTTTCTTAGCCACGTTTTTCGTTCGTACGTTGGCGAGGAAGCAAGCAAAGTTTTGTCTTCTGTATTGTTTTTCAGAAAACGATTTGGAGTCCTTTATTTTATTTGCCTTTAATTCGCGCCGTGATACTTGGATATTTTGAACTCTTTTGTTAACAACCGACGTTTTTATTTTTTGGAATGTACATTGAAATCATGGCCATGGAAGGACACTATGAGAAAGACATGAGCACAACATCTATAAATAAGAAGTGGTCGAAATCAAAGAGAAGAACCTTTCTGCGCACGTATATGGGGAAGGCCAGTGCCAGAACATACGGCGCTTTTAGCGAGAGGAGACAACGGATCCGCGCGTGGCCTGCACGGAAGTTTCATCCGTGGGCAGATTCTGTCGACTTCTCTACTGGAAATCAAACTTCTCTACCACCTGGTGCCATGGCACCAAAAAACACTACACAGTACTTAATGGACCTTGTTTACACCGAGCAGTTGGAGGTTTCAATGGAGGCGTACGACGTAAGGCCTCTTTTAACAATGCAGAGTCATGTTCCACATGAAGAGAACATTGTCTCATCTTCAGACTTTGATTACGACAGGTCTTTAGACTTCCAACAAAGAGACTTCGAGAACGTGTTCTTCAGGAATGAAATCTGATGATGTGGTCACCGAAACCTGACTTGAATTCGTCGAAAGAAAGCCACGACGCTGTGATCTTGCCATAGACAGTAATGTGTGCGTGAACATTACGATGCATTTATTTCACCTGTACAATGTCTTGAAATGCTCAATAATGTTTTATTGACGATACTGTGTCGAGACTTTCAGCGCACAATGTTTGAATTTTCCTTTGAATTGAATGTGGTTTCATTCATCGGCTCTCCTTGTCTCACAGCATTGCGCAGACTCCAACACAGGGAGGCCGGACGCACTGCGTCACAGCTGCGCGATGACGTATGCAACGCCCGCCCCTAGCGTGGTGATCACCACGTGGCCTGCAGGTAAACCCGCTTCACCCTTTCAGGTGTACGTGGTGTAAGTGCCAAAAACGTTGCAGTAACGTCGTAATGTCATTTCTGAAATGTGCATGCACTGTTATACCCTAGGAAGCATGTGTGTTTGAGAGACTTTTACAGGTTTGCTGATCCTCCTCGGTGGCTCTCAGCTGTCTGTCCAACGCGGTCAAAGCACCATGGCTTCCTCATCAACAATGTTGGGTAATTTTACATGTGGTAACTGTTAAAATATTAGTTTTACAAAAGTTGTTTAACTTAAATTTCTGTGGTATGAATCATTATTTGTGAAAAACGCTTTTAATATTGTAAATACTGGTTGTATTAATTATTAAACTATTTTGTTTACTGCCAACCATTGAGTCAATTTTTATTTACCCTTTTAAATGGGTTACACATTCTTTTTTTCAGTTGAACAACGGAATAGAAGAAAATGGTAAATGTTAGTAATGACAAGCATCACAGAGGGAGTTGAGCAGAATTTGACCAAAATTGGAACAACACTGACATCAGCTGGTGATAAATGTGCTGCAGCTTGTCCCATTTGCCCAGATGAGGATAGAAATCCAAATACAGGAGATAATTGTGATGTCTGAGTAAAGATTAGCGGCATCAGTTTGAAGTATTTAGAATCTCACAAAGTCCCTGAAAAAAAGGCGATCATTACATTATGAACCCTCTAGTCTGACACTATGACGTAATTCCTATTTGTAGTGTATTGTGGCTCCCATTTCAGTAGAATTGGTTGTAACCAACACATTACCCATAGATACCCGGACATCATTGGTTTCCAATAAAATCAGTATACGGTTTAACCATAACGTTAAACAACATTTGAATCCCCTTACTGTATAAAGAGTTTATGCTTATTGTATGGGATATCCAAAAGCCACCAGCACTTTAATTAAAATACTTGAAATAAATCCTAGTACAATGTTGGATAAATTGGCTGGTTTATAAACATGAAGTTAACTGTTTCAAAGACATTGCTGAGTCCTCAATGATTAAAAACATTACTGAAATATACTGGGTAAGATTGGTGAGACGTGTGGATTTTAAATAGGTACACAAAGCACAACAAAAGAAATGTAAACGGAAACTGCTGCTCAGCAGTTCCTCTAATTGTCTCGCTTGGTATATGATTGTTTTATGCACAGGAACACGTTGTTCCTTTCCTGACTCGCAGCTCTTGTCTTTGGCACAGGACGTTATAAAACACCCATGTGGCCAACAGGTGCACGCTTTTAACTATTTACTCCTCCAGGTGGCGCTAATTTACCACATTCAAGTAAGCTTGAAGTCCATTTGTTAGCAGCAGTCCTGTTGTAGTGCTGCCTGTTGTTTGTTAGAGAGGCTTGACAAACGTTTCAAATTACACAAATATGGACATACACCTCAAGAAAAGCAAGGTTGGTCTGCCTCTTTCCCCACACTTCTTTATTTTCCCTCTTTTCCCACAAATAAACTCCTCTGACACAAGATTCATCTGAGAATTGCAAATGTAATAAATGGTGGATCTGAACCCTGGCCCAATGTGTAAGAGACATGAGCATTATGATTGATATGGAGCTCTCTAGTGAGGCCACACGGCCGGTCTTGATTGGTCCCCTGCATGGCCTTGAGTGATGGTCCATCTCTCCGCAATCCATCTTACAGATTTTCTCCCATTATTCTGACAAGCAAAGTTACAAGTATAAATTGCATCTTAAAGGGCTTGTTCGTTCATTTAGAAGATATCTTTAATCGGCACCTACCCTAAGACTTTATTGTGAAACAATTCATGCAGGTGTGATAAGGTTGTAGGCAAGAGTTAAATTAAGAAGTAAATTATTTGAATACAATAGCACAAACATAATGGCACACATCTCTTTCCCTCACATGAAACAGTTCGGGGTTTACTTTATAATATAATATCTTCGGATAATCTTAAACTCGCTGCTGGTTTAATCAGAAAACTGTCCATTGTTAATAAAATTAGGGAATGTGTGCCACTAGATGTCTTCATATACCCATTTCGATAAACTGATTGTGAAGTATGTTTTCCAGAAACAATTGTGATATGCAATCAGAAATAATCAGAGAGGTTATACATGTGTGTATAACAAATATAAAAAAAAAATTAGACGTTTATAGTCAACAGCTAAAATTTGATATAGATTATAGTAATAGAGGCAGCAGCATGCCGGTTGTCATAGTGACTATTAAAGGTTGATTCGCCTCCTTTCAGTAAGTGTTTATGCACAACAATTAAGTGTCACATGAATGATCTTGTAATCATTTCTGGGTGTGTAGCGACAACAACATGAAACATTTTGAAATCAAAATGTAAGACACTGGCAGCCAGTAAAGAAGTTTGAATGCTGTAAGTTTTTATAAATTTCCATTGCTTTTAATGTAATCTTGTATTGTTTGTCCCACGTTAACCGTTTGCTTTATTGTTTCGACAGATGTTCTGGAGAGAACATTAAAAAGCTTTCGTGAACCAGCTGTTGAATGTTTGACGGTTGTCTTTGAGTCCTAAGGAAAAACACCTCTAACATGAGACAAAGGTTAGACTTCTTCCCCTCCACCTTTTCACTTTTCTTCCTCTTCCGGTTATTTTAAATGGCCTATCTACATTTGCATGTTTGGCAATGGAGGTTTTACTAAATAATGTCTCATATCCATAAAACCATAGTTTTGTGAAGTCTGTAGTTTTGACCTTCACTGAGACAGGAAGAGACAGGTGCCCGTGGCGTTGTGTGTGGACACACCTATGTGAACTCTGTTCAGCTGGAAGAAAAGGTCAGTGAAATGTCATGGAGTCATGTTCTTATGAGCTTGATCGGACTTGATAAAAGCAAACCTGCTGTTCGGCTTATCCCACTGTACTTTCATTATAACCGCACTCATAGTGTAACTGACCCAATCAATGTTGGTATAAATGTTAAATGTGATCGCTCCTTGATCACACCTTGTTTTGCTAAATGGTGTTAAACTAAAACACAAACATCACTGGTTTTTGCTGTTTATTTTATATTACACACACAAAGTTTAATACATTGACTTTGAATTGTTTTCTTGTTTTAGAAAGGCGGATTAATTGAATTTTTTTTATCTTAAACTAACTTAATGTTCAAATAATTTGTTTAAAACAATGACACTGTTGTACTAAATGTCAGCACAGTGCCAATGTCATGTGGTTCTTGGCTAGGCTTACTGATATTTCGCACTCTTGGATGTGCATTTTTGCCTTACGTTACCGATGTGAGCTTTATGTGAAAACATTTGTGGCGCTGTCTTTTTTAATGTTCAACTTGGATTTCTCCAAGAATAAAAACAACAACACACAGGTGTGATAAATGACAAGTCTAGGCACAGCTGACAAATTGATATTGAGCTGAACTCTTTGAGCTCAATATTTTGCCTTGACCTAGTTGAGGCCATAAAGCCTCCTTTCCGTGGCCATTTAATGAATTTCCGTACCGGAAATAGGCCACGGATGTGAGGGGCAGGGGCTTTGACGTGAGCATGTGCACTTCTGGGAGCATCTCTCTCCTTCAACCTTGCCTCATTAGTCTAACTGGGCAGTTGCAAAGATGTTGTGTCACATCTATTTTGGGCCCCCAAACTCCAAAGTGCCCCTTCAACTTATCTTTCTGCATTCTCCATTACCCCCTCACCACCCATGAGAGAAGGGATGTGATTGGCCCCTGCCCTATCGTTGTCAAGGAGACACTTCGGGAGAGAGGAATCGGACTCTGATGCGGCTCGCTAACTGTGTCAAGGACGCAACAGCCGAACCTGGGACAGTTCACCTGTGAGAGGCCTGAGAGTGCGAAACACATAGGAAGCGACCCATTAAAGCGGTACTTCAGGCTTGAGTCAAAATCTCCCAATGTTTAACTCATCCTCAAGGCATCCTAAGTGAATGTGACTTTCTTCTTGAAGAATAATGCAGTCGGAGTTATAATACAACGTATCCTTTTGCTTCAAAGTGGTAGAATGGGAGTGAATGGGGGGCAATTTTTTAAGCTCCAAAAACTGCATCCATCGATCAAAGAACGGCTCGACACTGCTCCGTGGTCTTAACAAAGGTTTCTGAAGCGAATCGATGCATTTGTTTAAGAGAAATATCCATATTGACAACGCTATTAACGATAATGTCTAACATCCGCTGGCGGCGAACAAGAGACTTGTTTTTCCGCTAAATGATGGTGGCGAAAACTCCCGCCCATAGAGGAGGCGGTGTTTCTATTGGCTGAAAAAGAAAAATGCTGTGTTCGTCACAGGATGTTATTTTTACCTTTGATCCAAGACCATTGGGACATTTCAACAGTTCAAACAGAAACAGAGGGAAATGTCAGTGCCCTGCTGAGACCATTTACAGCTACCAGTTTACTTTAGTTTAGTGTCACCGCCAACATTTAAGACATGAGAACGAGTGAATTTCAAATGAATGAGTTTGACATGGATGTAATTTTCTTAAAGGGACAGAGTTCACTCAATACAAAGATAAGCTACACGTGTGGTTGGTTTGCTAGGGCACTTCTATGAACACGAAAGTGACGTTATACATTAAAAAGTGCCATTACAAAGTTAGCCCTGAGAAAAGCTCTAACCTTTTAAATGACAATGATAATATGCAATAACAATGTATACAAATGCAAAAACGTTCAACGTTTCCCATAAGTTCATATGAGTATGTCTACTCTTAAACATTAGTGAAGAGACACAGCCACAAAGAGTGAACTAAATGTGTTATTATACGATTTAAAAAAAGGTAATGAGCATCTGTTGAATAAATTAAAATGTAAAAAATACTGCATTTCATTTGTCCTCTGTATGCGCCACGATTGAAAATTGTTGGTCTTATGTTCATGTTGAAGGAAAATAAAGTATAAATAGCCTAAACGCAGACCCTGGAGTCTCTGTATGCTCTGTGATTCATATCTCGTCAGGGAAGTCAGCCTCGTTAACCTCTACATAATTACCCAGTGCTGCGGCACAGACCCACAGCATGCCGCTCTCGCAGACTGAAACATTCAGACGGAACCGCCTTCGCAAAAGCCAAGCTTTCCATATTTCGTCTGATTACTCGTATTTGAGCTCCCCCTGATTCTTATTTATTAAACCGGCAGGCTGTAATTTTGGTAAAAAATAAAAACAAGAATCTCGAGCAATCTTGTTCATGAGCAAGGACACACAAATCAGTGTTGACAACTGTCTACTTACCCCGATTTGCAATGGTAAGCTTATAATAATGACTTCGAATTTCAGCTGTCGGGTACGATTTTGTGGGTCAGTTTGACATCATTTGGAACGTAAAGAAAAAGTACATAAAGGATTGGATTGGATTTATTAGACAAAAAGTAGTAAAATGCACTCATTTGTCAAGGATAAACACGAAAAGTTTAAATAAACTTATTCCCATTGTGGTCCTTGATGTAAGTAACCTGCAGTTTATATGTTTAGTATAGATGGCGATACAGATCTAGCTTTTACTTAAATCTTAACTTGACTCACTTCCGATGTGTTATTTTGGTCACCAACACCTTACAAATGATGTTCGTTTTAAAACCGAATCAGAATCCACTTGTCTGTTGTTTAATGTTCAAACAGATCATCCCGCCCACGATCTCACGCCATTGGTTGTATCAGTCTTGCTGTGACAAGATGGTCACTATGCTCAAACGAACAGGAATGTTAGGCCCAGGGTGTTTATGCTTGTCTGAAAAATCAACTTGCGGATATCCAGTTTTTCTGCATAATGGGCCGTGATTAATATTTTGTGGAAAAATTTGACACATATAAGTTTGTCACAAATTGTCTAAAATGATCTTTTAAATGTCCTTGCCAACCGTGCAACCTGTAAAGCATCAGGCATTTGTCAAACCTCTAATTCTAACACATTAATCCTCGCAAGCGAGTGTGCGTGTCACATCCTTGTACCTTTTTTTCTCTAGTCCCTGAGTTCTGTCTTGGTGATGTGCATTAGAGGTTTTTTTTGTCTCTCCTTACTGTTCTCTTTCCATTCGGGGACATTGCAGAGCCTTGGGAACGGTTTCCATGGCGACCGCAACTGCAGAAAAGGAGAGTGTGCTGAGACGGGGATGTGAATGCACTGGCAGTCTTGTCTCATGTGGAGCGCTGGCCTGCCTCTTTCCTCCCCTCTCATTTGTGAAATGAGCTGCTGTTTTTTAGTTGAGCTTTTTTCTCTCTCTCTCTCTCTCTCTCTCTCTCTCTCTCTCTCTCGGCTCGTGGCAAACTTACTTGTTTAGATCAGTAGGTTGCATGTTTATCATTGTCTGCAACATGCAAAAGCTTGTGTAAACAGGTTAAATTAACTTGAAGGGATACATTTTTTGTTCTAATATTGCACCAGGGGATAACCAAACAGGCTAATCAGTCTTTAAATCGGGTGTGTTTTCTGCTTTTCCTGTGTATTAGGAGGTCAAACTAGATTAATAGGTCAGCCACAGGCTTCAGCGGGCGATTATAGCCAGTCAAACACTGTCATTTTAAAGTGGTCATGCTGTTTCCACGGATGAAGTGAAAATGGGATCGGAGGGCAGTCAGCTGCTGTCCTTTCTGGCACTGAAATGCTGCACTCCACATCATGTGACCTTAACGTCAGTGAGTCTGCTAGATTTAAGATGGACTCTCAGGGGAGATACACGTTCTATAAAGGTTAATGCAGGTTTTGGCATAATTTGTATCTGAGGAAATGTTTCACTGCCCTTTGGAAATATGAAAAATGTTATTTCTAGATGTGGAAAAGAGAGACTTACTGTATGCACCCAACACAATTTTCAAGCCATATCAATGTTTTTAACATTAATCACAATATCCTTACCCAAAACCCAGTCCTTAAAGAAACCTGTTGATGAACTCTGTTCTGCTAATTTGTAATTGGTTTGCGACTCTTTGGTAAATTCCATCAGCTGCCTTTGGTGGGTCGTGAGATTGCAAGGGTCCGAAATGCCCAGCGAATCTATAGTCAGTCAATTTGTTTTGATGCACAATAGAAAAGAAATGCATAGACACATTTGGGTCCCCTTATGCCGCCCGCCTCGCTATTTCCCTATTTGCAGCAGGTGAAGTGAAGAGTAATTGGCTTCTGTCAATAATGACTTAGCAGCAGCTAAATAAGACTGGAATGAGGTCGATGCAGCGAGAGAGAGAGAGAGAGAGAGAGAGAGAGAAGAAACAAGGACATAACTGCTCAGTCCCACCCACCTTAAAAGTGCCATTTCTCACATCTGCCAACACACAGTAAACTGTGAACTGGGTCTTGTGTTGCAGTTCTGTTTGACCGGTGTCACAATTGTCTACCGGTGGAGTCTCTAGATTGTTTTTCTTCCCTCGACACAGAATTGGTCCGTTTTCTGGAGGATTTAAGGATGTTTGTGAAGCTGGTTGTATTTCAGAATGAATCTGTAATCTCTAGACGTGAAAGTCAAATTTAAGTTAAAATAAATGTGTCTTTCATTTTCACCAGAGTTTCAGTGGGTCAATGTGGAGTTAAGACACAAAAAAAATCTGGCTGTGCCATTATAAAGCCACCTTTACTGTTGGTTTGTTGTACATATACGGCACTGTATCCACAATAATCTTGAGAGAATACAAGGAAATACAGTAAACTATTGTATGTGGTTACTCTATTCTATGCACTCAAACTTGCGTATTTCCTACAAGTTTGTGCAACTTGGTGATCCTTGTGGTCCTTTTTGGAAATATTATTTGTACACAGGAGGTACAGGATACAACGATGCTTACTTAAATATTGACCTAAATCGAACCCTCAACCATATTTTTTCACTTGTATATAAATATATAATTTTTTTCCTGAATATACATTTTACCCATTTTCTTAATGGTTAACTTTGTGTATTTCCTATGTGCTTTTGACTTTTAGGGCCAACTGTATTATTTGTAAATGTATTTTTTCTTTTGCATTAAATAACAAGGTCTGTGTCGGCATCCTTTTCTGGTGTTCCGGTGCATCGTGACTCACTCACGAATCTCTTTCTGCCAGACCAGAGCCGTGGGCTCCGTTTAAAATGTTCTGATGTCATTCAGACTTCCGCTCTTGTGCCAGACTTCTCATTTCGTTTAATGAAATTGATTGATGTGCTTTCTTACATAAACCTTGTCAATTCATACCTTGGGGGATGTTATTTTTGGCGTCCGAGGCTTTGACCCGTCGCCGCATCACTGAGGACATTGATCATCACTCATGTGCGTAAATGTGCCAGCTAGCCCGGCTTTGGAGCTGGATCAAGGACACTCGGAATAAATCTTAAGGAGGTGTCTCTCGCTCTTTCTCTCCTTCTCAGTGGCGTTCGGCTTTCATCACATTCCACCCTCCAGGGGGCATCTTTTACCCTTAATCTCCTCATCTAACAGGTGTCCCTTCTGCCCTAAATATACAATACGCCTGTTGCGTGCAGGAAAATCTTAGACTAAAGCCGCTGGGGTGTCGCATTTCCGTCCCGGAGATTTCCATTGCACTATCACGATGGACCCTGAGAGATGCTCTTTTTTCTTCTTTGACGCAGTGTTTTAATTCCATTCCTCTAACACATCTCTGCCATCTAATATTTAAGGACCTTGTGGAGTAAGAGCTTTGTGTCCATGTGTGTTAACTTTGAGGTCATCCATACGCTAGTGCTTGTTTATGATCATGGAAACAAACCATGGTTGCATGACAAATGCATATCAATTCAGGCCTATCAATTTGTCCTACCCAAACCTTACTTTTCAATAGGAAATACGCCGACAAAGCAAAGAAAACTGCACTCTTGAATCCATATAATAGTTTTTTAAGGAGCACACATTCGTCACTGTGTATTCCTGTGATCGAATCTCATCTTTCTGTTCTCCTTAAGCTCACAAGAAGTTGCCCTTTTCCCAACCTTGACACAAATGCGAGTGTGTGTCACCCTCATTGTGGACCTTGTCTCATCTTGTGTGTTGCATAATAGCATGAAAGGTCACTCAAGGTGAGGGGTGCTAACAATAGGTGGTCTTAGCACCCTAATATGGACTAATTCTTGGAACGCCTGATTGAAAATGCAGTTTCAGCAGGCAGAGTGGATGGAAAGT
Organism: Triplophysa siluroides; assembly: GCA_006030095.1. Taxonomy (NCBI): domain Eukaryota; kingdom Metazoa; phylum Chordata; class Actinopteri; order Cypriniformes; family Nemacheilidae; genus Triplophysa; species Triplophysa siluroides. The sequence goes on from VCII01000924.1 coordinate 814,182, forward strand.
ATTAGATTGGAAAAGAGAGGGGGGTGGAGTTGTAATATTACTTCATTAGAGGGGATCGCAGCACCCTGCCCCCCCAACGGTATTGTAATGAGAATCCCACCTGGAAACCTGCCCACTTGACACAAAATTTCTGTCAAAAATCTGTGTTCTGATCAGTGCTATTGTTGATTTTAAATCTCTGAACATCGTTGATGGGTTATTTGCTAAGGATGAATTGCAGCCAATGATGAGTATGTTTATTGTGTTCAAGCACAATTCACTAAAGAAATTATGCAAATGAGGTAACTGGCACAATGCAATTCCCAGGATTGCGAGGCAGTTGTGAAGGATGCCGTAGACTATGATCTTGCATACTTCACTGCGGCTGTATTGCGTAGCTCCACCACTAGAATTAAAGAGATAGTTCACTCAAAAATGAAAATTCTGTCATCATTTACTCACCCTCTTGTCAAGGCTGTATGACTTTCTGTCTTCTGCCGAACACAAAATATCTCTTTGGAGTATGTTGGTAACTGAACGGCGGTACCCATTGTCTCGCATTTGTTTTGTCTCCTTACAATATAAGTGATCGGGAAACCGCCGTTGTTCGGTTACCAACGTTCTTCAAAATATATTCTTTTACATTCTGGGGAAGAAAGTAAATCATACAGGTTTGCAATGACAGGATAGCGAGTAAATGATGACAGAATTTTCATCTTTTGGGTGAACTATCCCTTTAAAGAATTGGCTCCTATAATGCGGAATATGTCCTCAATGGCTCTACAATAGCATCATTTTAGAAATGACCTTAATATAATGTGTACTCCCAAATATCAATTTTGTTTTATTCCATATTTTATCCACTGTAATGTGTGTATTTAAATAAAGTTTTCTATTTGAATGACCAAAATTATGCATAATAAATGCTGTGCTATTAATACCAGGGAAACGGTTTAAAAACATCTTTAAAAAAAGCTAAAATGTATTCTTCTGATTTAAAATGTAGGACTCTGTTGACCTATGTCAGCTTTGTGCTATTTGACACACAGATCAACTCTCTCTCCATTTCACCAACCCTCTCATCCCGTCCTCACAGGATTACGCAACGGAGCGTTTTGAAATCAAAATGGGATTTTCTGACTGATACTTCACACACACACACACACGACTCCCTGGACAATGACGTAATTCAAGAGCTGGTGCAGTCACACCGCTCTGTAGTGACACACAACTTGATGCGCTTCTGCATACCCTACATCTTCCCCATTCCTATAAACTTAGACATTTGAAGGCTGCAGGCAGGTCATTTTAGCTAGAAATGCTCCTCGGATGATAGAGGTTTGTCGTTCTTTTTTAACACAGAGAAAGTGCGGTGCCTATTCAGTTTAGCTCCATATAAGCGGTGCATCGCTTCAGCTGCCAGCAGCAGTTCTGCAGGGTACATCTCACCTAGGAGGATGCCTGGCACGAACATAAACACACTCCGTTACTTCTCAGAGGAAAACTGCGAAATATTTTCGGATCAGTGGCGTTGATATTTATATTTCCCCGCAGTGAAAGTGTTTCACAGATTTGATTTAGAAATGAAAATGTATTTTGGCCTCTTCTATGGTCTATGCTGAGCAGACAGTAATGTTTGTTTGATCTGAGCTGTTGCTTGGTTTGTAGAGCGTGGACAATTGACACAACAGAGATGAGGAGTGAGTGAACAATGTATCAAATGAATCTAAGGCGCTCCGAGACAAACTATGCATGACAGTGGGCTATTTGGTGTGCGATTAAGGATGGTGGTCTACTTGATTTTCTGCTTTGCACCCAAGACAGCCCCTACGGTTGACATTGTATTTAGCCAACATGTGAAAACCCTTTTGTAAGCCGAAGGTAAAATCAATAATCTTGTATTTTTTCATTCTGGTTGCGCCGCGGCCATTCAGAAAGTCTAAAATCGTAGTTTTGTGGATAATAAAAATCCAATATTTAATGCATTTGAAGCAAAGGTACACACCCATCTCACCTCCCCAGGCTCTGTTTTGGTCCAGAGATGAGTCCATCTGCCAGTGTTCATCAGAGGTCAACAATCAGTAACCACATGTCCAAACATATGGGAATGAAAGGCACCACAAGGTGGCGCTGTAACCCAGCCCCTCTGGGAGCAAATGTTAGCCATCATCCCCTTTACAGTCTTTACAAAATGTTCTCTGTATCTTATTGATAGGCTGCATGATTGTGCTTTTAGAATGTCACACCATCTGCCTTGGCATGTTTTAGTTCTGTGTGCGTGTGTGTGTGTGGATGCGTGTGCGGCGTTGTGAATATTTCATGTGTGCTCTGGTTCAGCACAGGTTGGCTTCAACAATCTCTTTAATGCACCTTCAGCTCTGGTTACACAGAAAAGTCACACTCTCAGACACATTCAGTAACACACACGACAGATAATAGGCACTCACGCAGGCAAACGTGCGTAGTTTTACACACGTATGCTTTGTCAAACAAACACACACGCACACACAGATATAATGGTTCATTTGAAGAGCAGTGTTTACATTAATGAATATTAGATCATACGCAGCTAATATTTACACTTCCAAGGATGGGTTTTGTTTTCTAGACACACATAAATCGACAGCCCTGACTGCTAGACTGAGCTTCAAAGCATGACTCATATTTTCCTTAAACAAAGTTCTGCTATAGCAGTCTACATTAGAGTCGTAACTCACTTGCAATAAGCCAATGACAGAACTGTGGCTTTGCAGTAGTGTTTGTTAATACTAGATGGTGTTAAATTAGCAGAAAACGGATATATTGTTTTTTTATTTAAAAAAAACATGTTTTTATTATGTTATCATGTTTTATTGTGTTTACTTAAAACAACCCAACTGCAGTTTGATTGATATTAGGCCTATGGATGCACTATAAAAAACATGATTTTTTTTTTATTTCATTTTTTTATCTGTTTTTGCAAATGAACTCACCATGTGAATAAATTAAGCTGTATTGATAGACAATTAGTGGTGTTTGGTATCTCTTTGGAGAAATTTCCATTCCTTTCTATGTGACGACCTAAAGCTCAGTGGACAGTGAAGGCAGCCTGTCAGTTATCGAAGGAAATACTTTGGCTCATCTTAAAGTTTGGAAAAAAACAACCGAAATGTGTCTTAAGGTTGTATATGTTAATATATGTTATCTAAATGTTAATATATGGTAATATATAGCATTTTTTGTATATGTGCAAACCAACCGCGAGAGCTGGAATTGAACCGTGTCAACATTTTGGGGAGCACAACAAGTGGATTTATTAGATCTAATTACTGTAAATAATCAATTCACAATATTTACAGTATCTTCTTTGCTCAATATATAGATTAGTCATTATTAATTTTTTTTTTATATCTAAAGAACCCCCTAGGTCTATATTTTTACCTTATATCGGGGCTCCCTAATGCCTTATGTGGGGTCATGGATCACCCAACACCCCCACCCCTCAATTCGACCACTGCCAGCAACTATAAAAACCTTTTTCCTAATAAATGTTCTACCTAACTAGTTCTTCTCTGTTGCCTGTGACTAGTTTGATCAGTGTTATTAATTCAATCTTTCTGTCAAATGTCTGTAAAGAACCGAGAGACCGCAATGCTCTACTAAAAAGATTATCCTTGGCATTGTATGCAAATGACCTAATATTGAGTACCTCTGTTGTTCATCTGACGTTTGAATGATTGTTTGTCTATGTATTATTACAGAAGACAATTTCCCGATACGTCTCTCATTCACTGCCCCCAATAACACGCTCAACATGATGAAACTCTCAGGTTCTCGAGGGCCAACCCAATATTGGATGTTTTCTACTCCCTCATACTGAAAGTATGCAAGTATATGAGTACTTTTAAATATATGTGATCATTCTTCTTTTTTATCAGTATTTAAATATTACATGCATTTAATATGGATTTGCTTATTTTAGTATATATAATGAATAGATCACATATAGTATATTTCTATGTGATATACAGTATTATATATCATATACAGTGTAGTGATATAGTTTATTATATATAACCATGTACTGTATATATGTATATTTCAACCAACATGTCCATAATTCTCAGTAAAACTCAGCCAGCAAGACCACATACTCCTATTATCGCTTTATATTCATAACGTGTGAATATCCGGACTGAAAAAAACGTTTACGCCTTCCACCAATCATTAGGCACAACCATTAGTGAACAGAGGTGATATTATCAGACCTGCCACGCTGTGGTCGAAACACACATTCATTTAGCTGCAGTCTGCATTGGGTCTATGCATTGTGAGCACCGAGTCATGAGTCAAATCTTCAAAGACATTTCTACAGAAAGCTACATGTGCAGCGAAATGTAATTCATTCCCATTTGTCGTAGTTCAGTGTTAGTTTAGAATCCTTTTACTACAATGGGGTTATTTGACAAGTTGAAAACACATTTATTAAAGTTTAAATTCACTGCTTGTGTGAAATGAAATTAATTATTTCTTATTTTTATGTCTATTAAATAATCATTGTGAGTTACAAAACTGTCACAGTCTACACTGTGTATGTATCCCTGACTGTGGCATGCTGTGTCCGTTATCACAGAAAATATATTTGCTGCATAAAAATGTGTGGAAATTGTAAGTTCATATGTGATCTGTTTTTGATCCTTAAAATAATAGTTAGTAATTATAATAGATAGAAAGCTCTTCTCCGAATAAGATTAAATTGTTTATATCGTATTTAACCTGGAATATTTCAGGCCTTTTATTTCAGGATGTTCTGAACAAACATCTCCCATGTATGAACTGTCAAGATGCCTGCAGTTCCATCTCACTGGGTGGCACCAACCTTTAAAGAGTACAAAGGCAAAATGATTTCAGGTTTTAGGAACTCGTTGTGCATTTATTTTTATGCTTTGTGTTGAGGCTGGAGGGGGGACCCTGCTATTGCACGGTAGAACCCCTTATGCCCCCTTTACTCTGAGTCAGAGCTAAGTTTGGCTGTCGTTAAGTCCCACTTGGAAACCGAATGCCCCTCTTTGTCCCTGAGAGCAGGATGTCTCACATATGACATTTGGAAGGAGAGGAAAGCAGTCAGATGGGGCAACTTTCAGTGTAGAGTTACGTTGTCTGGCAGCTGAGAGGCGCAGAAATAAGAGCCGTAGTGTGAACGCGTGTTGAGTATGTGCGCACATGTAGCACACCTGGCACCGACATCATCATTAGACCGTTCTTCTATAAATTATTGACACAGTCTGTAAGAAATAATTTTCTTATGTATATATTTTTTAAAACAAAATACATTTTCTTATTTACAGCAGATTAAGAGAATATATCTTAAATGAAGTTTATTTTTTATGCAATCAGCTGTTAGATTTATGCCTTGACATTTTTTGCCAATGCAATATGAAAAAAATGAAAAATTTTAAATATGCTTTCTGAAAAATGGTTTAAACTCGTATTATATTTATTATATAATATATAATAATACATATATTATACTTTAACTTATTTTAACTTATTATTTTAAGTGTTAAATTCTGTCAATTCTGTTTTATTATACGTAACTGTCTTGTTTTATATAATCTTACTGGAAAAAACATATATATTGTTGTTGTTTGTAAAGATAAAAAATATCTGTCTACAGTCGTAATGTTTAACAACTTGGTGGGGGGATCACTTGTTAGTGGAAATATTACATAATGCTCCTCCAACTATATGGAGATGCACACGACACAACCCCGCTCACGCTAAGAGCTTGGGGATAATTGTGTATCCATCCCAGATGCTTTACTGCATTTATTGCCAACTTCCTCCGAATGCAGATGTACCTTGATGAGTGGTTTACAACGTTACGACACAGCCCTCGGATAAAAGGCAGACATCCACCAACTTACCATCTATAGAGCTGTTAAGCCTTAATGACTTTACAGCGCATGGTGCGTTCTGCTTTAGCCGATGGACTTACCCCCAACAGAATTTGCCTTCTATTCTGTGGCCTTCAAAATAGTCAGGGTCCGGTTTCAACAGTAATCCTTTACAGGGAGGGGAGCGAGATGTTGACAGATAAGAGAGAAATAATAACAGTTTTAGGGGTGAGCCAGAAATTAGGAAGAGTTGTGTTGGCAGTGCCTTGCATCTTGATAACATCAATGCCGACACAGCATTCTGGGAAGCATGGTTTTCCTAAATTAACTAGTGTTTACCCGCCGAGCAAAAAAATGCCAGGGCGATGAATGCAGTACAATGGATGTTTATATCTTTCGTTCACCCAGTTTAAAATTTCTCTTCATAATTTTAGTTTCTCTTTTTAACACAATAGACGTTGTGACCAGTCTAAAATACGACTTGTGCAGTGAAATGATAGCGTGTTATACATTTACCAATGAAGTGTATTTTTTTTTAAGGAAACCGTTTTAGCTCATGACCTTTGATCTCAACCAAAAAACGTGACGTTATTGACATCCAACCTGCAAATTAATTGCAAAATTAAAAGCTGTTTGAGAGTCGGTGCCCAATTTTATATTTGTTCCTTTTTACAAAGCTTTAAAGAGTTTTATTTTATTTTATGGTTTTAAAAATAGTATGATAATATATGATGGTAGATACCTTTAATATAGTTCCCTAGTAGCTTTGCAGTGCTTACTGTTCTATTGGAGCATGTTTACACCTTTGAGGAGGCGATTTGGTGGTTCCACTTTTTCTTTTCTGTTTGGACCCTCCATCCCTCGACCCTGTTCCTCGTTCTCTCAATCTCTGCATGTCTGTGTCCTCTCTAGCGGTAGGAGACTGATGAGTTCACCTGGACTCCCTGGTGTGTGTGATGTCCCTGTGAGAGAGAAACACAACGTGCACGCTGGCTCTTTAAGTGTGTGTTTGGATTCAGAAGCACAATCCATGATGCTGTGCCCACAGATGGTCACACTACAGGAACAACGCTCTGTTCAATCTCCATTGGTGAGAAAGAGAAGAAAAGAAGGTATTGGAGAGAAAGAGCCAGTGAGAGCAACAACGATCAAGCTTTCTGACCTACGGTGCAGTGTGTGTGGTATTTATACCTACTGCACTAAAGTGTGGTCAACCTGTGGCCTTATAAAGAAACAGAGCCTTACAAAATATCTGAATGTCATTGCATAGATAATTCACTCCTAGATCTTTTTTCTAAAGCGACTTACAGTGCATTCGAAGATATGCTTTTTCAGTATATACTTGAGTATGCTCAGGATGCACAGATGTTTGCCCAAGGGTCATTGGGTGTCACGGGACACACCAATGAAATTATCGGTGACAAGAGTGTGACCTCATGAATCCAAACATTCAATATATACATTGATTTTAAAGATAAGCTGCATTTCGCATTATTACTTCGCACTGCCTGCAGCGGTCACTACTTTTTTCAGACCTTGACCTTCAATATCCTGTTGAATGTAAATTTCCTGAATCGAATTATGTCTAGTCATAATGCAGTTTTTGAAAAGACTTTTTACCTGAGCCTAACCTCCTGTCCGTCATGACGCTGTCTATCCTTTTTAGCCTCATTTCCTTCGGCAGACACACCGCGTTAACCTGGTATGCTTGCGGGGTATTTTAAGTAGGTCAGACTTGAGGTCAAGTAATGTTGCGTTTTGCTTTCAAATCATGCAGCGCTGCTTACTAGGATAAAAGCAGGACGGCTTTTGTTGCTTGAGAAGAGCCTGAGTTTTAAATTGAATGAATTCAATTAAATGTGACTCTTCTTTTTACGCTGGAGGGAGGAATATGTCCCGCGTGTGCCCTTGTGCGTGACATTCGGCATGCTTTTAAAGGTCTGGATGGACCTCAAAATAGCAAGTTGTCTTCCTTCGTAGTTTTTTAGGTTCCTTTAGGTTGGTGGCGAAATCACGCTATTTATTATCCCGGAAAATGACAAAAATCTAGGCCAATATGGGATGTGTCATTATGCATTGAAAATTTGAAATGGAGCTGTTGATTGTAAATGTATTATACTGATGTTTGTCTTTGTTCACCACTGAAAACTATCAAAGTTTCATTCAATATTTGTGTGTGCCACATATTTGTATGCATATTGTTGACTTTTGTTACTGTTCAAAATCCGAAATTTCTTTGCCTTGTTCACCGAAACAATGCTAATGTGAAGTCAGTTTCATTTCAGATACTCTCTGTGTGAAACATCCTTGTAAGGATTTGTGTGGCAAGATCTGTGTTGGAAGTATTCTTGAAAGACTTGATTTTCTTTCTTCTTTGAAGTACCCCCGTAAGACTTTTGAAATCTGACTGTGTAAGTAATAGTCTGCTGTATGTGTCGGACGTTTTTTTAAAAGACTTGTTTTTTTTAAGTACCCACGTATGACTTGCGTAGTCTTGCTTTTGTTGCATGAACACGATGAATGAGTCAGCGAGGCAAAGTGCTGGCTAGTCATTAAGAATAAACGCGTAGCCTTGCGAGAGCTGCCCTCTGAAATCATGCCACTGTCACTCTCGGCTAAGTGCATTCAGAAGCGCTCGCACAATCTCGCTCGCCTGTCTTACACGCACTGTTGGTGCAGGGTCCTTTGCGCGCCAAAATCTTCCTGGCATGGGCTCATATAAAAGATTAGGCTACCCTTCATTTTACTCTTTAATTACCATATGCAAATGAGATTAATGCATTTATTCTTGGATGTTATTTACATTGGGTGGGACTATTAGGCAGTGTCAGGTTTTTGGTTTTCACACACCTTGGATCACTGGAAATGGTGCATGGAGGCACATACAAACCATTAAAAAGGATGGATGAACATGTTTGGACTTTATCTGATGGAACAATATTGAACCCAGTGCCATCTCCTTTTCCTAAACTTTCTTGCTGGTTATTTTGGGACCAAACATTGATCTTTATGTTTCGGATGTGTGCCAGCAGAAAAGGCACGGGTGAACTTTATCACATTGAATAACAATGTCTAAGGTGGTTGGTTTTGCATGATCCAGGCTTTCTCATGGTATATTATTTACGTATTTTATCATAATTTAGAATATCTAAAATTTTGTCTTGCAATCTTTAAGTGTCAGTACTATTTAAACCCACTTCATTAAAGCACCCATGTATATATAACACTTACTGTATATATGTATTTCTCTGCAAAACACATTTTATATAGGAAATCTCTTGCTGTAACTAAATCGAATCTGCATTTTTTGAACCGTCACTACATAAACAGTCAATAGTTAATCTCTAGACTGTCTGGATGCATTAAATGACTGTGGTGGTTGGTAAATGTGGCTAATTTCATAGCTGCTCTTGTTCTACTTTTCAAAAAACCTGTGCGTCTGGGAGCTGCTCTATATTTTATTATTGGTCTCCATGTTTTATTATTCCGATCCCTCCAGTGAGCAAATTGCAGGCTAACCATCGTCCTCATGTCCATCGTCATAAGGACATGGATCGAGATTAAGAATAGTAAACTACAAATGCAGGTGTATTGTAATCTTATTGTCATTGCATCGTTTTGGTTAAAACTTATTTTACTGAAATAGTTAGACAGCTTTGTTGACTAGAGTTTAGCATAAAAAACGTTTACAACGTGTCAACACCGGACGCGAAGCGATATGACAACCTGCTTGTTCTTAATGGGTTCTAATGCGTTTCTAAAGTCTTTTGTCGTGTCGCCATGCGCCGGTCGCTTCCGGTGTAGACATGGTGTTACCATAGCTTGACTTGCTTGTCCTACATTGAGATATGCAAAGCCCGACCTTAAGCTACAGCAACATACACACTCAAAAAACAACGTGTATTGTTAAACAGGTAAATTTGCAACTATCCATATAATGTGTGCCGCTTTAGAGACAGTGAGTCACTGCCCTGTTTAAGGACATTTTGTCATCTTTGAAAGGCACATCGGCAAACCGGCTTTCAATGACTCCGGCGTTTCATAGCAAGTGTTACAAAACCATCTTAAACATCACAGTCAGTTAAATTTTTCACATCATATGGTATGAGATTAAAACGCAAAAACATAGAAACGTCCCTTCTGCCTGTGTTCTTTGTTTTCAGACGAATAGGCTCAAATTCGATCTGTGCAGTTATAGAGGGATTGGAAAGTTTGAAAACATTCATTAAAAGTCCAGATTGATTAAAACAAATTACATTTTGCTAACTAATTTGACATGATTATTCAAATAAGGGACAGTTCACCCAAAAATACAAATGATGGCATCATTTATTCACCCTCATGCAGAACCTGTGTACGACTTTTGTGGAACACAAAAGAAGATATTTGAAGAAAAGTCTCAAAGGTTTCGTGTCCACACGATAGAAGTCAATGGAGTCCAATGTTGTTGGGATTCTAACGTACTTGAAAACATCTCTTTGTGTTCTCTAAAAGAAAGGAAGTCATACAGGTTTGGACAACATGAGTGAGTTTGAGTTCATGCTGTCATGAAAACAAAACTGGAGCACACGTTTTTATCTCTTCAGTTTTCAACTGGAAGTTTTGAACTTTTTCTGTTTATTAGTTTAAATGACCCATCATGTTGACAACACAGCAGCTTGTTTCCATGTTCTCTGTGTCTGCTATAGAAAAGCATGCACATTTCATTTTCCTTTCTCAAAGCTTGTTAGACGAAAGTGGGCCTGACTAAAGCGACTGGTACTTCAACAGATGGCACCAACATGTTGAGAGAAGTGCCCCCAATCCGACCGTGGCTCAGAAAACTAATTATGCGCGTGTCAGAGAGGAGCCGAGCAGCAATGCGGTGGCATTTAGACATCACAGGCGCACACAATGGCTCTTCTTATCCACTCTGCTTGGGCGGAGATGATTCTGCAATTAAAATGTTACTCATTAAACAGAGGAAAATGTTAAATTGTCGTTAAGTCTTTAATTTGCCAAACCTGTTCCTCATCTATTAGGTTTTGAATGGTTCAGCGCCGTTGCCGGATCCCTCGGGGAGGCAGGGGGTCAGTCGTGCTAAAATCTCATTTAAATCATGAAAATAGACAAACGAAAGAGTTTTGACAAATCATTTGAAAGAGCACATGGGACGCAAAGGCCGTGGCAAGGTTACAGCAATTACATTGAATTCTTTTCTAATGTGTTTATGCTGTAGTACGAATGCCAAACTTAGCTTCTCGTATGGTCGTGCGGTGAATACAGAACGCAATTAGAATGGATAAAGGCAGGTGATTCAGAGTAATTATCCTCTAACTGAATTAGTGTAGCGGCAGCATGCAGGGAAAATGAAAGACAGTAGCTGACATACACATCAGCTACATCATTCTTTTAGTCACTTAACACATGAATTATTGATGACAAGCTGATCGATAATAGCCGAAGTGTAGCCTATATACGCCGTGCACCGTTCAAAAGGTTAGTGAAATGTTTCTTACGACTTTCAACATTTTTTATCATACACGTATCTGTATATGTGTAGACATCATATCTGAAATGTGCAAACATATTAGCGCCTTCCAAAGATTTTTAAAATGGTTTACTTTGACTGAACAATGAAGAAAAAGAGCTCAACATACACAACCCCTTCAATATGGTTTGAAAGGCATCTCATTGTGAGACGTCAAAAAGTTGGATTTATAAGCAAAACGGCTTATTAATGAAACTATATGATGTTTGTTTAAAAATGTTGAAATGCAGAACAGTTTGTGTGAGGGTTAGGTGTAGGGGCTGGAATATACAGTTTGTACGGTATAAAAATCATTATGTCTAAGGAAAGTCCCCATAAATCATGGAAACCCAACATGTGTGTGTTGCCTTGGGGCCCAATTAAAATAATACGTAATATAAAATGATATAATATAAATTGCTTTGATATGCTATTTTAGAGGTATTTTTAAAAACAAAAAGCTTTGGGATTTTATTGCATTTCTGTTTCTTGATAGTCACGGCCTCTGTATTATGTGTTTGTATTGTGTACATGTACGAAGTTCCATGCGGTTGGCTTTGGGGTAAACAGGTTGTGGCTTTTGTTCAATGCTCTGTCATCAGAATCTGGGTTGAGCCTTCACGTGGTAAGTGCCCGTTTGATAAACTGGACAAAATCATGTATGGTTTTGTTCCACAGTCTGTGTGTGCACAGAGCAGAGCCCAAGGCCAGAGGAAACAACAAACTCTCTCTCTATCTCTCTCTCTCTCTCTCTCTCACATCTCTCTCTGTCACACATCTCTCTCTCTCTCTCTCTCTCTCTCTCTCATCAGCCCATCTGTCTACCTTTGTTAGTGTGTGAGTGTGTGTGCCATGTGGGTGGAGGTGACTGCCAGACAGTGGGGCGGCAGGTGTGCAAGCAGAGCTCACACACACATACGCATACACACAACAGACAGACGCACCTTATTGTCTAGGTGTGTTTTCTGTTCTCGATACCCCTCGCATATGTCACTGATGCTGGCTCAAGCCACCGTAAACAAAACATTTGCCCTTATCAGACCATCCTTTAAACATTTCCATTGGACCATTTGAAATGTGACGCGCAATTTAGCAGCAGTCAGTCGTGGGGTGGGGGTTTTCTTCCATACATTTTTTATGGACTTTCAATTTGTCGAACAATAACAATGTGCAATAATAAAATGTTACGCATCACAGGAAAGAAGTAACGAATGTAATTTGCGCCATTTTCTATTAGCATTCTGTGTTGGAAATGACATGTTAAATAGTTTGGGAATGTCTTGCGACATTCCTTACAAATGTCCTATTGTTGCTTGGAAGACAAAATCTTATTCTATACAAATCTTATTCCTTAGAAGTTTGCATTTGTACAAACAATTGTACTAAGTGGCTTACAAAACTGCTGTATTTTATTTTGCTCTATCTATATTCACTTCTCCATACAAACAAGTGAGGTGTATTTGTGCACAAATGTATTATGTGTATTACCATGTGTGGGTGTTTATGTGCATTTGTACTCCCTGTGTGCACGGATCACAGGATTAGACCAGTGTCTGTCCGCTGTCAGATGCGGCTGTCATGAAGATAAAAGGCCTTTCGTTCTTTCACCTTTGAGGCATTCTTGACCGCAGCTTTCAAAGTTCCTTCCAAAATAGCGACCTGAACCCAAAGACATTTAACCTTCAAGCTGTCTAAACAGAAAACCTCTGTCAAAATTGAAAATGGACTTAAATTCTTTGAGTTCATAATCTGGTTTAGCAGGGCTCTCACCCGAATTGCCCTCTGGTGTCTTGGGGCCGAGCACCATGTAACAGCGCTGTCATAGGCCTCTGTTTTGCTTCGTAGCGTTACTGAAATGGCTGTGATGGCGTTTTTACTTTCCATCATTCTATTTTCAGTCATGGCAGCAGGTGCTGCAGAGGTGGAAAATGCTTTGGGGCTGTTAATTGGCCTGCGCAGAGTTAAATGCAAAATAAGGAAAGAGGAACCACAGATGTCATTTTAGAGGACGTGGCAACCCAAGTTGCCCAAGGCTCCAGGCGGCTTGCTCTGCCTCTCAACCTGGCTATGAAGTGAAATTCAGGGCAGAGTTAGCTAATGAGGTGTGCTACATAGCCAACATCTGTTCGGCCGATGCATCACGATAATTTAATGATGCAGTTTAGCCGTTCATTTATAAGATATTTGCTGGGTGATCATATGGAACATACAAGAACATGATTGCATAGCGGAGGTTTCAAAGACAAATACATTTTTTTAGCTTTGTCAAAAAGCCTGCAGTTCTGTTATGAATTAGGGAATTTTTAGCTCTTTTATCTCCCTAGGGTGGATTTATTCAACACCATCTCATGGCAAAAACGTAACTATTTTCCGATGTTTCTCATTTTGGCTAAATCGTATGAATTCATACTATTACATTTGTACATTGCAGTGGGATTTGCTTTCGCGGCAGTGACGTTAGGGGCAGGGGGCGGGGCTTCAGTATTGCTTTTTTCCTAGTAAACGTATGAATTCATATGAATCCGCCACCTCGTAAAATAGTAAAAAAATTCCTGTGAGATCAGGTTGGGTTTATTATGTTTAATTCGATAATTTAATTTGTTTGTTTTTCTTTTCTGATTTGTGAATGAGATTTGTTTATTGTGCTCCATTTCCCGTTAAGCTTGTCAAGTATAAAGCTGTGAAGTATAAGATTATGCCGATATTATTTAAATATTATTAACTAATGTAATCAAGATGTTATCCTAATATTATTTTCTAATAAGTCATATAAGTCCCAGAGGCCAAAACTGCCTATTGGTAAAGAAACACCCATTTTGACCTTGACTTCCTTTATTCTATAGTTTTAGCCCAGGAACCGTGAACTAGAAATAAAGCTGTGGTGCGATGACACAATGAAAAGCGAAACAACAACTTAATTGTTGCGAGAGACACAGAAAGGAGTGATAGAAATGAACTGGTTGACAGAGACAGGAAGAGAAAGACGTAAATTACCATCCAGCTACGGAGAGAGAGAGAGACCTCTGCCCCTGATACACACAAGCCACCTGAATGCTGTTTAGAGGCTTCTGTCTGCAGGAGGTAATTAAAGTATCACAGGAGACCCACGTCGGTCTCTCTAACAGTTACAGGCAGACTGAGGGGGTCTTGCGAGTCTGAGAGAATTGAGGCCTCAATATGTCACTAGCTTAATGAAGATGCCCCAGAGCCCTCGTGCCCCTAACGCCCACCTACATGCACTTGTCAAGACACCTCCACATCCATCATCTCGCATTCTCCACGCGTACAATAGCACTCATTGATCCAATCACGACACTCCCACGGACACAGGAAGTCGTTGGGCGGAATGCTCATCAGCATCATTATCTGAAATAAGATCGTGTGGATTTTCAATTTCACGATCCGGCACGGACTTCAGGTCGATTGTTCTGAAAATCAAATCAGATCAACACGCTTTATTTTGGGTACTGCAACCAGAAGGCGGGCGCCCGTCTGATTTGAGAGCTGAAGCTGTCTGGGTCTTCGCGTGTTGGCAGCGTGTAGAATGGAAATGAATACACCATTGTTGCAGAGGGTTACAGATTTTTAAGTAGACATACGTTTGCAGACATTTTTGCAACACGTTTGCAACAAGTTTCAGATAGAAACACTCTAACTGATCAAATCTGCAGACTGGCACAGACTTTCTGCAGCAAGTCCAGACTGAAAATCTGGGCAAAATCTGAGCAAAAGTCTTGTAGTGTGTTTAAGCCTTAAGACTAGGTGACATGCAACATTCTGTTAGCTTCAGCTAATTCTGGCACATATACAGTAATGTTAATAATGTGCAATGTCCCTGTTAACTAAATAAAGAAATCCTTAGGGAACATCACAGTGTAACCTCTGTCCTTCTCTACAGCACCAATGTGATTTAATTACTAGCCAAACGAATGTGTGAGTGTGCGTGTGTTTGTTCTCTGACCGTTCAAACAGGGGCAAAAGACATGCACACACTTGACGGGGCAGTCATCCCATTATGAAGGTGTGTGTGTGCGTGTGTGTGTGTTTTGTAATGTTTGGTTTCTAAGAGCGTCTTATACAGGCTCAAACATCTGATTCACACAATCACAAATAAAGTAAGCTGATAATGAGTTTAAATGCTGTGTGTGTGTGTGTACTGTGATTATCCTGAGTAGGAAGGTGTGACAGACTCTCTCTCTCTCTCTCTCTCTCTCTCAAATATGCGAAATTTGCTCTCTCATCCCCTCAAGCAACAACACTGGCTTCATTATGTAATTAGCACCATTGACACTCACACCAGCTCGCCAGACACGTAACCCATATCAGCTACAATGTCCACTGAGACTTATGTAGATTGCATGTGTAAGATGAGGTCACGTCGCTTGCCTGCATCCATCGGAAAGTTATCCTGGTGTTGTGTGTCTCGCGTTAATCTTTCTTCAGGGCCCCCTCCCCAAGTAAACTAGCACTCGTCACTTATTTTGTGTCTGAGAAATACCTGTGTGTTTTCCAGGTAACTGAGTGCTTGTTGGGTCAGGGAGTTCAGGGTAAGTGGAGAAAGATGTTATGAGGACATAGTCACAGATATCTGACTGTGCATTTTTGGTGCCTGCTGATAGCAGCTGAAATGCTTGAAATATGGAGCCTGTGAGGTTGGTTAATCATGCTTTGATTTGGACTTTGGTATTTGTTGAAGAGTACACTTTAGTCATCTGCGTTCGTGTGTGTTTGCGCGTTGCAAACGTGTGTTTTTTGAAGTGAGTTTAAAAAAGGGATTTTTTTAAATAAATGAATGCATTTATTGTATATAATAATGTATGTAAATATATTATTGGTCATTTTTCTTAAATATTATTTTATTTCAATACTATTTAATGCATTAAACATATTTTAATAAATACAATTGTATATTTATAAAAAAATCATTTATTTTTTGTGGCAAATCAATAATATAAAGTGCATTGCAAACAATTTATTCTACATCTGCATCCATCTATAATTAAAACATATTAAATTAAATTCATATTTGTTTTTCTTGCTTTAAAGTAAACAACAATTTCTTATTGAGTTCAAAACGATCTCCTTAAAGAAATACTTTACCCAAAATATTTGTATATAAATCACTTTTCTATAAAATGATCTGTATTAGAGCTGTAGCCTAGAAGTTAGAGCCCATGATAAGACGTTTTGAGCTTTAGCGCACATGTGGGCGACTCAAGTTTGAATCCTATCCTTTCCTCTCCTGTAGGTATTAAAAATAAAAAAAACAATGAAGCCTGTAATTGCTTTCAGACTTAGTGGTACCTCAAGATGGCACATTTTCAATCTATTCCTGTCAGCTCCACATCAGTTCAGTGCTGCAGTGCATCTATAGGGATTAGTGCTATGTAGGTGAACGTGAATGACTTTTGAGGCCTCTGATAGCATATCAAGGTCCCATAGGCTAGAATGCTGGTTTATTTTTGCACAACGCTTCTTAGTGCAATTGCATGCTTCAGTGTGTAAAACCGCCCTGATTCACTTTGGTTCATAGCGGCGCCTGCACATGCATACATAATGAAAGATTATTCTCAGATCTGATTCCCTACATATTTCAGACGCGCTGGGGTAAAAATAGCACACTTTCTGTGTTTATTCAGCCCAGAATGACATAGAAAGCAAAGCTCGATCTTTCTCACGTAAGCGCTCCTCACCTCTCTCTCACTTTTGATTCCTCTGCTGTCACCTCCTTCTGTTCTAGTAACACTTGGCACAGTGCTGATGGTATATGTTGAGAAAAGGAAAAGGTGAGTCATTCTAGACCAAGACACTATATCATAATAACTTGCATTGTGTCATCTCAAACTAAATCTAAAAAAAAGCGTTGAGCCTTTAAGTAAGGTAACTGGGTTGGAAGCAACAGGGTTGCCAGATCTGTGGTTCATTACGCCAAAACCAGCCTTGTGCTTGAGGTTATGATGCTACAAGATGCTTATTGGAAACAGAAATTTAATGCTGATGCATCTACAAATATCCAGTGTACGTGACGACAGAATTGTCATTTTTGGCTGAACTAGCCCCTTTTAAAGGGAGTAACAGGGTTGATTTATAAAATGATTTAGAAATTAAAATATATTTTGTCCACTAAATACAAAGTTTTTTGGAGTGTTACCCACTCTCTTCTGCCCTCCCTCTTATTTCCATTCTTCAGTCCTTTTAGTGTCGCAGACAGAAAGCATGCCTTCAGACTACTTAAGACTATTGATCTCTAAGGGATCCATCAAGGCTACTTTGTTCACTCGAAAACCACAAATGAGACTGACTAAGCAGTTTAATATTCATGAGGTTCTGTATTCACTTGATTTTGAGTGGGAACATTAGTCATGTGATGTCTCAGGATGTTTTTTTTTGCATAAATTACCTAAAATTGAGGTAATGAGAGCTTATTTTGTCTTGAGAGCAAACCATAAAGAGGGATAAAATTACATGGTGCTGTGCCAAAAAATTATGAAAATGTTGTATGCAACACCATCAAAGATTTATAATATTATGATTCACTTGCAAAATTAGAAAGTTATCCA
Source organism: Triplophysa siluroides (assembly GCA_006030095.1). Lineage (NCBI taxonomy): Eukaryota > Metazoa > Chordata > Actinopteri > Cypriniformes > Nemacheilidae > Triplophysa > Triplophysa siluroides. The sequence goes on from VCII01000924.1 coordinate 832,106, forward strand.
TCGAGTTTCAGAAGGAATACGTTTTCAGAAAGATTGTTAAAAACGCACAGCAATTTTAGCTCTATATCGCCATCTCTGTTTAAAACATAAAATTGCAGATCGCTTTATGTACTTTTATTTATATTCGTCTATGACGCCTATGAAATGATGTCAGTCATTTTCTATGAAATAATACCTGACTGATTTAAACACTGATTGTATTACTTGCTCAATAACTGATGTTTGTTTATTTTTAATCCCCCAAAAAGTTACAGATTGCATCTTGAGCAGAGCAGACTAGCTAATATCTCAGCGCCGGTTCACCACTTCCCCTGTCAACAGCATCTAGAGCTCTATATAATTACGTAAAAATAGTTTTCCAGCCATTTAGAGCGATGTTTATTCGCTCCCTTGTGCACAGAAAACCACATCGGCCTACTACTGTACCCGATACACAGTGTCTTTTTCAGTAAGGTCTGTGGGTGTATGGAATGTCTCTCTCTGCGTTTGAGTGTGTGTGTAAGTGTGATATTCTGAGCCTACTGAACGCAACATCTGTCCCTCTGCATTGCTGATAAGAAGCAACCTCCTCAGCCAAGTGAGGGAGAAACCATGGCAACAGTCCAGCCTGGTGTTGACATCATGGCGCGTTAAATATAACGTTTTGCCGCACAACCAGTCATTCAGCCATTTTAGTCAGTCTGGTTTTCTATAAATACACACTTTTCTCCTCCCAACTGTAGCTTAGAACAGAGAAGTAGAAGCGAAGTGTGTTTGTGTGTTTTTTTATGAGACTGGCATTACAAATGCACAAGAAGACTTCACACAAGCACAGTTAAGTGTCTATTTCAAACTCGGTTATAAAATACACCATTTGTGGTGGGAAAATGAGCAACCATTGTTAAAGCCAGACCTGCATGCAGTCTTTTTCATTTGCATTTGACTGACGCTTTTATGCAAAGCGACTTACCTTGGATTCAGGGTATACACTTTGTCAAAATGCTTGTCGTCTTGGGAATCGAACAAATGGCTGCTTCAAATGCAAGGATTTACGAATTGAGATACAGAAACCTTACGTTTCATCATAATCCTCGGTATACAATACACATACGGGTTTGAGCGGGATAAAAATATCGATTGGTTTTTACACCTCTTCTCTGTAATGTGGTTTCCCTGGTGTCATTGAAATAACTGTAAGATGCCGTTGGGTGTGAAGTCCTGGTGTTCAATTAAAAATTATTTCCATTCAGTATATAGTATTATTATTCCGGTTATAAAGGAAATTACACAATTAAGCAGCTTTAAAATAAAGTTATATTTGTTCAAATTACTAGTTAACATGAATAAAGAATACTTGTAGAGCATTTATTAATCTTAGTTCATGTTCATTTTTTAATTTTCTTTAAAAAAAAAGAAAAATTGTGTTTTGCACAATGAAATAAAATGAACAAATAATGAACATTGTATTGTTAATAACCAACATTAACAAAGTTTTCTAAATGCTGTAAAAGTATATTACTCATTGTAAGTGCATGCATGGATCCTTGTTGTAATGTGTTACCAATATTTCATATGCAAAAAATCACACTAGATTTACCACCTTTATAGAATTTTATAGGATAGATGCTCTGTCTGTCTAATTTAACAATGACTTACAACTGGTCCAAGTCATGGTGCTCATGTAAATCCCTAGTTATTTTGCTCCAGTGCAAAGATTTGGACGGATAAAATATGTTGGGAAGCTCTTTTTTTTTGCAGTGTTGATTGTATCAGCTCGAATTCCTTTATAATCAGTGTTGTTATTGAATTTTTATCTGGACAGGTTGAGGGTTGGGTTTCCGTTAAAATGGATATGAATAATGTGTTTTCCACTGATTAGTGCGAGACATTTTTCACTGATTAGTGTGGAACTTGTCAAATATTAAAGGAGTATTTATGTGTCCTTATGCAAGCTAATTTAAAATGCATAATGTATTTTTTTCATTTTTTACTGTTTGATGAATAAATGTACATTCTTAAAAAAAATGTATAGGGCGGTCTATTACGTTTGCCTTGCTTTTCCGGGATAATTGCCCAATAAGGGACTAAGAAAGTTGTTACGTAACACTTTCTGAAACCTATACGAACCTTGGGGGGAGTGTATCGAGCACAGACTAATATGTACAACTCGTTTTTTGACAAGTTTACCATTTAACATTGTAAAGAAATCGGAATGCATAAAAAACGTTAAATCACCCATTTAATCAGTATGTACGATTATAAGACTTTTAAGACTGATAATATTAAATAACAGATAATTTAAGTAATTCTCTTTTTATTTTCACTTTATTTAAATTACAGTTAAAATGAAGTCAAATGTTTTTCTGCATGTTGCTTCAATTAATCGAACAAAAGTTCTAAACAAAAGATTTATGCCAGGAACATTGTCCTAATGACGGGACACGTTAAATGCATCTTGCTGCTAATGGCAGCAAGTGTTGATTATAGTAAGATAGTCAAATAAATCATTTTGGGTGTGAAAAAATAAAGATACAGTACATTTACAAAATTGTTTAAAAATACGTTTTGAAAATATTTTAGATTTAGATTTTAGATGTTTTTACTTGGAAACATCTAAAATGACTTTGCATTCTTTGTGAGTTCTGCGTTTCATCACTGCCAAACTTTATTTGATATCCTCTTTTCTCAGGAATCACCTGATCTCTCTCTGTTGTAACTAATTACGGCCATTGATCACTGACTCTGCTGATAAGAAAAAAAAACAATAGAGGTACGCTGACAAAATGGCAAGCGACACAATTGTGCGTATTTGTGCGTGTATATATGCTGTGACTAATACACGGGTGCATGCATCTATTCACACACTTCATTGAAAAGCAGGACGACAAAAGGCAAAAAAAGCCCAGGGAGTCAATGCTGCTGATGCGCACATATACATAGACACACACATGCACAAAAACACTGGATGAGTCAGTGTTTCACATTTTACTTTTCTTTCATTTAAAGCTGAAGATTACAAGCCTTATGCAAGCACGGTTTGTTTCAGAGGTATGTCAGGATGTCAAAATGATAAAAGACCCCAGATACAGTAGCAGTCAGGGTCGGGGGTCATTTGAGAGTAGATTGTGTGTGTGTTTGTGTATGTGAGGTTGTGCTGTGCTGTGTGACAGCGGGGCAGGCGAGAATAATGCTTGCTTTATTTAGCTCCTACTGACTTTCTGCCAAACAAATACCAGCAGTGAGGTGAATGGCTACACACACAATAGCATACAGACACATGTGTACACACATACACACACCATTAAATACTTTCCAACACTTCATTATTGCTGTGTAAACACTGCAGATATACAGTGAGCCCTTCACCTGAAGCTTTGTCTTCTCATTTTGTTTTATTGTTTGCAATCCCACTTGTGTTTTTAAAGCAAAGATAACATTAGTATTCGTTTTCAAAGGTGTTACATACATTGTGACCAATTTTTATAAGCCAACAGTAATGCTTTGCATTATATCTCAAATGTCATAAATTTGAAGATGTGATTTAAGTTATATATGCTTTATGTCTATACAGCTATTATTGGAAATTAAAGCCTCTCTTTCTTATATTATTTGATGATGAAACTTGATTTCACACTTAATTTAAATATACATATTATAACATAATATTTGTCTTGCAGAACATATTCTTTCTTTAAAGCTACCTATGCAGAGCAAGTAGAAATCTCAGAAAAACAGTGCCAGCAAGTGCTGTTTGAGCTCATTTTTTTCTCTCAACTAAACCTGTCATGTTCATGAAATCTATATGGTAAAACCGAATGAATTTTTGACCACTTTCTATTCTATTCTGTTACACAACATTAAACTTTAACTATCTGCCCGGTTCACACTGGCTTGCAATGCACTAGCGATGTTGCTCTAAAGGTCAGACTGCGTTTCTGTGTCTTGGACATTTCATATCTGCTTCGATGTCCCTTTTCAAGTAAATGTGTGAATATAAGTGTGTGCTTTCCTTCTTTTAAAGCACTGTAGGTTGTTCAGTTGGCCGTAGCTGCTCTGAACGCCGTGGGGTTTCACAGACTGGCAGAACTGTTAATGAAAGCCTGTCAGACTCAAACCTTTCAGCCTTTACAGACACCAAGACTGGGTCTGATAAGGAGAGAAAAAAAATCTATTTTATTCTCGACGAAAGCCTGGCTCAGTGCTGACAGTTCCAAGCACCTTCTTACGACAAAAGAAAGAATATGAGATAGATGTTTGATCAGCTTTGAGCGTGAGTGATCTATGCAAAAACTGTTTTTTATTGTGCATTACAAGTAATCAAACTGCAGTTGGGTTGTTTAATAATAACTCAAAAAAGAAAGAAAGAAAAAGAAACAGCTGACTAACACAACAAAACTCGATAAAAACATGATAACGCAATAGAAAACATGATTTTGACAGTCTTTTTTCTTGAAGAAATCAGTATTTGCAAATAAATTCTTCATATATACACACATACCACGTGAAATGTTTTTGAATTATATATAGTTTAGTATATATATTGCATTACATTAATTATTTATTTATTTAATATATACAAATATTATACATTTGTAATGTAATGTTTATAATAAATACTATTTTTATTTATTTATGTGCTTTTTCGTCACAACATGCATTAAACACATTAATCTTATATAAATGTGTTACGTATACATTTTATATTTTTGTACATTATGCATATCTACACATTTACATTATCTACTATAACAACATATCTCTAGAAGACTAAGACCTTAGAGGTTCTGAATGGGGATACTGGTATGCATATGGAATTTTCAAAGCACTCATGGAGTGACCCTTTACATTGCTTCTAGTAGGGAATCCCCCTAAAAGGTGAAAGCATTACACAACTCTGAAATATGACTCAGGACTGGTTTACGGTTGATACCCTTGAGTTCTTTAAATATCTTCACAGACTCTGATGGAGGTCTTGGAAGGGGATTTGTGTCAGGGATTGACATTTCAGACTAGGGTACCTCCCCACTCACATGCCCCTTCGAGCGCTACACGACTGCATGTCTTGGGTCACATGACCTAGCTTGGAAAAACAAGACTGCGTGTGTGTGTGTGTGTGTGTTTATGTTCACTCAAAAGAATCTGGTTAAGAATCTGGTTTGTCAGGGTCACTACCAAATAAGGCAACTGCTCAACTCAGCACATTCAGATCTCTCGCTGTCTAGCATGGAAAACGTGACAGTCCGTCTATCATTGTCTCAGCATCCGTGACAGTTGTAATTAATTAGCTCACGCTCCATAAAGGTCAGTTGTACATTCAGAAACACACCAAAATGCTATATGGGAAGCGGGCCCTAAGCTCATGAGTACGGCTGGGGTCGGGTGGCCGCATGTCTGTATTTGTGAAGCTTCTGTAATGAAGAGTTTGAAGGGAAATCTCCCTAAAAGTCTGTGGGACTTCCCCTATATTTCCACAGCTGTCCGTCGGGCCACCTGCAGCCCGGCATCAGAACTGGGCAACTCCCAACAGCTGCCTGTAACTCTCTTGCTCTTATTCCCCTCCGCTCCTTTCTTGGATAACTCCAGGCATTTAGTTTTAGCTTAATGTACACGTTGCTTTAGAAGCCCTGATGCTCAGAACGTCTCAAATAAACCTTGCACGAGGTGTCTCGTACGATTTCGTAAAGTGACTCCATAAAATGTTTTGTTATGAATTCCATTACATAAATAATAAAATAACATAAGTCAAGCATCTGTAAACAAATGATGCTGTTTTTTTCCCAGAACTAACTTCACTTTTCCATTTTCACGACGGTCCCAATATGACTTGTTTTGTGGAAGTAGGAAGTAATTTCCACTCAAGTACTCACAGCTGCCCGAGCAGAGTAACCACAGGTGCAGGTCATCATATCAACTATGGTCAGATAGCGCCTATGTTTTAATTCCTTCACAATGTTATTTTAACAAACTTGTTTTTGAAAAAATGTATTTGATAACAAAGTTTGCTTTTATATAAATATCATTAGATATTTCATCTATAAATCTATGATCTATTCCATGCGGTGACATCATACATTTGAAGTGTGGCTCAAGAGTCCAGATACTTTTTAGGGTCACCGCAAAGTAAAGCTTGGTCAGGCAGTGGGATTTAGGGTATTTTGGGATGGTCTTGGATGGAGATTTCCACTATGGAAGTCCTCCCGTCATAATTAAGTGTATGCGTTTCATGTCTTATTGTCCTTGGGACTTATGTGACACAATCACCAATCATAGTGTGATCCACCCTTTGAGGTCACGGAAACTTCTAGATCCGGTGACTCGTTACCTGTTTGTGTATATGGGTGTCCTTTGTGACTTTGGTCCAGATAAGTGTGGGTGTTGATCTCTGAAAGATACTTTTAGTTTGTCTTTGTCATCCGCTGCGTAAGGCTGAATTTTAATGTGACAGGATTTTATATTTATATTCCCTCTGTGTCTGACTGTCTGTCTGTCTCGACTTGTTAAGTCATTATGTATAATGATTATTATGTATAAGATAATATGTCAAAATTTCCCAACATTAATAATACAGATTAACGTTAACAGCTGTAAACATGTTCTCTGTTCTGCATTGGTTAAGTATTTAAACCTTATTAAAGTATTATCAAACTTCCTTTTTTAAGTGAACTGTCTCTTTAACTGTTATAGTCTTTTGTTGTGCTTTACAGTTTGTTAAAAAGGAACTGAAAGTTCAGCAAGAGGATGGAAAACAGAGATAATATAATATGATTGCATCAACAAGCTTGTTTACCCTTCGTTCAGTGGCTCTATCAATAAGTTCAGCCAACACACGCACACACCACTATGTTTACTAATGTAAGCATACACACACCGCGTCTGTCAGGTTCGACTCCACATCTGCAGTATGAGCACATGATATTTATAAAATGGGAGTCATTATGAGGGGCAAACATCCATTAGAGCTGTCAGAGCCATTGCAAAAACAACTCATGAAATATAAAGGATTTATGATAAACTGGTCTTGTTTGGGGAAATGAGAAATTGAAGCTCATCTTCTGACTTTTCGGGGAGGTTATTGTGTCGTTTAATTTCACACATGCGTGCGTGTATTTGTTGGTTCAGCAGTCTGCGCTGATGTGCAGACACGCGCAAGCCCCTTATTACACTTCAGCTTCGTATCTCTTAACCAAGAATCATGCCACATGGGAAGAAAAGAGGGAGGATAGAAAAACAGCTCAACATCGGCCCCTGATGAACTGGTGGTTGTTTGGAAAGAGTTCACTGTAAAACGTCCCTCTGTGCCACCAATCTGCCCACCTGTCCCTTTTCCCCCCATGGGAAAAAAGCAACGATAAGACAGTAAATAATAGCTGTTTGAAGCAGGGTAGGGGTGGGGCTTGAGTCATTATCTAGACAATTGTGACTAAGGGTTATTTTGCTGATGAATGTATGTGTGGAGTCTACCATCTGGTGCAGAAAAAAGGGTGTGGTCTGTTCCGGCAATACAGTGGTTGTCTGTCGTATTCTTTATATTTTTCTGTTTGTGTTCCTCTGATGCAGTGACAGTGACGATGTTATAAAAGTGCCCAAATATTTTAGAAAAAATATGTTTTATTAAATGCTGTGTTTATTATGTGTATTACATATTGTTGCTGTCCTCTCCATCTCCATATTTTGCGATTTTGTTTTTAATCATTATTATTTGTCACCCTATATGTTTGTCACTGGCTTTTCCAAGTATCTAAGCAATAAAAAGTATGTAAAGGCGATGATCAACACAGTATTTAAACGCTCGAAAGGTTGTTTGTCCATTTCCTGAAAAACTGTGAATTTGGAGAACAGAGGTTTTTACAAATAAATTTGATTATTGATTATATAGGCGTCATTTGAAACATTGGTTACTGTATATCATTAAATTCTTCCTGAAAATGTACCATAACGTATGTTGTGTGTTTATTTGCTAAATTAATGCAAGTGTATTTTTACAAACGTCCCTTACAACAGTTACATTGAATATAAATTTCACTTCAATTGTCATTCATGAAACCAACTGAAATTTGAATTACTTCCTTAAACTTGCCATCTGTAACTTTTTACTCTATATCGGCGTGTCCGTGTGAAACCTGAAATTGCAGGTCATTTGACACACTTATCTTTACGTCAGTTGAAGTGCATTTACAATGTGTAATGCAGATTAAAATGATCTTGCTTTTGTGAAAAAGACGTTCAGTGTCACTCAGTCTTTTGGTATTATGTAAGTATCCTGGTTATGTGTGATTACCAAAGCCTCTCGAATGACTAATGTGCCATTGACCAGGTCAATTCAGTGCGAATGGAAATTGAGATCTGACCGTTTCTGAGGAAACGGCGCACACAGAGGCAAGCATGTCGCTCCTAGTATGACATCTGTGATCCACCGACCACCGCCCTAACCCAGCGGTTCAACCGGCCTGCTAATTACTGTGCCGCTAAGGTTTGCCGCTATCATCGCATCCTCGAGATCATTTACCAGTGGAATACAAGGGAGCATATGTCTGAAATGACTTCTCTCATTTCATCATCTCGCCCTGGCCATGTCGCCCGCTTCTCCTTGACCTCCTCCGTTACGTCGCCTCTATCTGTCTTCGTCGGCCCTGCGCTGGAGAACCGCTGAATAATACATAAGGCTTTACATCACCGTTTGTAAGGCGACAATGTTAGCATGTCAAGGCGCGACATTCGATCCGCTAGTCCAATGACAAGATGGAATATGTTGGCCAGTATTGGTTTTCAGCAGGCAGAGCTGAAATATTGATGAGGACTGAGGCAGTTTTTCCACTGTGGTTAAGCTAGTCACCAGCAACCCTTTCCACCTCACTTGATACGCCCAAGCTCGATCCTAGGCCACAGCCTGCCTACAATCAGAGAGAGAGAGAGCAATGAGGAAATAGACACTTTCCATCTGCTATGAAACTGGAACATCTCATTACCGCAGAGTGCTCGAGGCATGTGCATGGTTTTCCGCTAAAGGGTGTCGGAGGGAGGGACATCTTCCTTAGTCCACACCTGCGTTGAATCACTGATCAATGGATCACATCGCGTTCGACGTAACTCGAACGCTGTTGCTCTGCTTGCTGAGACCCCTCTCCGTGGAGCAGATGATTCAGTGTAGGACTTTCTGAATAAAGCATGACTCCAAACACTCATCAATATTTCATAGGGCTACTGTAACACATACAGCTGGGAGAGCATAAGGGTGCAACCGTTGGATCGAACGCTTAGCCAACGGTAAGTTTTCGTAGGCCTAGTTTGCTTCCAGGTTACCGTAATTTCCTAAATAAAATGCAGAGAGAAAGTGGGGCATGCTGTATTTTTGTTGTTCTCAGCATCATTTAAAGTGGCTGTACATGATCTGTATATGAGCCAGTAGTTCAGGTCCCTTCTCCCTCATTTTATTGCCATTTTTTAAACATTATTTTATGCAAGTAGAAGGCAGGCTGGTTTGGTTCTCCGTGGTTTGATAATAAAACAGTAAGATAATCAAAACAGAATTTATTAAAGATCTTGTGATGCAGGGGAGATTGAGGCTAGCTGTCGCACATTGTACAAACGGGACTCCTGGGACACATTGTGTAGACATGGCGTTAAATTTTGGCTACTGAAAAGCAATTGAGCAGTTAAATGGTGTAAAACTATTTTTAAAAACTCCAAAGTAAAGTTTTAACTTCCTCTAATATTTTTTTCGATTCACTTTTTAAATACAAAATCATACATACATTTTGGTTCTTTTTTAAAGGATGTAGTTTTTGTCTAGTGTTTCCGAAGCCGACTTTATGAAACACAAATCAAGCCTGGCGCCTGAATTAACATGTTGTCCTTGTAAGAGCAAACAAATTCCACCTGCGCTCGGTCAGAAAAAATATCTTACCGAGTCTAAATCCTTTGCCACCATGGGATTAACTTAATTTAGCCGGCCCTGTTTGATTGATTTCAAGGTCTTTCTGTAGAACGTGTAGTAGTTCCAGTTACACATAAGGAATCTGTTCTTGGCAACCATGGCCGAAATAGTGCTATTCATATTTCATATTGAACCATTAGACAGAAATGATAACATATGTCTGCAGTGTCAAGGCAGACAGACAGTTTGCAGTTGGACTCGGATATATTTTAAGAGGCAGCATGAGACTCAGATTTACAGTACATTTTTACCATAGTAGCATATATGTATTGTATTGTATTAAAATTAATCATTATTTATGAAGAAGTGTACAATAGCCTCATTTTAATATTGTCAAAGCATGATATTAATAATATGCACGCTTTTTATCGTTGTTGCACATCTGCACATTAGTTGGTCCTCCCTAGCATCGTTCAAATTTTTGGGATACCTTTTGGTTACATGTTGAAATACAGTTTGAAGTCAGGCACCAATGGGGGTCTGGCTCACAGTTGGCGTTCCAATTCCTCCTAAAGGTGCTCAGTGGGGTTCAAGTCAAGTTCTTCCACACCACACTTCGTAAACCTTTTCTGTACTGACCACACTTTGTGCACTGGAGCAATGTCATGTTGGAACATCCCTCCCCAAACAGATGGGACGAAGTTCAATTAACACAATCCTTCAGAGTCTCATTTATGCCATTGCGTTAAGATAAATCTGAAACTATAGCTTAACCTTAATGAAAATCGAGTGTCTTTTTTGTGATGTATGTGTGCTTGTCTTACTTGATTACAAGAAAAACAAATTCATCATATTTTACGTACAGTCGCTTTCACTTAAAGTAACATTTGACCCTTAGGAAGATTTTCCAAAGGACTCTTGAAACATAAAGCTTTTACAGCGCTGTAAAATTATGCAGCGAATCTAGAACCATAACATCTACTTACATAATTGCTTTGCTGTGCATTTCAGACCTTTTTTTTTACAATGGAAAAATCTTTTGATTGCAGGTGCTGGACATAACCTTTAATCTGTTAACGTCTGCTGTCTTCAGCATAAGACGTCTAAACCTCAATTAAAGTTTAGCTTTGTGATTTAATCATTCCCTAGTGGAAACCAAATGGTGTTTATGTTAGGTTCACATGCAGTTATCCAAAACTGTTCGTGCTAAATGTATTACTTCATCATGTAAAAAAATAAATGTTTTAACAGTTAAGTGTCAGATATCTTCTTGTTTCTTTGAAATCTGTACTTCTGATGATATTTTAACAACACAAAATGTTTTTTAACAGCTAGTTTAGATTAGTATGAAACTGATCACTTATGGAAAGTTCCACTTGCATGAGTCACATTAGAAAAAAGCATTGACCTACATTTTTGTTTTTTATCTCTTTGTGGTTTATGGCCATTTTGTTGTGGCACAATGAACATGGTAATCATATGTTAGGTTTAACTTTTTGGCTTCAGTCTTCAGTCTTCGTATTAAATAAATTATAATTTATTTAGTTATTTATACTAATATACTAAGTTTTATATAGTATATTATTGGAATTCACTTGTTCTTATTAAAACATGATAAAACATATTTTTTATAGTATAATATAAATAATCATATTAAAATATGTATGTAGCAAACATCAGTCCTCAGACATTCGACACCTGCACTAATGTCTTACATTACTATGTGTATATTAGTGGTTGTGATCTGTTTACATGTCTCCTCTCCCCGAGGACACTGTTAATTCATTTCGTCTCCTGGCATCTTTATAACATATGTTAGGTTGTTTGCCTGTGTGTGTGTGTGTGTGTGTGTGTATGTGTGTGCGTGTGTAGGTGTGTGTGTGTGTGTTGTATGTTGATGGCAAACACTCTTGTACCAGTGTTGTAGATTGAATCTATGTTAAAGTGATAAAACAGGGTTGGATAACCAAAATTAATCTTTCTTAAGATTCTCAGCTAATTCAAATATTGTTTAATACAAATAATTAAAAAGGAAAACTGTTCGTTCATAGAGTTTAGAGTTTAAATTGAACGGTAAATAATAAAAATAGTTCTCACAAGGGTATGAACCAAGATGGCTGTCTTGTCGACTAACAATAAGTTTATTGTACCAGTAAAGAAAAATTATTCCATGATGTGTTAATATTGTCATGACAAACGTTGACTTGGCAAGACACAACTCTTGACCTTTTAATGTCCTCCTGAAATGTTCTTGGTTCTTCCTTACCCATCCAAAAAACATTACTAGCAAATCTTGTGATTATTTACATTTACCTTTATCAGATGCTTTTATCCAAGGTGGCTTACAGTTCATTCAATATTTACATAATCTTTCAATATGAGTGTATGAAATTGTTATTCAAGATTTTAAATATTTTAAAATGCTGTTCATTTAAAACCAAAATATTTGCTTTTATTCTCATTTATTTTGTCAAATATTTTAAAAGTATTTTGACATTGATATTTAGTATTCATTTTAACACTATTTTATCTCATTATGTTTCTAAATAGTAAATGATTTGTCCATTGCTTTTTGTTTTACACTACAAGACTAAAAAAGATAGCTTACTAAAAATAGCTTATCGGGAGATGTCATCAGATGAATTCGCTGCTGCAGCTTTCGTAGGCTTTTTTACACAGTCTTAAAGCTTTTATCAGCGACCTAGCATGAATGATTTCTGTTCTGCTATAAATGTGAGAGTAAGAGCGTGGCCTAGAGGGGGTAGAGTGTGAGATTATAGCAGCTTTGTGTGTGTGTGTGTGTGTGTGTGTGTGAGAGAGAGAGTCCCATGGTGTCTGCTTGCTATTATCATCATTAGCCGAGACGGCAGTTAGATCATCCTCATTGCTCACTAAGTAAAATCTGCCTTTGGTGCCAATTAGAATAAACCATCCGCATCTGTCACAGAGGAGAAAGGACGCTTCTTGGAATGATGTGGAATTCAATTTAAATGGTGGGCTGTTCCCAAGGGATATGAATGTGTAAAGAAGAGAAAAAGGGAGCAAAAGATATGAAGAAGAGAAGTGGAAAGAGAGTGACGTGGCATAGATTTGTGAGATTTTAGATTCTATTCCTTTTTATGACACTTTATTATTATTGTATTCTATTGTGTTTAATTGAGACGTTACATTAATTTTTCAAGCATGAGAGCATTTTACATAAAGGGCTCCGAAGACTCCCCTGTCAGAATGTGGTCAAGCAAACCATAAACCAGTCTAATTATAGTTTAAAACCAGTCTGATTAGTGTGTAGTAGTTGTGTAAATCACATGCTCCAGTTGTCTACTCAAGTTTTAAAGGTGCTGCTTTTAACTGTAATTCCACTGTGGGGAAGGCTGTGGTTTGACCCCCTCGACTAGGCCACAGAAAAGTGTAAACACTTCGTAGTGTCACCCTGATGCATCGTGGCAGCGATACTGTTGATGATGTAATTTCCTCTGTGGAACTTCTAACGGACTCTCTCCAGCGTGAGAAAATCACTAATGGTTTATACTTCAGTCAGGAAGTTTTTGATCCATTTTAGAAGATTTCTCAAACTCTGGTTTGCTGACTCAAACCTGCCCACCCCATGCAAATTTTTTTTTGTCAGGATCAAATCCGTCCACCGAGCCGAATTCAGCCCCATTGTGTGGAGTAGAGATTGTGCGTAGTGCTTTGCCACTTGCTTGAAGTTTCCAGCTATTTTTAGAGAGGGTGAATTCATTGTATGTGTTTTGTTCCTATAAGGAACAGTGTGCAGCATTATGGGTAATGTTCTTTCCTCACCCTGGAAGAAATGACACCACAATCTTTCCATTATGCAGAGCCACCTGATGAAGGCTGCTTGCCAAATAAATACAGTTCAGTACCATAGACATAAATGCATGGGGGTGTGCAGGCATACTTGTAAAAGTGATATACTTTTTAAAATGTAATACATTTAAAAATGGTCTTTATTTTTTAAAGGACTTATAAATGGAACAAATCAGGTTTGGTTTAAAATCTAATAATGTCAATTTGAGATTACAAAAATTGATGCATCACAAGGAAGATTGCTTAATAAACCTGACACATATTATTGTGAAAAAATAATTAAAGCGGCCGTGCAACGCGGTTTCATGCATTCTGACTTCTTTACAATGTTAAACGTGTTGTCTTCTCATGCTTAACATGGTCAACTTGTCAAAAAACGATACACTCGATACACTCCCCCAGCAATCGTTACAGGTTTTCGTTTTTTTCGAACATATAAAACTGTTTCGTAACAAATTTTCGTAGTCCCTTATTGGACAATTCTCCCAGAAAAGCATGCCCACGCGGCAGCAAGGAGAGCAGGATAAGGAGCATGCGCAGACGTCACTTTCACTTGTGTGCAGGAGAGAGAGCATACGTTCGCGAAGTTCAGGTGTTTGTTTGTTCACTACATTTGGGTGATGAATGTTATATAAATGGTGGATATAATGCTGGATTTGGAGATCGTTTGAAACTGATATATGGAGCCGTCCCAGCGCTAGAAGATGCGGGACATGAACCGCATGCGGTGAGTGAAACTGATGTCTGTTTTGTTGGCAATGGGTGCGCACGTGCTTTAGTTCAGCCTACCCCCCCCCCCCCCCCGCACACGCCGTATGGTTTCGGAAATAATAGTACAGCTGTATCTATCTTTTATAAATGTGATCAAACTAAATACTCTTCGAAGATACGAAGTATGCAACACTTCTCAAGATTAATATGAGATTGGCAGAAACCGTGTGTGTTACGGCCGCTTTAAGACCAAAATGTTTCTGTGAGCACTAAAAACAGAAAATATTATTAAGCCAGTATAAAAACAATAGAATGGAAAGTCCCCACCATTATGTGTGTGAAAGATAAGAGCATGTAATTCAGTTTATGTAAGTGTTTGCACAACTGTCCATGTATGTGTAGAAATGTATGTCCATTGTGGTTTCTCTTTGGCCTGATTTGCTCAAGTGAATTGTGAGACTGGGCCATTGGCTCGTCTTGTATACTCAGTGGCACCCACCTACTTTTCTAACTCCACTCAGCTGGGTCAATCTGACTCTTTCTTCCTCAACTCAGATCTGGGACATGGAGCTTTTTGAAGACCAGAGAACAAGTGATTGTAATCCGGTAGTCCTCCATTTTATGTTTTTTTTGTACCAAACTGTTTCACTGTAAGGCCTGTGCCCTACTGAGTGTGTAATTTGGCCCCTGAAATAAACCACAGGGCTGTTTCTAGTTCTAAAAAATCTCCAGCCGAAGATCAGGCCCTGCTTTTGCTTTGTGTTTCTCTATTTCGGAAACTTTAGCACTTTAGCTGTAAAAACTGAGAATACTATTTCTCTATTTAAGAGACTTTATCCTCACGCTTCCTCAACTGACTTTCCATATGAATCACTTGCCATGTATTTTAGTTTGAATTATCCATTTACATTCTTAAATTTCTTAAATTTCTTAGCAAAAATAAAGCTGGCACTTGTGTCAAGGCAAGCGGTTTGAGGTTCTGAAAGTATACGGACGCTGTTGTGTTTCATTGTGACTGGGTGATCCGTGTTTAATTTGCGCCTGCGGTTGCATCACAAGCTGCAAAGATCGCATTAGTCTGCAACATGATGTCATTGCTCTTTTCCTCTCAGCTTTGACTAGAAAACCATCCGGGATGTAGCTGACACTATTGACATAATCCTGTGACGTGTGGTGGTGTGGGTTGAGTTTGTGTTTCTCTACCATCTCTAAAACGTGTATTTGTAATCCTGTGTGTGTTGTGTGTCTCTTTTATGTTTCTGTTCGCATTTGTGATTTTGTACATTTTACATGTTTGTTCTTAAATTTTGTTCATTTTTAGTCTATAATATTCCTTCCCCGTAGTTCTCTATGCAGGTGTCTGACTGCTGTTCCCAGGGGTCCGTGGGCTGTCAAGCTGTGAATGTAAAAAGCTTCCCCCTAACCTGTGGAAGATTGATACAATTCTTCTGTGAATTGTTCCTATTGAACATTTCTCAGAATGTGGAGGTAGCTGCGTGCATGTTTTCCTCTCTCGATGCTTGCGACCATCCGTTATTGTGGTTTGTCATTGTCAACTACCCTAGTGAGGTGCAGCCATGCGATCGATTTTAGGTCCATTTTAAATCTGGCAAGCTGCTTGGTAGCATTGTTACCATCTAGAGGCGTCGCAATATACCAGCCTTTACAATTATCGTGATTATTGATATTATGTTAAGACTACACATATGATAATATCGAAATGAATTCAACACTGATATAAAATATTTTTAAAATATTATTCATATTTTTTTTGGAACCAGGAGCATAGGAACAATCTTAAAAGTGTCACAGTGTAAACCAGATATTAATTATGAACATGTATTTGGTGACATAATGCTTTCCCATGAATTCAAGCCATGAAAAGATTATGTTCGATCAATGAAGCAGCAACGTTGGATAACAAACTTAATTAAAATGTTCCTTATGGATTTTAATGACTTATTTTCTGTGCTTAAAGTTATGACAATGCGTTCTGGGATTGCATTCTTTGTGGTGCTGCTTTAGATTCTGGCTTACACATGGTGTTTCAGGAGACAGGATGATCAAAATGCTTAAATAAAAAACGTTTTGGAACAAAGCATTAATGTTTTTTTAATGCACTCAAAGGCCAACTTTCGGTTTTCTATACCATTCTATATGCAGATGTCATGTTGCTTCAAGGTTCACAAACATTACATATGTCACTTTAAGGTAATTACGGATATCCCATCTTTTAAGTTTATCAATTTTTAGGTTAGAAACATAAATTTAGCCAAATGTGTCCAGACAGCATTATGGCTGCGTATAATGTCACTCTTTTCCGAGCAGTATAAAAATCTATTTCTGTCTTGCATTACGTTTCTCTCTCTGTCTGTTTTTGTTTCATTTGACCACTCTGTGGTATCTTTGCTGTAATGGTGCAATATTGTACTACGCTTGTGGTTGTAACCAGCAGTTTTTTTCCCAGTTTGTGTACTTTAAAACCCGGCCAGTGGTAAAATGATGTCATTGTTTACATGTTTGCATGAGTTTGGTGGAATGGCAGAAATGCAGTGATGTCACCGCAAGGCTGGTGTGTCTGTGCCGTAATTCTGTCTGTGCTTGTGTGTGTGAGAGAGTTTAAATCATGACGTAGTGTAATCTGAAATACAGAGAATCGCAGCTGTGTGCTGATTCCGGATGCAGAGTAAAGAAGGATAAGTTATGTCATCCTCTCTTTTCCTAATGATGCTACCAGCACACGCTGCATTGGTCTGGAAAGGACACAGCAGAGGATGGTGTGTTTGTAGGGGGTGGGGTGATGAAGTCATGCATAAACAAGCATTTACTACATTATTTGTGACATATCTTAGATTAAGCTGACTTGGCTGACAGTCATAGTGATGCGTGTTTTGTTTTCCGTTGATGTCATCTGTCTGTAGAGATTCTCAAATGGTTTTTGGAATCCAGATTTGACATCGGAAAGCATGGCTCTAAAATGTTTATTGAATAAAATTGAATTTTAATGGCTTCATGCACTTAGCAGCCAATAATTCACTTCTGAAAATGCATTGTGGTCGGCACAATGTGCCTATTTGTTGATGTGAAAGTGTTTTTAATGTTCGTTCATTCATTTTTAATTTGCATCGTTTGGTTTATGGTTTTGGGGGCATTTTACAGCTTCTGTCATATGACAGATATTTTGCACGAAAGCGCTGTCGATTTAAATAGATGCACAACTTTAAACGTCAGTACAAGATTTTCATGGCTTATTAAATTTTTTTATCCATCCTAATTTTGCACAATTATGTGCTTATTATAGCTTGATCAGATCAGACATTTCAATCCACATATCACAGTAAGAGTGCACGTGTGCAGCTCATGTTGAACATGCAAGATGAACAAGCAGTGGTTGTAATATCCTTTGGGTCTTCTACATGACAGCCAGGCAGCCTAGAAAATTCTCATTTCCTGAATGCATGGTTCATATAAGCTGAGCAGCTCTATAATAATACGTTAAGTCAGAGAGACCTAAATCACACTTGTTTTGCTCAGGCCCACACAAACTGAAAGAGGGGGAATCTGTCTAGTTCCTTACTTCTCAAAACTTCTACTTTACCAAACATGATAGAGTTTCATTAAGGCTCATCCGATCACATATGGCATGATTTATTTATAAGGTGTGTAGTGAATTTTGGATTTTAATATCAATTTCGTCTTGATGGATTAAAGGGATAGTTTACCCAAAAATGAAAATTCTGTCATCATGTACTCAGCCTCATGTCATTTCAAAGCTGTATGACTTTCTTTCTTCTGCCGAACACAAAAGAAGATCATTTGAAGAATGTTGGTAACTGAACAACAGTGGTACCCATTGACTTGCATTGGTTTTGTGTTCATAGTGGAAGCGAATGGGTACCACCATTGTTCGTTTACCAACATTCTTCAAATTATCTTCTTTCGTGTTTTGCAGAAGAAATAAAGTCATACAGGTTTGAAACGACAAGAGGGAGAGTAAATAATGACAGATTTTTGTGTGAACAATCCCTTTAAGAAATATTAAGCATTTCCTTATAATGGTTTTCTGTGTTGCTTTTATATTATGGGCTCATAAGATTGCATAAGATTGTTTGCTATATTCATAAGGTGTGTAGGGAATAATGCCTTTTAATTTCACTGTATTGATGCATTAAGCAACATTAAGCATTTTTCATGATAAGTGCTTAAGAATTTCCTAGTAATGTCCTCAAAACATTTTCTGAACAGAACCGCGACGTTCTCTTTTGTGTTCCTCTTATGTTGTCAGCCAAATTAGACGTGCCGTATATTTGATATACGAATTAATTTACGTTAGTTTGGTTGCAAACCTTATGATTGTGGTCATGTTGAATAATAATGTTTTATGCATAAGATGCTGATGGCTGTGGCATATTTACCCTGCAGTCTCTGTAATGAGGTCACCCACACTCGTTGCGTAATTATTCCTTCACTTGCATGGCTATTTATGGCATATCTCTTCTTTGGGGCGATCTGTCTTTCTGATTTATTCGTCTCTTCCCAATACACCTGGGGTCATTTATAAAGCTGAAAGGAATAAAACACCAATATCATTCGACTGGACAACCAGCCCCTGAGACTGATATCTTGTATAAAGGAATATTAATGTAACTGCCATATAAAAATTCATTTCAGTCTAGGCTGTCAAGGCTATTATTAATACCTGTCAAAGATTTTTATTTTATTTTACACATCACAGAAACAAACAAACTCCACTTGTTGATGATCTACAGATCTCTTCTGCTTTTTCCTTTTAAATGTATTGAATATAAAATGATGCATGTTTGTTGCAAACACCTAACTCAATTTTTTTCTTAACAAAAAAGAGAAGTATGACAGCGATGTTCCTTTACAGGCACGATTCCAGTGAATTATAGCTTCTGGTCTTTTCGTTGAGTTCAAACCACTTCAGTTGACATGATTTACCAAAGACACTCACTTGTAATGACAAATCACGTTGCCAGTTGATAAGTGCTGCTGAATGTTGTGACTCTCCGTTTCTTTGACCCACAACTCAGAGGAGAGAATCTGAGTAATGGGTGGCTCATCGCTGCCAAAGCAGTTGCCACACACGCAATCAAACTGCCACTTATCCATATATTTGTACGGACGCTATTCAAGCTTTCAACATGCCTCTTACATTAGCATCAGTGCCAAGCCCATTGGAGTGTACCAGTCGAATCCTGAATCCACAGCTCACTTGCTGACATTTGCTAAGGGGTTCTGGTCAGATAGCGAGACGATCTACACGGTTCACTTGAAGTCCTGCTTGAAGTATTAAGTGCAACATTGATAAATGGAGTGGAATACAGATCTAACATTATAAAAGGAGTCACAGTGGTCTATCTATAGCAGAGCTGTCAGACAGACTCTCAAGACGGGGAATCAGCCAAGCTCAAATGCACCCGCTTGACGATTGTATTTTTTCACAAAGGACTAAGAAAACTGTTAAAACAGTATAATAATAGTCTGAGGCATTAAAGTGACATGTTTCCATTGTGTGGACATGTGGGCTTTTGGAATTGACTTGTGAATCACTGTACCTTGTTTCAGCCTCTTGATAATGTTAAATAGATTTTATTTATTAATAATATTATCATATAAGTTTTATGTGCATATTATAGTTATATGTTTTCTCTCAAATGGTGTAAGGGGAATTATCATTTTGACCACTGTCGTTGAATCGGTAGAATCAAATAGTTTAAACACCCATGAAGTGCTTTGAAATCATGTTCGGTACATTGACTTAATTTCCTTGAAACAGAAAATGAAGGCAGGACATATTGAGTGGCGCCTCCCCTTTTAAAATAGCCAATAGTGGGATTGGACACTAGATTCTCTAGCTTCTAGAGATCTTCTGATTGGTCTGAATATTTTTATGAGACGCTGAAGTGTAGAATGATATCATCGAAATCTTTGATCTATTGTGTTGGAAGTGAGAGACTGCTATTTTAAATCTTAATATCTTCTAAATGTAAATTTTGTCAGTGCTTCGGATTACACTAGTTATCCTTATGGCAAACATATTCACACTGAAAGACTAAAAACTTAAATTTTGATTTCATGCATGGAGACTTTAATGCATGAAGTGAAATATAATCATGTTCCAGTCTAAAATAATGAAGGCAAGATACCCGGAGGTGTTTTCAAAAATATGAGGCTTTTTCCCTATACTGAAGGAAATCTAGTGTCACATCTGTTTAATATCAGTGAGAAAGTAGTTAGCACCCAGCCAGAGACAGAGAGGGGACACACTGCTCACAATCTTTTGTAACCTCTGGCCTTCAAACACAGTGTGTCCAGCTGTGGCCTGAACTGCTGTGAATGACACGCCTGTCGGTATATATGCCAGTCAAGAAGTTCTGACAGACGCAATGTCACCTCATTTTAAAATGTCCATCACTGTCAGATAAGACACATACTCATTGGATTGCTTCTGGTCTTTTATTAAGTAAACATTTATGATTTTTTTTTCTGTAAAAGTTGTAAAAGAGTTGTGTCCTATAAGGCAGTGGTTCACAAACTTCTTCGTTGGAAGGCCCCCTTTGTGTTGTGACCCCCCAAATAAAAGCGTATAATCTCAAACATGGAATTTGAACCAAAAATAGTCAGTTATACAATGTTGAAACATCAATTCTTTTGGCTGGTGGCCTTATTTTTCTAATGTTTGATTTCATAAAATGTATGATACATTTCAATATTTTATAAATTGCCACAAAATCTGTGGCCCCCCTGGATCCATCTTGGGGACCCCAGTTTGAAAACCATTGTTATAAGGTAACCTGGAGAGTTTTTCCTTAGAATGGCTCGCATCATTTCACCTTATAAAACACCCCAAGAACAGATTCCTCTTTATTTTAAGTTCACATGAAGATTATGAAGATTTTTTTAAATAAATTGTATTTACCTGACCTGCGATTATGCGCGTGTGTTTGTGCGTGGAATTATTGAAGTGATGAGTTATTTATACTGTGCAGTGGGTACGCCGTCCAGCCCGAGGCCTGATCAAGCCATTTGCCAATCAATTATTTACGCCCTCTTGGAACAGGCAAATTTAACCTTTTTTGTGAAATGCCATGGCAACATAACAGGAAGAGAGACTCCTGTAAGGGGAAATTGAATAGGGGAAAATGCACCATCTTAAATGTGTATAATAAAGAATAATAAATCTCTCACCACCATCATAGTATAAATCATTGGCTGGTTCAGTATTTGTTTTTGTCAGCAAAATGGTTTTCCATTAAGAGCATGCCTTGTCTCACGTGTTCTCACGTCAAGTATTTTCTCTATTTTAGGAGAGTGGATAACACTGGTGACTCATCCTGCACTACACAGATGATTTTTGTCCAAACAAATAAGAATGTCTCTCCTCTCAAAATATGACTTATATTAATGTTAATGTTTCTTATTCCATCCTCATTGTCACATATTCAGCGAGAATGCGTACTCGTGTTTTGAGCGTGCGTTTGAAATCTGCTGGCTTTCAGCCCAATAGCATCATGAGCGTTATTTCAGTCCATCACCAAAGCACCCACGTAAAGCAAACTGTGCTCAAAAACATGCACACATACACACGCTCCAGCTTTAAAAAAAGCCAAGATGGATTTCTTAGAATTCTCCTGAATGGAAATATCTGAATTACACAGTGCGTACACAGTTTGCAAGATCATTACTGCAAAATTGATTGGCAGGGCGGGTGTGCAGCCTTGACATGAAACCCCCAAGTGACAATTCTGCCCTGGTAACATTTCCCAGCATGCTTTACGCACCTTAAGGGTGTGGCTTTGCAGGTGCTGTTGACAATAAGTGAACTTGAAGTCAAACGCACAGCACAAAATTAATTTCTTATCGACATCTGTTATTTAAATATTACAGCAAAAAATAGGATGAAATGAAAGCATTCTATACTCGGCTACCACACAGAGCTAACAAGAAATTTTAACCACGGTCATAATGTTATGCACTCGTATAGATGATCGAAATGGATTTCTTAAAACACTGATCTTCAAAGAGGTCAAAAACCTGCACGTTGCTAATTGCAAATTGCATTGGTGTCTTATAAAGACATGAAAGCCTATATCCTCATTTCCAATCCCCACACGCAAATTTCTGCTTGCACAGTTCATTGTGCCCAAGTGACCTGACGTCATGTTTCCATGGCTCGGTGTGTCATGTGAAATGGGAGATGCTCTATCGGAACACTTTGCTTGCTGTTGTTTTCTGTGTCTGTTTGCGTGACATGCCGCCTCAGATGGCGCTTGGAGAGACACACCCTCACGCGCTGTGGAAATGTCACTGACACTGTAAACCCTGTTAGCGTATTAGCCGACCCGTGAAAGAGGATCCACGCAGAATATTACGCATCTAGAAACTTGACAGTTACTTGTGTACTATACACTTTAGAGGTTAAAGATATTGGAGACTGAATTTGATAGTAGAATCGGATAGCCGCACAGGATATTAACTGAATGGGCTACTACTACCAATTTACTGCCTCGCTGTTAAATTATTTTTTTTTTGAAGAAGAAGAAATGTGAAAGGCGCTTGCCTGTGTGAACTCTATTATGTTAAAGTAGTGAGTTGTTGCTATGGTTACTGGTTATTCACTACCTGTAGCCTGTGTGATATGACATCGTCCCTCATTTAATGTACATCTGTAGTATTTGTCACACCTTTAATTGTTCCTTATGTGAAAATCATTACACCAATTACACAAAAGTGGAATTCATCTGCATCCATGTCCCCAAAAGCTGTATTGAGTTACCCATTAGACTTGAATACTTTATACTATTAGAGTTTTGCTCAAATCTCTAAGAAGTGTAGTAATGCTTGGCTATGACGATTAAAAACATAGTAATTATGTCTATGAATTTGTGTGTGTGGAAGAGAGGTGTGAGCGTGTAGGTGTCTACAAGAGATGAAGCATCTCAGCATGTTGACCGAAAGATGCTGATGTTTGCTAAAAGTCAAGCATCTCTAATCCCTCTAAAAATAGGACCGCCTATGACATCATCTCAATTGCTCCATCTCTCAGTCTCTTGCATGCGTAAAGGCGCATTATCTTATCTCCTTGATGTTTTCCCCACGGGATTCATCTTTTTGAAGTCATGTAATAGCACAGGGATTTTAGTCTGTTAGTCTCTGTACTATCGATGCTCGCTGTGCAGGGACGCTGTAGTTATTAGTCCTCGACAACATAAACAAGGCTCATCTTTTTCGTTTGTATATATTTCTCAGCAACGGTTGTGATGCAACGCTTGTGATCTCATAATCTTGTGCCAGAAAAAGAGAATTGGTGGTTATTCCCATGAGGTGTAACAGAATTAACATCTACCGTTCGTTTGGTTCTGGGATCTTGCGTTTTAAAGACCTTGGCTAGGACAACAAAAAGTTGCGCTAATAGAATGCCGTTAAATAGACCATAAACCTTTCAAAACAAGTGTATAATAAGCTATTACACAATAGCTCTGACTTGTTAGTTGGACCAGATGGAACTGTATTTCATTACGGGCCTTAGGTGGTGCTCCTAGTATACACGGCCAGGCTTCTGCTAATTTTGGACACGGTTTAAAACGCTTTAAGCGGAAAATATTGGGAGTAAGTGTGGCCGCTCGTAAAAACTGACTACTGTATCATAAGCGCACTCCTCACGGTCTGCCAGGTAGGGGTTATGGGTTGTTTTAGTAGCTTTTCTCCACTGATCATTATACTATTCTTTATTTTTGAAGGTTTAAAATTAACTATAGGGATTTTTGTAGTTCTCTTCGCTACAGTAATTTTTTTAATATATTATTGCTTTTATACAACAGTTCTATGAAGAAAGATCTATGAAGTATAGCTTACATTTTCAACAGAATATAACCAGAAGAATATAACCATTTCAACAGACAGACTGAAGTGAATGAAAACAGTTAAACATTTGATAGCCATTTTGAGAAATCCTGTATCTGCACTTTAAGATCACCGCTTGTCCAATCAAATTGCAGGACTGGAGTGTACTGTTGCATAAAAATGTTGCCATTAATCCAAATGTCTCACCTATGCATTGACCAGCATAGTTCCTTATTAAAGAAACACCATTGTGATTTTCAGGTCAAGGATTGGAATTTTTTTTCACTTACACGTTTTCTTTAACCGACACACATCTCTTTCTTTTGTCTCGGACTGCTGTGTCCGCCTGCCTCATTGCCTCAAGATTCAATACCTTTCAGTGCTCCCCTCGTATCATTCAAGCACACACCTTTTCTTTTAGCTGTACTTTTCTACAGGAATGTTACATCAACGTCGCCACGGCAACGGCTGGCTGAGGAGGAGAGCTGTGAATTGAACAGGGTGATGATATCAGGCATCCGCTGTTCCCAGGTCAGTTTGGGACATGCCACTCACCTGCATAGCCTGTGGGTGTACCACAATACAGAAAGGACTGAAAGGTACGGCACAGATTGGATCTCAATATTAGTACATATACAAAAATACACCATTTTTCCTACATCTGATCAAATTTTTTGACAATTGTGAAGTTAAGAGAAGCATATTTATTGGACGGTGAAGGTCAATGATTTGCATTATCATAGACAGTCAGGACATTAAGATATAGATTTTCAAATCAATAATTGTGTGTTCACACGCACATGCATGTGCGCGCAGTCTCGTACGTTTACACGCTTTCTTCACAGCAGGTGCACACATGTACACTGACATGCACACAGGTGGTGTGTGTCAGCTGTCTACCATGCTGGGCTCGAGATGGCTCTTGCCATTCACGTCCTCCCACTCCGGGCTTTGGTTTTATTAATATCTCTTACGCCGTATGTTTTCAGTATGAGTGTTTCTTTAATAATTTTAATGAGCCTCAGGCATGCGTCTCTTAGTTATTTATAAAGCGTTTTGTGCTCACAGGCTTCATAAACAGCATTGAATTCCATATCGCTTTTCATTTCTCGCTCCTGCTGGCTTTCTTTTTCCTGTGCTTTTAAAGAGGCAAGAAATGCAGCTTCCTGGCTTTCAGTTTTAATCTTGAAGAAGCAGTAATGCATGATTAAAAGGCACCTAATATTGTTTCATTGACAGCTTTAGGGAAATCCAGTAAGACGGTACACTGAGACGAAACAAATCACAGAAAACAAATATGAATTTATAGTTTTTGTATGATAACAACTCATAAAGCATCTTAGCCAATTTTTTTAGGAATATTATATAAAATGTTTAGATATTCAAGACTGGAAAACTAGCTAAAAAAATACAAGCTACAGAATGTGCCTTGTGTTTCAAATCACTTAAATTAAAATGACAGGAAAAATAGGTCACTCCAGAGAAGTCACATGCACATCAAGGGTTATGGACAATAAAACATCTGTATGGTGAATCCCAGGATTTTTATAAGTACATTCCGTTCTGCTGTGTTGCTTTGTGCAGAGACAGCTGACCGTGTATTAAAAGATGAATTATGCGTGATATTAAAATAATACTTGTTAGCTCAAAGAAGGTTCCACCCATTACATCTGTTCCTTTGTCCGGGTCTGTGACTGCACTGCAATAGGATTATATCTCCTAAAGGTTGAATAATGCTGATGTCATGAATCAAAAATCCATATTAAATTGTTTCTCCCTGCTGCCACAATTACAGATATTATATAATCTGCAGACAGATGTTTATTCATTAGTGTTGCTTGTGATGCAAAACATCACATATATTATTTACATTAAAATGCTGAAAGGTCCCTTTTGCAGATCATTGTACCAATATATGCTATCTGAAAATTAAACCAATAAACTTAGCTGCATGGACTTTACATTTTCTTGCATTTAATTTTTATAAAGAAATGGGGTTTTGTGTCCATACAATGGAAGTCAATTGGGTCAATGTTGTTTAGTTACTAGCATTCTTCAAAATATCTTCTTTTGTGTTCTGCAGAAGAAAAAGTCATACAAGTTTGGAATGACATGAGGGTGAATTTTTATTTTTGGGTGAACTATCCCTTTAAACATCTTGATATCTGCAGCTCCACAATCCCAGAATGCAACTGGTGTTTAATTTGAAGTCATTAGGCCCAAGGGCATTGCCCTGTCAGAGCGACGTCCATCAGCAAATGCTGTTGTGGTCAAATGTCCAATCATTGAGACCTTGCCCTTGTCAAAACCCAGCAGATTGATATGGGATGTGAGTTGTGGTGAAGGGAATCATGGGTAACCTTAAGAAATTATTTTTTCTCAATAGCAATGTGTCTTTCCATATCCAGACTCTGAGAGGTGTGATTCATCCGTTGCGCAGACTCACAAGAGCGGTTTGGTTAGAGTCACGTGACACGTTTGGCTATATTGAGACCGGTGCATCTCATTTTAGCCTGACAGCTGAGAAATTTTGTTTTGAAATTAAATTTGAAAGAATAAAGGGCCCTTGTTCACTGTTCAGGTTTGATGGATGGGGCAGAGGTGGGCAATCTCTTAACACTTAATGGATCTCCTGGATCAATTTCCCCAGGGTGACACAGTTAAGTCATCGCTGTATGCAAACCTTGATTGCATTTCGTGAGATTTGCCACAGGGGAAGAGCGGGACGGGAACATGTTCACTGTGGGACCTGAGCAAGGGCCATTATTGCAGTACTTGTCTTCTCAAGAGCAACAAGTCAGCACGTCTATTACCCACTCCACAGGTAATAAAGAGATTTCATAAAGTAATGTGATATATGGAAATGCATGTTAAAAACATTTAATATATATAAGTGTATATGTAGGCACATATTTAAATATATCATAATATACTGTACATGTATGCGTGAGACTTTTTACTACATGTGGTACATAGCAATTGCAGACTGTTCTAACAAATAGGCTAGGCTAAACTGAATGGGTTTTATGTAGTTTAGGGAGATGGCCAATCATAGTTTAGAATTTTGGGGTGGCACCTGGGGTGGCCAATCAAATTTCAAGGGAACCCACGGCCACCCCAGGCTGCCCATCTGTACACGCCCCGGCGAGGAAAGAGAGCGAGAATTGCCTGCATGGAGCATGGCAGCCCCACTGAGTAGACTGTTGCCACTGAGTTGAGCAGACAGGATACATCCTTCAGTGACCTTTCTTTTAATCTCCCCCCTCCATCTTGCTTGCTCCATCCTACCACCTTTCTCTCTTCCCCAATCTGATCCGCTGTATTTCGTTGTTTGAAGTCGGACATCAGAAGCCATGAAAGCTTTTCTCATCCTGTATTGTTTATTTATTCATTCTTTTCTTTTCATTATGCATTCACTCCACCCAAGTGTCCAAACTGCTGTGTGCGAGTGCCCACCCACTCCACTTTTGTGTGGCTAAACTGATGTTCTCTGCCATGTGGCCGTATTCGATCCATCCAAAGGCAGTTTGCAGGTGTCAGGATCATAATTCTTAATGCCAAGACTCAACCTATCACTTAAACTAAGATAAATGACATTCTTGTATCATGACTTGACTCTATGCTCTGCGGCCTCTTCGCTCAAGCCGCTCCGGGCTTGCCATCTGAAATCAATGAGCGTCTTTTGAGGTGTGAAGGTTTTTAATTAATTAGATGGAGCTGTGAAGTAGACACGCAGCCATACCCGCTGGGCTGTGAACGTCCGGCTGTGTTGGTCTGTGCTTTTCCGAACACCTGCGTCTCATAAGGCTCTGCAGATAAAACTCAGCAGAAAAACTTACTGTAAGTGTTTTTCCATTGTTTAAATGGAACAGCCGAGACACCCATTTCTTTCCATGAAAAAAGTAAACATCCTCTGTAGATGTACACCACTCCTTGCTGTGGTATCAACATCGGGCCAAAGCTACTGCAGTGGCGTGATCCCCAAGTGTCACCTTCTTGGTCCATGATCAAGTGGTCCTTGAAAGATTTGGGCCCAGGAATGTGGCCTTTTCCTTTGGAAAGTGTGTGAGAGGAAGCCAGTCACGTGTCGTGCGCTCACAGCAAACTCTAAACTTGAGTGATCTGCTTCCACTGCGTATTGCCAGACTCAGGACAGATGATACAAATATCTTTTTCCATTAAAGAGTGGTCATTTCCTATTCTTTATGAATGATATCTCACTCTCTTTCCTGTTTTTATCTCCTTGGGCATTTGGACATTTTTGTTTTTTTGGATGAGGAGAGGGGAACAGAGAGGAGGCCATAGAGCTCCCTCTCCAACCTCATCCTCAGATTACTTACCATTCTCATTTATTATTTGTAAGCTGTTTTATTATGAATGATCAGGTACAATGCGTACAGCTGCTGTAGCCACCATTGGCCCTGCCTCCCAGTACCCTGACCCATATAGAAATGCTGTATAGCTGGACTCTTCATCACAAATGAAGGTGATGATTACACAGTCATGGATTATTGCTAGTTTAAACTAGTTTTGCAGTCTGACAAGGTGAAAACCCCGTCTAGAACTAGCAAACCCGCCAGATTGGAAGACCAAATAAAAACAAAAGATGACTCCCTGAATTTAATGGTGAAATATACAATAATAGCCTATTCAATAATGTTTTTTAGCACGGCCAAATATTCAACTGCACCATAATAACGTTCACTGCATATAAGTATGTGTGTAGACCTGGTAAATATTATTTGAAAAACTTAAACTAGACAAAAAGAAAGAAATGTTGCCTTAGCAATAAACTGAAATGTATTTACTAAAATTATTAACTGAAAATAAATAAAAACTAAACTAAAACTGAACTTAACATAAATTAAACTTATAGAGCAATATAGATATAATATATATATATTTGTTTATACCGTATAATATAAACAAAAAATACATACATTAAACTCTCAAAAGCACATAACAAAATTGGAAACAAAAAATAGTTTAAAATAAAAACTAGTTTAATATATTAATACTACAATAAAAATGAAAACAAAATTTAGGACCCATTTCAATTAATCATAATCTGTAAAAAAGTTCTGCTTTTTGACAATTTTAACAGTAGTACATTTTTAACTATATACAGTAGCCTAATAACCATGCTTTTGCTATAGATAAAGCCTATATCAATGCTAAAAACATAGTTTCTACACTTTAAAGGGATAGTTCGAGACATTTACTCACCCTCTTGTGATTTCAACGCTGTATGACTTTCTTTCTTCTGCAGAGAATACAATAGAATATGCTGGTAACCAAACAACAGTGGTACCCATTGACTTGCATTGGTTTTGTGTACATACAATGGAAGTTAATGGGTACTGCCGTTGTTTGGTAGTTCTTCTTGTTGGTTCTGCCAAAGAAAGAAAGTCTTACAGGTTTAAAATGACAAGAGGGTGAGTAAATGAGTACATCATTTTCGTTTTTGGGTGAACTAACTCAAACCATGATACATTTTCCTAACTGTTTAGTAACATGAAATGCATGTATGTTAGCTATGATTGCAGTCCATTATATTTAGTATTAGGGACTGCAATAACAGTAAGTCAGTTACTATAATAGTATATATTAAAATATATTGGTATCAGTATATCCAATAATAGTATATTAAAAGGTAAGAAGGTGGACTAGTCCCACGGCTGTCAATACTTGGCATTATCCCTGCTGCGTGTGATGACACCATCGTAGTAATGATATTTGAATCCCTCTGTGTTGGCTTAGGTATGACAGCACTGTGTATATGAAGAACAGGTCTGTCCATTTTACAACAAACACAGTAAGAACACAGCCATCAAACGCTCCGGATGATTAGCAGCAGTCGCCTTTCCACTAAACACTGGTTAAGATTTCTGCCCTTATTTAGCCGGCCATTTCTCCAGGGAAAGCTCTGGGGAGTGTAGTTTTTGTCGTATTTCCACTACGTTTGACATGCGGGAGGTTCTTGTTTGACAGCGAGATGTAAACGGCAGTTGAATTCCAGCTGGTCTGCATCACACAGCTAGACGATCAACAGACCAGGCTCGGAAGCTGGCATCGGTGGCTAGTGCGGCCCACGGCGTTTACGCTTACCGTTGTCATGACGAAACACCAACATTACAGCCTCTGGGGTCAGCGATGGAGGATGGTGTCGACTGGTGCTGTGGAGCACAGTTTTCTTCATCCCGTACCCAGACTTTGTTACTGCCTGGGATGACCCATTAACATCTGTATCCAAAATACTAATCTTTCCAACTCAAATCTTTCCAACGTTGAGATTTTTTTAAATAACTTTCATGCCCAGAATAAGCACGTCTGCACTGTGCGTCTGGATATATGCCCGTTGTTGTTTGAAAAATGACTGTAGAAATGATGAATAGAAATGTAAACAAACATCTGAAAAAGTTTTGTGAAGTCACAATCTTAATTTGAACTTTATAGAGGACAGTGACTTAACACTTACAGGGCTTAAAGTGCTTACTAAAATGCATTGTTGGTCTCAGCAAACATCTCAGAGTCAATAAAGTTTCATTGTAATGTTAAACTGAAAATCCTCAGCTCTCTGTAATGTGCTTGTTTAGGCTGGTTTAGTCTTTGGGAGTGACTTTCCAAACAGGGATGTGATATTTTTCCTTCACTCAACGAACAAAGAGTGGCCTGTTTTAATGCTTTCACACCTTCCTTGAGTGCGTTCTCAACAGATTAAAGCTACTGAAGTGTCTGGGTACAGTCAGTTAATATACTGGATGTATTATCTGAGGAACTTACTTTTGTACCATAGCACAAAGCCACAGCACATATGTGAATTAGACCAGAGTTGTGAATGTAAAGCTGCGATTGAACTGCTGTGGCAATGTGCCGAAGGAGGTTTGGTTCGATGCACTGTGTGGTTTACCGAACACCCCTGTCTGGTTTGGGGTCAATCCACCAAAATAAACTGGCTTCCAGCAAAAATGGAACAATTAAAAGGTCTAACCAAAATAAGAGCAGAAATAGAAAGTTAAACAAAAAAAAAATACACTTATACCTGCAAAATATCAGGTGGAAGAATATTACACACAATTGCTGCACCGGTAATACCTGATAAAGTCATAAGATGGTCATTAACAGGCTGAGCTTAAAAACAAAAACATTTTTTAAACTTTCCAAACATGTACTTATATCACTCATCTGTTCTGTTTTGACTGCTGTTGTGCAACATTTTCACTTTTTGCGGAAAGGCAAAATTACTCAGCGTTGAAAATGTATCATGTGGCGAATCTATTTGAATAACCAGGAAACATCACATTTCTTGTCTGATATGATTTTACATGAACTGTTTTCATCTTAAGAAACTGCCTTCTGCTTTTAATGGCATAGGATACATGTACAAATGCGAAATTTGTCTGTTGTGGGGTGAGGGCTAGGCGTGATTGCGATGTGAATCTGGATAGATTATAATAAGTGAAGCTTTAGTTGACTGCATGCTCTGCTTTGTAGTAAAAGAATCATTGATCCCTCTGCTGTCTGTGCTTTTTATGGCTCATGACGTCAAAACCGCTACACATGAAAAAGAAGAAGCTACCACAATATGACTTTTGTCTCATTCTACAAAGATTCATTTCTGAATTTATGAAATGATTCAGGTGCTTTTTCAAAGAGCAGGTTCATATCATTTTGTTGCACTTCTCTTGTTCCACTGGGCAGAGGTAGGAAAATTCCAGCTGTGAAATTTGTGGTCTTGATATATTTTCCACTTTCCACTTTCTCTCGGCTCTGTTTATGGGTTAACCACTTTCTTACTCATTCATTCACACATGCAGAGCATTTGGGCGCCTACATACACACTAACATATGGCTTCAGAAGGCTTAAAATATACAACATTTTTGGGCGTAATACAATAAATATTAACAGAATGCATAAAATGAATAGTTAGATTTAAAAAAATATATTGTGGCACAGGATTGGACGAACTGAACATTTTATATCATCTTTTTGAAAGAATTTCTAACAATATCTAGTTTAATTTATTAAATGTCTTGGGTCAGGACCATTGCCTGTTAAAGGGTCATGTGCATGTGTGTTTGTGTTATTGGACTTCAGGATGTAAAGGCCCCACTGAATTACCCAGTTTCCTCTTCCTCTTTTGTCCCTCATGGCTCACATCAGGTATATAGTCCATGGGAAAAGGAAGAGAGTGAGACGAGAGGGCGTCCAGTTCCCATATGAGCTGCACAGGTCTGCTGCAATTCTCAACAACCCATAATAACCAGATCCGGTCATTCAAGGGTATGCTTTTTGTAATGTTATGGAACTGGTGCACAACACAGTACATGATGGTAGCTTGTTCAGGTTGGTGTTTTTGGAAGGGGAGCGGGGCCATTTTATTGAGGCATCTAGTATGTTCTTTTTAAAACATATTTGTATTTTATATTTATATCATAATAATATATTATATTATTGTTATTATTATGTTTGAAATAAACATATATTCATGTACATTTGACTTTGTTTTATTTTATTTTTAAAACAAGAAAAAAGCAATCTGTGGCCCGAGATGCTGAGTCTCCCACGCCTCTGCAGAGAGGTTCAGGATGGATGGAAAAAAAACAAGACATGACAGTGTGAGCAAAGTAAAATCTTGAGACGGCATTTATTTCACACACACATAAAACAGTACCAGACAAGCCTTTAATGTCAGTGTTTGATAGTATCTCTTCCATAATCTTTATAAACACACTACTTGATCTGGGTGTCCTGATTTAAACACTAGCTGCATTATGCAGTCACCCGCACTGTGCATGCTGGTTCATTGACCTTTATAAAGAGACAAAACACCTTCACACAGCCTTCACAACACATAGCATTATACGTAAAATTAAGCTGGAAATTGATGGGTTTGGGCGGTGGAGACACTTCTTCAGCACTTGTTACGTGAAATCTCCTTTCACACACATGCAAATACGCACCAGGCACTTGAGGTGAATTATTGTTTGCAAGTGGAAACTTGGCCCCCTGTCCCGGCTCCCGGTCCATTGCTGACTAAGAGACCTGTCTGAGTCTTTGTCCCCCTCTTACTTCCCAAGCCCACTCACCCTCTCTCTCTCTCTCTCTCTCTCTCTCTCACACACACATACACACACTGTACAGCTGTAGCCTTTCTCCACCGGGCCCTTCACCTCTGTGCCCTGCTGTAAATTCCACTAGTAGCTGGAAACACAAACATGCCCCTGCCCAAAGCATACTTACACTCTTTCTTGCTCTTTTATATCTGAATATTATTTTTTACGATATCCCATAACCACCCCGGCAACTGTTTCACTAAACGAAGCATCTCTTCATGGTTGCTTCATGGTTTTTTATTTGCACTGTAGATGTTTGTGTCCCTTATCGCAAACTATGTGAAATTCAGTGTAGCCTTGATGTTGTCATGACAACCGACTCGTTTTTTCCTTGCCTGTGGTTGAGAGAGGGAAACTTTTAGTCAAAAATGTAAAATTCAAGTGTATGGTTTCAGTTTTTCTGGTTGGATAAGTAAAAAACGAGTAACTTATGATAATAATAAGTAACATGTAGTGTGTTATGAGTGCATGCATGTTC
Source organism: Triplophysa siluroides (assembly GCA_006030095.1). Classification (NCBI taxonomy): domain Eukaryota; kingdom Metazoa; phylum Chordata; class Actinopteri; order Cypriniformes; family Nemacheilidae; genus Triplophysa; species Triplophysa siluroides. Next base: position 865,963 of record VCII01000924.1, read on the forward strand.
GAGGGACACGCCATTCTGAACTGTCGTGGAAAATAACCAGGGACTGTCGCTCAGTCTGTAAGGGTTTATTGTTGACTTAATTAAGGAGTCTTACACCGCACAAACCCCATATTCACCCCCGTCTAGTATTTCTGAGGAGAGACAATTATTGTAATTACAGCTGTCTGATGACATGTTTGGTATAATGAATGTTTCTCATTAAGTTTCTCTAACCCCAAACAACCTGCCCCAAAAAACTAGGGGGTAAACATGGACTGGCACAATGGCACCCCCTGATATCGGTATCACCGTGTTTATAGGATTTAGGGACCTTGGAATGTAACAATGTGTCTTGCTGGCACTTTGTGTCTTGATTTTTTAGTGCCTGCTTTACAGTTTGTTCTTTTAGTATACAGTGACCCTAATATGTTTTTAAACCCTTAACCATGCACACATGCCATTGCATTAGATAACAAAATATTCAATCGCCATTTATTAAGGCATAGCACAAGTGTTCCTTTTAAGAAAAACACTTCAACAAAAGATGTTTTGTGATAAAATGTCCATATAGTTCATGTGATAACCTACACCTGTTACCCTGCTAGGACACCTGTGTGAAGTTAAGCAGTCTTTGTACATTCATTGAAAATGACCTTGAGGCCAAGTTGTTGGAAGTAATTACAAAAACAAACCAAAGAATAAGATCCCATAAAAACAAGTGCTACTGGGTTCGGAATGTACAGCCCACGTGTCCAAATACGTTTGGGGCCCACTGTACTGTATGTATATTATTATAATGTTAAATATAGTCTGTACTCTCTAAGTTTCACTAGCCTTTCTGTCTTTTTGCGTCCCATCAGAATGAAGGAAGTTCCTCGCTGACATGCTGAGTTTGTGGAAAAAGGCCTAGTAAGAGCCAGAGTGCTGGGGCAGGAAGATGGGTGACCGAAGGAAGCAATAATACAGCATGTCCTGACTGATAGGGTAGCGGACCCTCTCGTGCTCTTCTGCTAATGAGCCACTTCCACTGTCCTTGTGTTCAACATTGGTCTGAGTCATGTGACTGTCAGACTTTACATCTATTGCACGATTTCAGTGATGACGCCATACTGCTCATGATGGCTATGCCCTGAGGAATTTTTCCTGTCATAGAAGTATTTTTGACCAAAGAATGCTTTGTTGTTCGCTCTGAACCACTTGTTAAGCAAACATTCTTATCTTGGATCTTGATTCGAAGGCAGGTCCGTCCCCAACTTCCTTCTCCTGACATCACAGTTTGTGTGGCCAAATATCCAGCGAGGTCATGAAGTGCTACATTTGAGCTGGAATAAAAATGTAGTAATATATAAACCTGATGAGATTTGTAAATGAATAACCTGATTGTAATACAAACTGTATGCTTTATATTTTTTCTAGTTATATAACTATGTACAATACATCTAATGGGATGTTTAAATATTAAAGCACATCCTGAAACCATTACACATGTTGTAAGTGTTTGTTTAGTTCATTTAGAACATTTAAGCTTTAACATTACATTTATGCCGTTGGAAGACGTTTTTACCTAAAGTGCATTCAATGTAAATATTTTATTACTTTGTCTGTTCCCTTGGGAATTGTACACAATTTTTGTGTCCTTGTTAGTGCCATGTTGTTTCAGGTGAGTTACTTAAAGGGACAGTTTACCCAAAAAATGAAAATTATGTCATCATTTACTCATCCTCTTGTCATTTCAAACCTGTATGACTTTCTTCTGCAAAACACAAAATAAATATTTTAAAGAATATTGGTACCCGAATAACGGCAATAACCATTTACTTCTATTGTATAATCAGAAAACCAAGACATTGTTCAGTTACCAACATTCTTCAATACATCTTCTTTTGTGATCTGCAGAAGAAAGAAAGCCATGCAGGTTTAAAATGACAACAGGGTGAATATAATCTGACAGAATCTTCCGTTTTGGATGAGCTATTCCTTTGAAAGATCTAGGGATCTTCCCAAGTATTTTCACATCGTATACACAGTGTACATGGGAATGTATATTTGCATGTATCTGTGCATTCAAAGGGACAGTTGTATGATGGGAAATGAGACATCTGCACTTCTGGATCCCTGCACTGCTGTGACATCTGCTCAAGGACCAGGCATCCCTGTGTGCACCGCCAATGGGAGAGGCTCCAAATAAAAATCTCAGAAGTGGAAACTGGAACAAATAAAAATAGGATTCATGTCCTCTCCACTTCAGAGGTTTTGGAAGCATTAAAGGAAACTTGTTTTTCAGCCTCTCGTGCTTAGAAAGGACTGTTACTTTTAGATGAAAATATGGTGCAAACCAAAGTGGTCTGGCCTAACAAATCAACTGATTATTTCATAGAACATCACACGCTTAACAGTTTTTTTACTCAAGCTGAGCCCTCAGTTTATTCACTGACACCCATCCTTCACATTCATTCCAAATGAACATTAGCAAACCTAACTAAGTTTAAACTACACAGGGTTAAAAAGTTGAAGTTTTGCCATTTATGAAGTGCAATACTCAGTATAAGATTGAAGACGTGCTCTTGTGCAGCGATGCGCCTCCTGTTAATGATGAAACCAATTAGGAGAAAGGATCTTGTCGATAGCACCGACGGATTCCTTGTTTATAATCAACCACGTCTGTTTATTTTTCAGTTGAGCTGATGTCCCTTTGTGATTGTAAACCAGCAGATACCTTGATCTTTGGGTTGAGACCGTATTTCAGTGAATTCTTGTCATCATTCGTTTCCTAGAACATAATAGGGAGTCTCTTTATATATAAAGGCTCAGAACACAAAATATGGTTAGTGCATGAAGCTCACTGCAGGGTTAGCGTCCTCATGGTGAAATGATCTTACAAACGTTACCCGACCAGCTACGTCCCTCAAAATTCAGCTGGTAATTGAGCACTTAAATACCTGAATCATCACTATACCAAGGCAAGTACTATATTATACTATATGCTATACTATAAACCGTAACATAAATCTCTCTGCTACAGCTCTTAACTCATTTGGCCAACATTGAAACCTTGTCTTACAGCTTATCTGCTGTTGACTATTCCTTTGACTTATTGCTTGTGTTGCACTGTTCCTCATTTGCAAGTCACTTTGAATAAAAGCACTAGCCTACTAAGTGAATGAATGTAAATGTCAGCGGAGAGGTATTACAAAAAAAACAGAATTAGAATAACACTTTAGTTTTTGGGGGAACTTCTATGGGGAACCCCACAACGCAGCTACACAACATTTGGTATCATCTTTCACTTGCATGTCATGTTTAACAAATACCAAGAATGGTTACCATGACATCTCTGTACAGCTGCTGCAGAAAGGAAAACCACAGCCACTACTTGGGGCTTTATCTGTAAACGTGAGATGACAGGTGTAAAAAAAACACTAAAATTATCTTCTGGTAGGATATTTATTAATAAATGTTTCAAGATGATTGCGTATTGTGGAATGACCAGGGGCAATTTTAGTTTATTTAAAAATTATTAAGATGCACTGTGCGGTATTTTGCAAGCACTCCACCCCAAGAACAGGATATGCCTATATCATGATATAGAGGAAGTTGTGGTATTCACATGCACAAATATTTGCTTAGTGATTGTGACTGTGGACGTATTTAAAGGCATAAATGTATTTTTTCTATTTCTGATCTCTTATTATTTTCTCTTAAAAAAAGGTAATTTTAGTTACTTTTTTAATGTGAATTTTATTTGCGTCTTGCAAATAAATAGTTCATCTCGGCAGAAACAATGTTCCAGAGGGGATAATGCAGTAACCTGGTTCATGTGAGCTAGTGTAATAAGTAGTTTCTGCACACTGAATCAAACGCAACACAGAATCGAGAGAAGAGAACGGCTACGTCATGGAAAGAATGACGTCAGGTTTAATTAGCCGCCGGGGAAGACTCGTCCATGACTGTGGGCGGAGCCAACAACACCGGTCCATTCTAAAGCTTTTCTCGTATGAAGTAAAGATAAAGGCGAAGACAGCGTGAATACGTTCGTTTCGATTCAACCGAGCTCATAAACATAAGTGTAACTAATGCTAATCCGCATAAATAAAGGAACGGGAGCAAATAGCGTGGGTCTTCGCGCGTGACTGATATCTCGGCTGAACCAATGAGGATCCTCTAGTATGTCAGTGGCCATCCTTCTGACGTGCATCACATGTCTCAGGCGACGCGAGGCTGTGGGAGGGATTTCTCTGCAGATTGGAGGAGCTAGATAGACGGCAGAGTGAGTCTGAGGGAGACCGAGAGAGTGAGGGGGATCTCTGAGGCTTTATTCGGAGAGCATTGTGAGTTTAAATAGCCCATTTTCTCCTGCATGCTTGTTTCTCTGTTTGCCGCTTTTACATGTGAAACATACGTGAAATGCATGTTTTCTGCTTTGTTCTCGGACGATTATCTAGCGTCTCTCACCGTACTATCCGCTAGCCTTCGTTATTCTTGCGTAGCCAAATTGGCTATGAAAGTCCTGCTATTCGGCAACGAGAAACGAAAGGAGGCGATACGAGACGGCAACCCGACTGCTGTGCATTTTTAACACACAGCTGCCTATTGTAGGGGAGGGGGTTTGTGAAAAAAATCAATGGTATCGCACCACGTTGAGATGCGGGGATGAGGCGAGCTCGTGCAGCGCACGCTGGAAAGTTGCCTTTGACGTATAGCGCGTTTGACTGCACGCGCAGCCCTTTCACCGCTGTAATCGCCAGATTACGCGATACAGCGTTAATTTGACAAACACCCTTATTCAAATACCACCGTTTTTGTGCTTCGAGGATGTAACGGCAGTGACTTACTGTTTCCATGTCCCTCCTCTGCGGTTTTGACGTGTTATCTAAGAAGGGTGACCCGTGGAGACGGTAGATAACGTTTTTTAACCGTCACCAGTCGTCAAATAAGCGGCTCGCTCGGTGACAGTTACAGGACCGTGGACGGTGTGTTCTGCGAGTCCTAATTCAAAGAAAGTACGTTTATCACAGAAACGGTAAGAGACAGTTTGTCTTTTTAAACCAGCGTCGTGGGACTTGTTTTAAACGCTGTCAAACGAGCTAACGTGTCCGGCGGAGCGACCGTCTCTGTCTAGTAACGTAATGTTAACGGATTTCTGTGTCGCTGTTCGGTCAGGGTGGTGACATTACCAAGCACGATATTCTTTTAAGCGCTTTTCCCGAAAACGACCGACGGAATAACAGCAGAATGTTACAGACCGGTCTGTTTCAGCAAAATAGCCGTGGTTGGGTGCCATGATGATGACAGCAATGCACCCTTTCTGTCAGGATGACTTGTGTTGAGACGGCTAGCCGTAGCGCTAGCAGGCTAAAGCCAACTGAGAGGACGCTTTTGCTGTCAACTAAATGTCTCAAGCATGATCTGCTTTGTCAGTCTTCGCGTTTGGGTATGTATAGTAGAATTGTCTGCGTTCAGCCGGTTGATATGCTTGTTGATCAACGTTAAGCGTGGCGCATTCATTTTCAACCCTTGTAGTAGACACTCCTAATTCCTCCTGTCATGTGTGACTTGGCATGGAGAGTCGTACAAGGGCTGTGCGACACGTCCAATTTGCTAGGATCGTATTTGAAGGAACAAACCTACCCCATCGACTGAAATATTGCGCCTACTGTCTGCCTGATGTGTTTAGATTGAATAAGGCGCTTAGGATTTCTACATAGACCCCAGTTGAAGGACCCTTCAATTGTGGGCTCACATGGCGTGTCTCGTCTGTTGCTTCTTGGCGTACATCATTCGATGCCCTGTTGCTTCTTTTGCTCCGGCTTTTATAGCCCCTTATAATACCTCGCTATGACAGCAATGCTGAATTTGACCTTGAGTGCATGGCGTATATTCAACTTTTGCTGTCACATAACACAACTCTCAATCTTTTAAATGTGTAGGCCTATTTGTTTTTAAAACTGGTCATTGTTATGTACCTTTTGCTGGAAAGCTTGGTCTGCACATGCTTTAGGTCTATGCTGACCTTTGACATGCCTGTTGAGTTCAGATCACTGGTTCATTGTTATTTAAATATGTTTGTATGACAGTAACTTTGACAACAGGTAAGCTCCATCATGATCAATCAAGGTTATAAAACCATGATGGTATGATAACACAGACTGATTTCCTAGACACAATTAGGAGCAAAGTACTTTGAGGATTTTGTTCAAAGTGCAGTTCTCAGTTTAAGTGCTTCATTGCACTAAAATTGCTCTCATTAAAACTGCAAAGGATCAAACTGTCTCTAAGAAATATGTAGATTTTTTTATGCATATTAATTTTTCTATTAATAGTCTAATATTGTAATTAGCATAAATCACAGCATTATTTATTGTAGTATTTATGGAATATAATGTAATTAGTCTTCGGTTGTATATAGGACCCTTGGACATGTGAGACTGTACATTTCGGGATTGATTCAGAACAGTGCCTTTCGTGTGTTCTGTTATCTATTTTTAAAAGTAATACTTTTAAAATTAGATCAAATTATTGATCGTAATCTATGGCTCTACTTACTGTTACAGATTTTAATGAAAATGTGAATGTGAGCTCTTGTAATATATTGATGTGTTCCATTCCAGCTGGTATGGAAAGATGGTAACCTAGCCCCTCTCTCTAGTATTGTTTATGTAAGAGGCCACTGACTCGGTGTCACATTAATCTGAGGTGACATTCAACCCCACACAAGCTATTATAAACAGCTAAAAATAGTGTCTGTGTTATTAAGTGTGTTAAATAAAGTCGCTGTTTCATTAACAATATAGCTGAATGCCTATTCAGGACTATGCAGATAAAATGAACATTTCTTTGACCTCAGATGACTGGGATAAGTTGTGAATAACTACCTTTAGGACGTTCTGGAGGTAAGAGATCACTGTCCAGGCCCTATACAAAATTTGATTCCAAATTAAATGTCATATGTTTTGTTGCATACTTATGCTGTATAAGCAGTCCAGTGTTTGAGTGGTACCTACAGGTGGTGACTTGAAAAATTGAAACAAAGCTTAATATAGAGATGACTTTGGACAGAAGCAGCCTTTACAGGTGTCGTGCCATGATTCTGCATTGACATTTAACAGTTAAGCGTTCTGAACCTTCATCTTGCCCATTATCCCATTATAAACTATCTCTGGATTATTACATAGTGTCAAAGATACAGCCAGGAGGAGGAACAGCTGTCTTGCTCTGAACTCTTTCATCCATAAAGGTTCTCTTCTTTAAAAGCACTTCTTCAAAGATATACGGTCCCAATGAGAACATAAAAGCATTGAACTAAAGACAGACACCTTTAAGGACATCTAAAGACAAAGTTATACGTTGTAATAAAAAGTTGTTCCATTACAACAGGGTTCAGCACTAGATTCTTCTTGATGATTGTTCTTTATGTGGATGAGTGGGTGGCTGGTTTCTGTGAGTTAGCAGGATCAGTGATGGTAATGTGGAAGTGCCCAGCCAGTGGTGTGAAGTGGCCCTAAGTGTACTGAGCCATGTAGCATGAGTAAGGCGGGGCGACTGCATTGTACCCTCCACATAGAAATGGCCTGACCCATTTCAGCAACAGCCAGAGAAGGGGGATGGGGAGTGGGCTGTCTGAGGCGGCTAAAAATACCCCATTACCGACAGCTTCACTGCAGAGGGATCCCTGGAACCGCTGTCTTTGACTTGCATGAAGTTGGCTCGTACAGTAAAGTGTCCAATTGCCATCCAAGAGCAAGAGGGTTTTCCTTAGGTTTTCTTGGAACCTCACTTGTAGAGTGACTTTGTTTTCTGCAGGTGATGGAAACATATAAATGCACAGTTTATAGACCTCTGGCTAAGTGCATCTTTAGACTTGCATCGCTGCAGGAAAGCAGACCCAGGTCTGACCCACCTCAGCCCTCTAGTATCAAATGTTATACTGCTTAGATTCAGCGTAAATGAGCGCAAATTAGTACTGCCCTAAACTACATCCGGAACCAAGAAGCCAAAGCGCACAACAAGTCACAGCACCTTTCCTGAACGCATTGTGAATCAAACCACCAAATAAGATCACCGAGCTGTTGCTGGGTAAAGATCTTTACATTCTCTTAGACTTTCCCATTGCTGTTGGGAGACTGTCATTCTTGAGGTTAGTTTCTGTTTAAATGAAAAACAGAAACAAATCTCAACAGAAACAAACCTCAAGAATGACAAACTTTAAAACTGGATACTTATTGTGTATAGCAGGGGTTAACAGTATTGTTGCTCAACCATACTGTGGTAGCTAGCAGTTGTTAGTTTGAAGATCCAATCACAATGATTTTCCACTGTTGTGACATGTGATGTGACCTGCTCTGCAAGCTGAAACTGTCACGGCACAGCAAAGATTGTCACTTCCCTCATCTTGGTCAAGCAGTCACTTATAGATGATAACTAGAACTGGGAGAGGTAGTGGAAGATAGCTTCTGCAGGACAGAGGTTATCTTGCTTAAGACCTGAAGTAATCCCTGTCATTTCTGTCATGTACAGTGTTTTAACAGAAGTGGACTTTTTCCACTTTTTTTATCTTATTTAAGCGAGTACTCCGAGAACCTGTTTGTTTGGCTTTTTGAAATGAACCTTGGTAATACAATGTGTGCAATGATTACTTGACATGCCCGTCATTTTGGAAACATAACTTTTTATTAAGGACTCATTCTAGGACTACTAAAGTCACTATGTTACATGGCTAGTTGTTACGCTGTAAAATGGTTGGGTGTTTCCCTTTTCACTTCCAGGTGAAGTAACAGATAAAACAGAGTTTGTTTGACTTTATCAAACTCACTTCATTACTGTATTTGCAAATAGGGCTCGGTGATATAGTGAATATATTCGTTTCTATATTCTAAATATTTTTTCAAGCTACACCACCCACCCAATGTAATCGTAATGCTAATAATAGCTTTTGGTGTATTTATTTTAGGCTGTGTAGAAACACTTTTTAACCATCGGACTATGAAATTCTTAGTATGTGAAAGTGAGCAGTTTTAACTGAAGACTTTATTGTATGTCGGTATTGTTCATGACATTATCAATGAGATATTGATTTCCCTTTTTTTCTCTGTTTTTGCTATAATCCTTTCAATTCTATAATACGTCATAAGTTGCCAAAAGCAGAGCATTTTATGTGGCTCTATAAAGGCAAGTATACTGTTTAATACAAGACTTCAGTCTCTTACATAGTTAAAGATGGCAGATCAGTTCCCACGCTACTACTCGAATAAGCCCACATAGTTTTGCTTGTAGATGTGGGTAGCATGTCACCTTGAAACTCAGCCAGTGACTTGGAGTTCCTATTTACTATTTTCAGGCCTGGTGCAGAGTTGGCTGAACTTGTGTTCTCGGATATAAGATAAACACCAAATTCTATGTCCATTGTGAGTTTTTTTTTTACTAGTGAACACTTTCCATGATAGCAATGTTCTTTTCTTTCTCTTTGCAGATCTCCTTGGGCTGATTTTTCCAAAGTCCCATGAGTTCACCATGAATGCAACGCCACGGGCTGAGGGGAATGGCTTATCCCAGTCCTGCCACCTGCAGTCAGGCATCCTCCTCCTCCTCCTTTGAAGGACGTCAGTTGTTTATGGGAACTACTGGCATTGGTCTTCTGAGGATATAGCTCTCCTTTTGGGACGCCATTTTTCCACCCTTGCTGAAACCGTGTAACCGGGAGACATGGCTAACAACTCGTACAGCGGGGTGAAGAACTCTGTGGCCGAGCCCAATCACGATGGAGAGTTTGGTTGCTCACTTAAAGAGCTGCGCTCTCTCATGGAACTGCGGGGGGCTGAAGCATTACAAAAAATTGAAGATTCTTATGGGGACGTTAATGTACTTTGCAACAGACTAAAGACGTCGGCCATAGATGGTGCGTAATAATTATTATCTTGCACTTCTTCTGTTTTGCAGAAATCCAAGTAGGAAAACTGTGATTTTGTTTTTGCATCAGTTGTTGAGGGCAAACATACACAGTTCCAGGAGGTTTAATTTAGGAAACGCCCACTGAGGACTATTTTAATCAGTCTCATTCAATTCAGCATTGGCTGTTAGTGGTAGGATGCAGTCCAGTTCTAGGTGAATCTGAGGGTCTGTTGCTACAGCAGCTTGCAACATATCGCAACAAGCAGTGGGTACACCACTAGTACACCAGGTCTTGATTGTGACTTTAGCTAGTTTAAAGGAAAAAGAAAACTAAAAAGTAAGGCTTCAAAGAGAATCTCCTAAATAAAGCCTGCATGCATTGTTTTATTTGCAATATGTCAAACACATATGCCATCCTGTCTTCAAGTGTGTGGGACTGCGGTTACTGCAGAAACTCCACAGCTCTTATAATAGCTTAATTTAGACCTTTTTGTTTCCCTTGTTCTTCTGGTCTCCCATTTTCTCGCTTTCACACTATTTTTCACGTCTGTTTTTATCACATTCTCTCGTTCTTCTGTCATTGGAGTGGGTGTGTGAGCAGGTATATAGAAGTGAAGATAGGGGAAAGTGCAGAGTCAGTGTCCAGCCCACAGCTGCAGCTCCATGGGTTTATTACCTCTCTGTAGACATTAGGTTTAATCGCTGGTCTGACCTTGATTGAACTCTTGGGGGAAGGGATTTTCAGTTTGATCCCAGATTAAAACGGCACCATGTCCACCGCAGTTCTCCGCAGGCGCTGTGAGACACAACTGGCCCACTTGTGTGTGAACACCAGGATAGCAGACTGGCGTTTCATTGTATTGATTGGTGGTTTTTGGACATTGTTTCCATGACAATACAGCCCAACCATCTAATATGCCAGCTCAATCTGATCATTAGTAAAACGTATTCACTATAGGATCATAACCAATAACATGTTTGGATTACCTTATTAGTTGCTCACTGGCTATGCTCAAAAGAGATCACTGTCATGTCTCTGGGATATTTTGGTCCCCTATTATGCCTCAGGTCCTTCCTTCAATGCTTGTCTATGGGGTTGTTTCAAAAATTCACTGACATTTGGTCAATTGAAGGTAGTAGCAAGTATCTTGCATGACCATTAACATTATGAAAAATGTATGACACAAAAATGATTGTCTTTCAGTTCTTACAATGAGATAATTCAGTCATATTATGTGTACATTTGTGTGTACTGTCACCTGCCCTTGCAAGGTCTGACTTTTATTAGCAGGTGATGAAATAGTGAGTGATTGAAACTGTAGTCCAGAGCTATACCTTTGTTGTGGTGTCAGTGGAAACTACAGCGTCACTGGAAATGTATATTTTGACGTTGTGTCTTGACATTTATAGCTCGAACAATGGGGTCACACTGATGACATCAATACTTGCACAGTATTGCCTTATAATATATATATATTTCCTGAATAGAATATTGGAAATTTGGCCCATACTGTGTCATACTTTTTATACGCGGAAATAGGCTTTAGTTATGAAAGTCAGAGAATTTCTTCCCTAGATATTCCGCTCATTGCACAGACGCACGGAGGCGTCTGTCATTCAGTCATTTATGCAGCGCGGCCACCCGAGAACGGAGCCCTACAGCGATCCACCAATTTAGCTTTGCCCCGTCCCCTCCGCTTCACAATAGCACGCTGGCAGGCAGCCCTGCTGTTATGACACGTTTTATAGCTTAATCAGATCACTCAGCTTTGCCATAGGAAATTAAGCAGTTATTTAAGATTACAAGAGCTTTGACAATTGAAAAGGGATTTCTAATTAGTAAGTAGGCCATTTCTCAATCCAGAGCAAAGCCACTTTTAAGCTTTCAACTCTTTCAAATGTAATAAGTTGCTTTTTAAAGCTGCCCTGGCTTGCAACTCATTCCTCATTCACGTCATTTTTTTGCATGATCGCATACCACCTAAAGGTTCCTCAAAACGATTGTGTCATGCAGTTCACATGAGGACTTAGACTTAAGGAACAATTCGGGTGTGTTGATGCAAGAGGTTTGTGCTGCAAATTATTGCAGAAGGCTGCTTTCATTGCTAAGATGCACACAAGAGCATTGTATGCGTGACCCTGCATCTAGTGGGACCTCAAGACAAAAGATATGGTTCGAGATAAGTTTTTGTGATCACTTGTATGTGCAGGAATGATTGAAATGCAGTTGCACCTGTCATGCCAATTACTTGGTGGATGGTGGTTTATATTAAAATATTTAAAAAAAAAATTTTTTACTGATATTTTGATGCTTTCCTGTAGCTCAGTGGTTAGAGCATGGTGCCAGCAACGCCAATGTCATGGGTTCGATCACAGGGATTGCACATACTTAGAAACAAATCGTTTTGGATAAAAGCATCTGCCAAATGCATAAATGGAAAGTAAATCATTTGGTATGTTGTTATCTGTATATGGATGAATTGGATGAGCTGCATATTTTTATAAAATATGGTCTTGCCTTGTCTAGCCGGTTAGATTAGTTCGAATTTTCTTATGCCTCGATTCTTTTGTGGATTGTAAAAACAACTTTATTCTTAGTTTCCATAGAGGCTACTGTTTTTGTGGCCCCGTCTCAGGTGGAGATAGACCGGTAGCTACCATGAGTTTTAGGCCTACAACTGCTCTAACTACAAACACAGTGATGTGTTTTAGCTAACACAATGGTTCATCAGAACTCAGCGAAGCTTCATGCAAGTGAGATATGCATGGAAGCATAAGTGCATTTTAGACAAAGATGTAAGAGCTGACTCATCTGCTTCTAAGCCCACTCTCCAAGCAAAGAGTCAATATAATCCTCAGTCTCAATTTCTCGTGGCTTTACTGCATTCACATAGCAGCAGTGTTTCAAACATAGTTTAGCTACTGTCCTTTCTTTCATTGAGGACGACTAATGGTTACCTTTTATGTCAGTCGGAGCAATTCATTTGCTCCATTGTTCAAATTTGGGCATATCCTTGCTCTTAAGGCCACATAATTCCACAGAAATCAATTCGAAATCGAGTGTAACTCTGGAAAAATGATCATACAAAAAGAAAACAGACAAAACTAAACAAATTAAACACAACGTACATTGACAGTCTGTGATATATGGTTATCTTATAGCATATATTGGTCTATTTTACTCTGGTGAAAGTCTGTTCAACAGGCCGGCGGTTAACAAGCCGGCAGTGGAAAAAACGCGCTGCTATTCTCCAACCCCCGGTTACAGAACCCAGATCTGACAAGAATATCTGGCTTTATTGTTTATAATGTTGATAATAAATAAAGTAAACAGGCTTGATACCTCCATGCAGACTGTTAAGATCCTAAAAAATACCCCGCAGAAAAGATGGAGCCATTGTGCTTGTTTCCCCGTTTATTATGTGACCGTCATCTAAGGAAGATATATCCTGCTGATCAGCACCGCATATAAATATTGTTTTCTTTGCCGTTCACGGTCAGTGTCTGTCTTGTTTAGCATTGCATTTGCATCCATAAATAAGATAAGCTTATTTATTTAAGCTAAGGTAACTAAGGAATCACAGCGTGTTTTAAACAAACAAAAAAAGCATCCGTGCAAATTACAGGCTGTAACTTGAAGGCAACGACCCTATTTGAACTTCTAGAAGAAAAAATTCTGTCTTTTAGGTATGGAAAAAGGTGCTTATGCTTAAGCCAAATTCATTAACATTAGTGAAATGTACATTTACATGTTTCAAGTTGTTGAAATTAGTATTACTTAGTATATTTTTAACGAACGAAAATATGAATTTACTGAGAAAACCTCTCCGAACAATTTATGGTAATATATTAATTATTGTTAATAATTTAATATTACGTTGGTATTTTTATCCCTATTGTAAGTAATGTTAACGAATTCTCTGGCTCACCAGTTTTGAAACATTTTAATATGGTGATGTGAGCCGAGCATAAAACGCGATCCGGGCATCCGTTGTGTAAGCTTAAAATATTTAAACTGGCTTGCGATTGAATGAACAAAGATTTAGGAACACATATAAATAATTGTTCATACTTTCTGTATATTATGAAATCAATACAGATGAAGTGAAGAAGCTTTAAATTAGACGTGACAACTCTAAGGTCTTCGTAGCGGTAACTTAACATTGTGGTGATGCAGTTTTATTCTTATGAAAAATACGAATATTCGATAAGCATTTTTTATATTCGAATAGTGATTGCGGATCAAATATTCGAACATTCGTGCACATCCCTATTATGTGTATTATAAAAAAAAGAGCGAGTGAGTTTTTACACACACTATGGACACGTACTAGTGTTCAAACACCTTATAAAGTGAATTTTCCAGAAGATGTCTCCTTTACATGGGTGTGATGCTATATAGTATATATTTATCCACTGCTTTAGATATTAGAAGTTGCTTTTTGTTGAATAAATAAATGTTGCTGAATGTTGATTTGACAGACATAAAGCTTCACAGCACAGTCGAATGTATTTCAGTACCAGAAACACGCTTTTGATACGCTGAGTGTTAATATGCATAAAACCTTCATGTCAATGACATGATTGAGAGAGCAACAGTATTGAGGCTGAGCGCTGCTATGGCATTGGTGAGTAATGTGATGGGTGTTGTCATGACAATAGGCTCTGCTGACCAGGCTGCTTTCTGGTCTGGCAGGCAAGCCATCCTGTTCACTCACACGTACATGTTCGCTCTGAATCCCAGACACTAGATACGAGTGTGCACACGTATCTTTTATCTCCATACTAAAGCTCAGGCTACATTCACCACATTCAGGCTCTTAGCATGCGATGTGTGAATGAACCGTACACACACACACCATGACCTCTTTGAATACCTGCTTTGAATATAGGGAATTATTCAAATGGACAAACCAGAGACCTGCTGTTTAAGCAGTGAATTTGAATGATTCTTGAAAATGACACCGTAGGATGGAGCTGGCAAGTCGGCAGACTTTGTTTTTACACCCAGGAAATTATTTTCAGTTGTTTGAGAATCTCATTAAAGGATTGTTTTGTATAAATATTTTAGATGTCTGAACTGTCAATATTGATGGATTAGCTTTGATAATAACTCTTGATCAAATTAATACGAAACAGTTTAGGCCTAATCCTTACACTAAGTTAAAGTATTTCTTTTTAAACCAACATTTTGGACTGGATATGGACATGCATTTCTGTTGCAGTCCAATTGCAGGCATTCCTTGATCATCAATAAAATATATATGCGTTCTTTATATGTTATTACCATAATGTAATGTAAAAAAAGAACTTCAAATGATATGGCTTCGTCTGAAAGCCGTCGTAGATGACCCTCAGGTCTTTTTTGATTATCATAAGTTTTCAAGAAACTCATTCATCTTAACATTGTGCAACATGTGAAGAGGCTGTGTTCATTATTTACTTTACTAATGAATTGATTCAGTGTTTCTCTCTTGTTCTTCTCGTTCCAGGATTAAGCGGGCAGCCCTCGGATATTGAAAAGAGAATATCAGCGTTTGGTCAGAACTTAATACCTCCTAAAAAGCCAAAAACCTTTCTTCAATTAGTATGGGAAGCATTACAGGATGTAACACTGATTATCTTGGAAGTGGCAGCAATAGTTTCTTTAGGCCTTTCTTTTTATCAACCTCCGGAAACAGAAGAAAGAAGTGAGTACATTTTTTTTTCAGTTTATTGGTATAGACCTCAAGTTATCAGTTTATTGTTTCATGTTTATAGGAGCTAAGTTTTACTGTGTATCTTTGTGTGCGCACGTTCAGACTGCGGGAATGCGGCGGGGGGTGTGGAAGATGAAGGAGAAGCAGAGGCAGGATGGATAGAAGGAGCAGCTATCCTCCTGTCTGTTATTTGTGTGGTGCTCGTCACAGCCTTTAACGATTGGAGCAAAGAAAAGCAGTTCCGCGGCTTGCAGAGCCGCATTGAACAAGAGCAGAAGTTTACCGTGGTTCGTGGAGGGCAAGTCATCCAGATCCCTGTGGCCGAGATTGTCGTCGGAGACATTGCACAAATAAAATATGGTAAGCTCACGTCAATAGACGAGACTTCAAATGTTTGTTCTTATAGATATGGCAACGGTATTTATTGCCAAATCCATACGAAGACTAGCACCCATTTTTTTGTGAACCATGCTAAATGACGGACAGGTTTTGTGATTAGATGCTGACAGAAATGAGCATTATTGTGATGGGACACTTTCTATGACAGGTGACCTCCTGCCTGCTGATGGTGTTCTCATCCAGGGCAACGACCTCAAAATAGATGAGAGCTCTCTAACCGGAGAGTCTGACCATGTGAAGAAACTGCTGGAGAAAGATCCAATGCTGCTATCAGGTAGGACAATAATCTGCTGTCCTTGGTTATTTCAACATTAATTACCAATATAACTTGGTTTACAGCCATGATCATCATTTACTTTCATGATTTATTTGTATTAAAAATTCCTTCCGTTTTTCACCCCTTTGTCTAAAAACGCTATAGAAATGTCCAACTTTTCAAATGGTCTTGATCTCTATCAGCGAGCCTATTGCACATCTTCGGCTAATCCCATTTTATGAAAGCTAGTTGATCCTCTGATAGAATGACATTGCTGTGTGCCATCCCAGAGGAGATGATGGGGATTTGTGATTGGGCACTTCTCCAGCACGCCGAGTCTACCCCAGCACAAACCTCTCCCTGATGTTTTTCATGGATTACCCCACTCCACTGCCTACACAATTGTAGAAAGCTGTTGAAGACAATTGGGGTCTGTCTGTAAAATCCCTAGCAGAAAAATGCCCACTTATCCCTCTTTTTTAACCCCCTCCCCAAAAAACGCTCTGCTGGTGCTTATAGAGGGCAATAATAAATCATTGCTTCGATGACCTGTCTGTCTGGTCCCTCTAAAATCTCATTTATTGGTTGGTAGAATTGACATCCATTACGGGTGATCCACTCATAAATGGATTGTGCTAGATACAGGTGTAAATGAAGTCCAAATGTTTTGTGAGATGTCTGTTAAACCTCCTTCAGAGGTAGTCCAACACATGTGACAGACTCGGTTTTGTTGCGTTAATTGTAATCCATCTAGATGTTCCGGAAACAATGAAGTAGGACCCCCTAATCGCCTGTCAGTCGACCATTATAGTAACACAAGGGTTTGAAACATTGGTATGGTTTCGATTTAAAGCAGTCATGCAGAATAGCACGTAATAAGAATCGGCATGCAGCTATGTCTGTCATGTAAAGCATGCAGGTTCAGTTAACACAGAAACTTATCTGAAGTAACAATCTATACAACTATACAAAGATAAACATTTGCAAGTATTTTTGGAAGCACTTGTGTGCCAGTTTTCTTTCTTGTTGCATCAACATGCAGTGACTTTGTAGGAGAAGGATACATTAAGTCCAAATCAGAAACCTTCTGTATTATCTGGACACAAGTGGTCCGTTTGTCACTAGATGGTGTAAATTGGTTGTGTTTTTATGACCGATCATCTGAGACGAATGGTTCTCATTCTCTTCACTTCGCTCTCTGCAGGAACTCATGTCATGGAGGGTTCTGGAAAAATGGTGGTCACTGCTGTCGGAGTCAATTCTCAAACTGGAATCATCTTCACGTTACTGGGCATGGAAGATGAAGATGATGACGAGGAGAAGGAAAAGAAAAAAGAGAAAAAGAAAGAGAAGAAAAGTATGTCATTGTTATTTAGTAGCATTTTGCCTATCATGGAAACTAAAACAGACCAACAAATAGACTTTTCAGTCTATGGCTGCCAAACGCCAGCTTCCAGGAGAGCATGCTTTTGTCTAACCCAGAAAAAGCATTTTTCGTACTTGTATAGAATGTCTAAAGCAGTAACTCAGAAACGTAATGGTTTGTTCTGCGCTCCATTAACTAACAGCCATTTAATGTATTTCAGAAACTCGTGGCTCACAATATCGCTGCTTCAAATGAATGCCTACAGATATATGAATAATTGAGTGCTTGCAGAGGTTGGCCGCCAAGTTGTTGCTTAGTGAATATGCACCTCATTGCAATTTCGTGGGCTGGCCACAGCGGTGGATTTGCAAGCCTCGTGAGGTCGCGGCACACATCTGTTCGTACCCGCATAAATATTTGACGCGCCTTTTCTCATGATTTCTCATTCTGTTAAATCAAAGAGAATATTTGCATAAATGGAAATATGTTTAAATGTGTGCTGCATAATCGTAAATAATGAATGCATTTGGAGGTGTTTGTTATGTGGCTTCTTTTCTCTGTCTTTCTACAGATAAAAAACAGGAGGGCTCAGTGGAGAACAGAAAAAAAGGTGAGCAACCCTATTGACTTAATGACAAAATGAACAGCATATTGGCCTAGCGGGTCACCCTCCTTTGTGCTGCATCCTGCATTAAAACCATCGCCTTAACCCATTTGTGCTAGTCGATCTTCATTAAAGCTTACCGACACTAGTGAATCTCAAAGTGTGTGCGTGTGTGGTGTTGAGAAAGAACTGAAATGATAAAAGCTAAAAAGGTTTTCAGCATTTCCTACAGCATCCACTTGTATTCCTGCTCGGTCTTAGCGTCTGAACAGGTGCCGATGTATCCGGTCATGCTGGTTATTTTGGAGCCTCGTATTGTAGCTTTGTCTGAGGCCAGTGATCTCTTCCAACCTTTTATTATCTACCTTCACTTAGCCAAGCAGGGCAGAGTCCACATTCAGATTGCTCTGTGTTCTCACACAAGCTCTCTAGCCCTTTACTAGCGTGTGTGTGTGCTTACTGAAGCCCCGGCAACAGATCGCCTTGCCAGAAATGAGCTCTAATCCACCAGACTAGGATTACAGCCCGGTGAGTAGAGCACAAAACACGCCATGGTAGAATAGAATATTCACCCCCCACGCCTCCCCTAGCCCCCTGCTAGTTCAGACACACTCGCATTACCTCACATCACACGGCCATTAAATCCTGCGCACAGGCTGACTGCGACACGCTCGGGTAAAACAACCACAGAGCGATAGATAGAGACGTCCCGCTGTGTCTGAATGATTGCATGTGTGCTCAGTTCTTTGTCTGTGTGTTGTTATACTGGCAGGCTGTAGTTTTAGGGTGCTAAATGCTGGCCCAGAGATCAGCCTAAGTTTCTGCTTGTCTCTTTTATGGCCGATAGCACTAAGTGATGGATTGGAGATCAGAGTGAGTGTATGCATGCGAGGCTGTTTGTCAGCGAGACGTGTGCCTGCCAGTGTGGTTTTTTTATGTCTCCTAGGTTACTTGGTCAGATGGGTATGCATGTAGCTTTTAAATGGCAGGATGTTCTTGAACGTTTTTTTCCTTGGGCCAAATAATACAATTACTCCTGATGTATATTTTCTGTTATAATGAAGTTATCTTTTCACTTAATTATATTTGTCACGTGAAGGAACCGCAATTTAATTATAGAAATGCTTCCTGTGGTACAGTTAGAGAGGAAATTATAGACACGGTGTGCAGATGGGACCCTACTGCATGTTCACTGTCCTAATATCTCCCTCTCATTTTCTGCAGCTAAAGCTCAAGATGGAGCTGCAATGGAGATGCAACCCCTAAACAGTGATGAAGGAGCCGATAGTGAAGAGAAGAAAAAAGCCAACATGCAAAAGAAAGAAAAATCGGTTTTGCAAGGGAAGTTGACCAAAATGGCGGTCCAAATTGGAAAAGCAGGTAAGCATGTGAAGTGGTTGCGCTTGGGATTTTGCATCTTGTAAAAATACGTGTTATCAGTTTTCGTGAAGCACCTTACTGTTAACCTAATTTAACAGTGATAAGTTTTACTTGTATACACACTAACAGTAGTAAGTTTTATTTATATAAACACTTGCATGGTTTATTTTCTGGGACTAGGGCTGGGCGATCTTTCCAATAAAGCATATCATGATCTTCATAACAAAGAATCTCGATCCACAATCTGAATTGAAATACAGGGCTGTACATTCACTTTTTTTGCACATAGCGCTGGTGCTACAGAGGTTTAAAGTTTTGTAGCAAGCAGTTGTATAGGTAGCACAAGTATAAAACGCCTGTTATCATCTTTAAAAAACACAAATGCAGATCATAGCGTTTACCCATATTTATTGTTCTGTGTTGTCCATTTTTTTTCCATTTGATAGTAATATATTTGTCCACATAAAGAAGTACTGTAGTAGCCTATAATATAGTATTTACTAGGCCTATAGTAAACTGCAGTAAAATTCCTAGATAATATAGTGTTTTTGAACTTTACTATAGTAAATATTAAAGTATACTGCAGTTTTTCAACTTACAACAAGAATACCACAATTTGCTATATCTAGTACTAAAGAACAGTAGTATTTGGAGCAGTATTTTTTCATTCGAGCGTTTAGGTTAACCTGTGTTTAATTTTGACGGGTCGTCGTGCAGACACTCCCACAATAGACGCTTGAGCATACAGAGCTCTCTGCTCTCGGTGCTTCAATGTCATACGCCAATGGGTCTGTGCAGCACTGAATGATGTCGAACCCTCTTGTTTTAGAAGACAGACAAGATCACGATCCTCACGATTCCGTTGAAAAGTGGATTGAGGATGCGCCTTTAAGATCGATCGCCATTTAAGATCGTCAGATCGCCCACCCCTATCTGGGACATTAGATGTGTGCAGCAGGTTTTATATATGTGTTTCTATGCAGGTCTGCTAATGTCAGCCATAACAGTGGTCATCTTGGTGGTGCTGTTTGTGATGGACACTTTCTGGTACCAGGGACTTTCCTGGACGACGCAGTGCACACCCGTCTACATCCAGTTCTTTGTCAAGTTTTTTATCATTGGTGTGACCGTGCTGGTGGTGGCTGTTCCTGAGGGACTTCCACTGGCCGTAACCATCTCGTTGGCTTATTCTGTCAAAGTACGTCCCTGTACGGTGTCTGTATATACTGTGTGTGCTTACCAACTTAGAACTTTGACCATCTAGCCCTCTTCATACTTAGAACTACATGTTAGTCCATCAGTACAGATTCAGTCTGCACTTCTATATATATATGTGTTGTTACCAGCCCCATTGCCACTTCTCTGGATCTCTGCCATTTTAATTGGGGATTGGTCGACTGTTTAATTGTTAATAACCTTCACACCTCCCCCTTGCACAATTTTGGTTTTTATTCTTTTTGCTGTGATACTGTTTCTTTTTTTTTAGAAAATGATGAAAGATAACAATTTGGTGAGGCATCTCGATGCCTGTGAAACCATGGGCAATGCAACAGCCATCTGTTCGGATAAGACGGGGACTCTGACCATGAACAGAATGAAAGTTGTCCAGGTCCATATCTCTGACAACCACTACAGGAAGGTCCCTGAACCCGATGTCATTCCTGCCAACATAATGGACCTACTCGTTCTGGGCATCAGTGTCAACTGCGCTTATACCACCAAAATCAT
Organism: Triplophysa siluroides; assembly: GCA_006030095.1. Lineage (NCBI taxonomy): Eukaryota > Metazoa > Chordata > Actinopteri > Cypriniformes > Nemacheilidae > Triplophysa > Triplophysa siluroides. The sequence continues at coordinate 887,259 of VCII01000924.1, forward strand.
GGTGAGTCTCAAACCAAGCATAATACAAACTAGCAGGGAACTACGTCTTGGTTAATTTCGAGTTGAATAATTTATGATTAGTTATACTGCTTGTTATCATACTAAAATTGTATTTCTTAATTTTTTCTTCCAGTCCCCTGAAAAGGAAGGAGGCCTAAATCGTCAGGTGGGCAACAAAACTGAATGTTCTTTGCTGGGCTTCGCTTTGGATCTGAAAAAAGACTATCAAGCAATTCGCAATGAAATCCCCGAAGAGAAACTTTACAAAGTCTACACCTTCAACTCCGTCAGGAAATCCATGAGCACTGTGCTAAAGAACGCTGACGGAAGCTTCCGGATGTTCAGCAAAGGAGCCTCAGAAATACTGCTGAAGAAGTACGATTTCCTCGATCACAAACGCGTTTGGTTATCAGTAAACAGATTTACACATACATCTGATAGGAAAAACCAAACACTTAGTAATGCAATATTAAAATGCTTTTCTAAAGAAACGTACAAGACGTTTGTCAGCCAAATTGATTGGCAGATCAAATCTTTTGCCGTCCTCTCCAGTCACCGAGCTGTGTTACTAATATATTTCCCCTGAGAAATTACTCAGATGGCTAATTCGCTGTGGTTCAGTGCAGCCGAGCCTTACCTGCTTTTTCCTCATACAGGTGTTTTAAAATCCTGACGGCTACGGGCGAGGCAAAGCTGTTTCGTCCCAGGGATAGAGACGACATGGTGAAGAGAGTGATCGAACCCATGGCTTCTGAGGGCTTGAGGACCATCTGTCTGGCTTATAGGGACTTCCCTGCCTCGGAAGGGGAACCAGATTGGGAGAACGAGGGTGATATTCTCACAAGGCTCACATGTATTTGCGTGGTGGGCATTGAAGACCCGGTCAGACCAGAGGTATGAGCCTTAGTCTCAAGTGAACTGTTACAAGTAAACAGATCTTTGTTCTTTAGCCAAAGACTCTGCATTAACGTATAAGTGTTGAATAATGTAATGTAGGGATGTGATGATGTAACCGAGGCGGTATCTGCAGTGCATTAGTGAGATCAGTGTATCCCTAATGTAATGTCAAATTGTAAGCCAAAAGCTCTTTTGTGCGTGTCTCTCTCTCTTGGTCACACACTCTTTGTTCGCTCAGGTCCCTGATGCCATTAAAAAATGCCAGCGTGCTGGTATCACGGTCCGCATGGTCACCGGGGACAACCTCAACACTGCCCGCGCTATAGCAACTAAATGTGGCATCCTGCAGCCGGGGGATGATTTCCTCTGCATTGAGGGCAAAGAGTTCAACCGTCGGATCCGTAATGAAAAGGGAGAGGTGAGAGTCACGATCATTTACTAGCGAAGGCCACCCACGCAGACGCTCAAGCTCATCATATCTACCCTATTTTCAGATTGAACAGGAACGAATTGATAAGATATGGCCTAAACTTCGGGTCCTGGCAAGATCTTCACCTACAGATAAACATACACTAGTGAAAGGTACACGGAGACTCTGAAATTCATTGTTGAATTCTGCTCAGAAGAAGGTGTTGTAATGGTTTACTTGATAAATCTCGTGTCTTTTCTCTAGGTATTATTGACAGCACTGTCCTAGAGCAGAGGCAGGTTGTGGCGGTGACAGGGGACGGTACTAATGATGGCCCCGCCCTAAAAAAAGCAGATGTCGGGTTTGCCATGGTATGTGTGTATGGATGAAAATCTTTGGGAATTTTACGACTCGTTAGATTTTGATTCCATGTAGATCTTAAAGGATTCTCAATATTTTGTACTACACACAAAAGGTGTACGAACACACAATTATGACACATAACCTTATTAAGACAAATAAATAATATTCAGCGTTTTTGCTGAAGGCTTTTATGTATGCTTTTTTTAGTTCACCTCAAATGAATTTTTGAACTTGGTTCGTTTTCAGTAGTTTTTATGTTGTTACTTTTTTATGTGCAGGGCATCGCCGGCACAGATGTGGCTAAAGAAGCCTCGGACATCATCCTCACCGACGACAACTTCAGCAGCATCGTCAAGGCAGTCATGTGGGGGAGGAACGTGTATGACAGCATTTCAAAATTCCTTCAGTTCCAGCTCACCGTCAACGTGGTGGCTGTGATCGTGGCCTTTACTGGAGCTTGCATCACACAGGTAATCAATAGCAGGTTTATTTCTTTTCAGCTTTCCACAGTTTGCATTGTTGCATTTTAGCACATGGGTGAAAAAGGCCATTTATTGTTTATAGCTTTCATTTTTCTTCACTCATGTCTGCTAAAAGCCTAAATGTAAATGTCAAGCTCCTCCAACGTTCTAAGATGAAACACTGTGAAGTCTTTTATCAATGTTGGCTTGCCTTTAGTTTTTGGGTGACGTAGTGCAGATTTACGCAAGGGACCGCACTTTTTACAGATGCTCCACAGTGGCTGATGGGAGCAGCTGATTGCTACCCATCCTGTGTGAAGTGATTGGAATTGTTAGTCTAAGGCAGGAAGACTCACAAGCAGTCAGCATGGGGTCTGGCACCGCTGTCCACGGGCAAAGCCCCAGTCTGAAACGAGCCAGCTCTCCTCTGTTAAATGGAATGAGGGTCTGGCTGATTGCGCTTGAGGTCCTGTATTATCGCATAATGAATGGGAGGGTTACGTTGGCACTTTGCGTTGCTGTCAATAGCAGAGGCTCGACGTGTCGGCGAAGCTCAGGTGTTCTGCTCGTTTCCAGAGATTTTCTCTGGATATTGCTCATAAACAGGCCCACGCAGAGCGTGTGCAGTTACAGATTTCTGCAGAATTTGATCATTTGTCATGAACTTGTGTGGCTCCCCTGCCCCCACGTTGGTTTCATTATTTTGCCAAATTTTAAGTTCCCGTAGCCTTTATTTGCCACTTCTTGCAATGGGTGTTGTTAAGTGTGGTGGTAATGCATGAGGTCATAATGATCATTTCCTGTTCTTTCTCCCTTTCCAAGGATTCTCCTTTGAAAGCCGTACAGATGTTATGGGTGAATCTCATTATGGATACGTTCGCTTCTTTGGCGTTGGCCACCGAACCCCCCACCGAATCTCTTCTGCTGAGGAAGCCTTATGGCCGCAATAAGCCCCTCATCTCGAGAACGATGATGAAGAACATATTGGGTCACGCTGTCTACCAGCTCACTATCATCTTTTCTCTCCTCTTTGCCGGTAAGAGCGAGCACATAGGGCACAAACTTAAGCCATTAAGATCAGACAACATACCATAGCAGAAAGCAACAATAGCAAAATGTCATGACAGAATCTTAGAATCGCATTGTTGTTTTCACAGGTGAGAAGATATTCGACATAGACAGTGGACGCAACGCTCCTCTACATGCTCCCCCGTCCGAGCACTACACTATCGTATTTAACACGTTTGTATTGATGCAGCTGTTTAATGAAATCAACGCACGGAAGATCCACGGAGAACGCAATGTCTTCGAAGGCATTTTCAACAACATGATCTTCTGTAGCATCGTCTTTGGGACTTTTATTATTCAGGTATAAAGTTCAAAATGAGAAACTTGCTAAACAGTTCATGACAAAACGCCATCCAGTTGGAATAAAAGTAATATTTGTTTCTTCTCCACTCAGTTTGTGATTGTACAGTTTGGGGGAAAACCATTCAGCTGCGTCGGGCTTAACGTTGAACAGTGGCTGTGGTGTACCTTCTTGGGCTTCGGGTCTCTACTCTGGGGACAGGTAAGCATCAGCTGTGTGTTGCTCCTTGTGCCATAGAAACCAGCAGCCTGTAGCTTGTGACGCTTTCATAATGCCAATCCAAACTCTTCAATTGTAGTAGAGGAGTGCCCCCTAGTGATGGTGCACAGAATTGCTGCACTAGAAACAGATGCCATCTGGCACCGCTTACTTTTCTTTTCATTTAAGTATCCACACGCTCTCTTTTTCAGGTCATCTCCACCATCCCCACGAGCCGGCTGAAGTTCTTGAAGACGGCGGGTCACGGAACGCAAAAAGAAGAAATACCAGACGAGGAGCTGGAGGAACTGGAGGACCTGGAGGAAATAGACCACGCCGAGCGAGAGCTCCGCAGGGGACAGATCCTCTGGTTCAGAGGCCTCAACCGCATACAGACTCAGGTAACCTCTTTATAAACCGCAGTCCAGGAACCCAAACCCTCTTTTACACCTTCTGGAATCTCTCTCGCTTGATAAGCTCTCAGCTTTTATTGTTTTATTTTAATTTCTCCGATGAATTTCTCTGAATATGGTGACACTACTTGTTGAAGAGGGTTTGTTAAAGCAGTAAGCTGAAACGCGCTAAAGACAAACGTCAGGTCAGGGAGGCTTGTTCTTAATTCAGTGCCTTTTTTGCTCTACGCTGCTATCTCTCCCTGTCTTTTATATGGGTGCCCTTCTCCTCTATCACCTCCTTTCTCGCTTTCATCTGATTCTCTGTCTTTCTCTCTCCTGTGCGTTCTCTGGGCCTATCACACTCTCTGATTCCTTCCAGATGGATGTAGTCAGTGCGTTCCAGAGCGGAATTTCCTTTCAGGCGGCCGTCAGGCGCCAGCCGTCCAGCTCCAGCCAACAGCTCGATGTAACCAATGTTTCTAGCCCTACCCATGTAGCCTTATCTCCTGCTACCGCCTTCAACTCAGCTTCTGCCGCTGTCGGGTGTGAGTGCGTGTTTATTAGTGCATGACAATTAACATTTCCTCCACTCGCCTAACGGTCTTCATTCTTCTCCTAATGTCCTACGATCTCTGTTTACCAAAACGAGACGTATATCCGAACATCTCCCACATCGCTTTCAATGTGACGGCTGTATTTTCCAGGTCTCTGTGATAGGATTGAGATATATTTGTGTCTGTGTTCTGTTTGATGGCTTTGGCTGGTTCTCACAAAAGAGAGTTGTTGTCTAATAACGTCTGCAGCTCTCCGGCGACACTAGTCATCCGCCGTAAATGTTTTGAGTATACGCCCATGGTCACACTGATAACCACATCAAACAGATTGGTCTTGCGAATGGGATTGATGGGTTGCCATTGGAACTGTCAATAAGAACTTCTCAGCAGGGTCCTAGTGTGTCATTAGACTTAAGTCAGTTTACGAATGGAAACGTTTCACCTTTTATAAAATAACATTTCTTCTTTCTCTACTTCTGCTGTTTGACATGTTTGCTGTAGTGTCCGTGTTGTTCGGTTTTTGCTCATTCACTGATCTTGCATTGTGTGGTACTAGCTTCAGTATTTAGCACTCTTTCATCTCTCACTCGACTAAATTCCAGTTTCTGTCTCTTTCTTTTCCTCTCGCTTTTATTTGTTTGTCTTTCCTCCGTTTTACAGGAAATCAGAAGTCTCTGTCTCACACGACACAGAATCATATCATTTGTGTTTGTCGTCGTTGTCGAAAGCCTCGATTCTAACATCAAAATTTCCATCTTTCACCAGGTCCAAGCTGGCATCACTCTTCATGGTCAAATAAACATACTTTTTCTCTGTTTAGGACACTCTGTATTCGGCGTCGAAGCCGTTTTCTGTGTTTTAGTCTTGATTTTCTGCTAATGAACACATTGGAAAAAAAGAAAACTCAGCTCAAAATGCTATAACACTGTCTGCCACATATTCCTTCATAGATTCTGTGAAATGTGTCATGGGCTATACTCAAAGGTTTACCTCTGTTGAAAATAAGGTAGTGCTGCTCTGCATGGGTCCAGTCTTTAGACTGTTTGTGAGTTTACTTGTGCTGGTTAGCTTCAACTTGCTTGGCTGCTCAGAGTTATGCGTCTCTTCACAACATAATCCGTAATCGACCCCTCCCTTCAATACAAGCATGCCCAGAAATATTAACCTTATGTGTTGAGCTGTGTCCTCTGGGGTCATTTTGGCCTCTGTCTCTTTTCTGTTTTTTTATTTTTGTTTCTCATTTTGTTTCTCTCTCATTCATATTTACGTTCTTAATAATTGGCTTTGAGAGTGGCTGCTATTACAAGTGAGAGTGCTTTCCAGTTTGTACGGCACATCTCTTTCTCTTGTCATTCTTCAATCCTGAATTTGTCCTTATTTAAATGCAGAGAATAGAGGATTTTTCTGTCCCTCATTCAGAGGAAAAGCTCACCGTAACACAAGTGTCAGGTTTTTACTCACCATTTCCAGAGTTTTCTCCACTCTCAGTTGCACTACATCTGACAGCTCACGCACTCTCTCAGATGGTTTTGGTGCTCTAACCTCACTGCTCTCCACTCATCAATTAAAACCAGCCCATTTGGCCATGGTTTAACCTGTGTTTGAAATGTGAAGTTTGACTTTGTATGCCTGTCTACGTGTGTGTAACCGAGCAGTAGGTCTCTGTGAGCTGCAAAACTGACTTAATGCCCTTTACGTTCTCCCCGCAGATCCGAGTGGTGAATGCATTCCGCAGCTCGCTGTCGCCCTATGAGGGCTTGGGAAAGCCAGAGTCCCGCTCCTCCATCCATAACTTCATGTCCCACCCGGAGTTCCGGATAGAGGACTCCGAGCCTCACATCCCCCTCATCGATGACACGGACGCAGAGGACGACGCCCCCACTAAGAGAAATGCGACGCCCACCCCTCCTCCCCCACCTTCGCCCAATCAGAACAATAATGCGGTTGACAGTTGCATCCACCTCTTCCTGGATCCTAGCAAGCCAGCCACACCCTCTGCTCCTGGAAGCCCAATGCACAGCTTAGAGACATCCCTTTGATTAGCTCCGCCCCTCAGTACGACAGACAACACCAGAGACTTAAGCCTGGAGAACTCATAGACGAGAGGGGCGGAGCCAAGAATCTCTCGGGAGCTTAGCTATTAGCTTTTGTTTCTCTTTATCTGGATGGTGTTGTACATTTTGTTCTTTTGCCCTTTGCTTATTCAAACACTGATTTCTGCATCATTTGGCTGTTAATATTTTGAATTATTTATGTTTTTTGAAGACACAGGTCTGTTTACAAAGTTTGTAGATACTTTTTTTCTTCTGTTCGTTGGTGGAAGAGCTTCCTGAGACAGAGAAACGGGGACAATGAAATAAGAGAATATTTCAGAGACTGCTGTATTTTCAGGAAAAGGGGTGTTTCTATGGAAACTGAACTATTTTTGCCTGCAAGTTTTATTTGTTATATATTTGTAGATACATAGAACCTTCTAGCCAAATAGATAACACTAAGGCTTGTATTGCAATGAGCAGAGGTATTGAGGTCCATAGGAGATTTTAATTGGACAGATGAGTGGAGGGGCTGTAGACAAGGATCTCTATCCATACATCTCCTTGCATACTTACTTCATCACCGCTTAAAGTCATTTTAGAATTTTTATTTGTAATGCTCACGTGAGCAACATCAAGTTCCCTTCACATTATTGTTCGGAAGCTCAGAAAGTTGAGAAGGTGAGGCCACAAAAGGCCGGATAATGAATACATCTGTACTTAACTATTTTAAATGGTCCACAGTCACTTGACATTAAGTTCCTGCCAATGTATCATAAAGTTTGTTTACTCAGGCTCAAACCTAGAAAATTGAATTGAAAAGAATGCAATGATTTAAAACATTTTAACTTAAGATCTTGTCTTTAGGTAGCAAATTGTTGTCTCGTTCAAAAGGAAAAAAAAGGAAGGAAAAATGCGTGAGTTGCTTTAAAAATCTGTTTGATATTTTTAACTTTTAGAGTAATTGTTTGTTGATCATACAAAATAAGTTTTTCTTATTCCATAAAGATTGCTGTTAGTTAAGAAAATATTACTGCAATTGTTTGTCGAATATATTTAAAACCTGAAATACTGGAAACATGAATTTTGAAGAAAAAAAACAGGCGTACACTGGTATCACAGCACAGGGTACTTTATTTCAGATCCCTAAGAAACATTTTGATACAGACCATATAAATATATATAAAGTGTATTTTTATGCGGACATGAGAACATCTCAACCTGCTGAACAACATCTACAGGGATTTTACATAAATTATAGTTTAAGGGGGGTGGGACATTCTTTAAACGAGGGTTGTGATTGGTTCTCCAATTATTATAATATAATACTCAGGGTGGCTTATTGCGTGAATCTTATGGTCAAAATTCTAACATTTTTGTTTTTGTAATGTTTAGGAATAGAATATTTTTTTGGCAGCAGGGTTCCAGTTCAGACTGTTGCACTGGGTTCTTATGTGTGTAAAAGAGATTAAATGAAGGAACAGAAGAAAGGAACTCAGATTTCTTCAGTCATCGCAACCGCACATATTTTATAAGTTATTTCTTCTGTCACGTTTATTAAATAAAAACAACTTGCGTTTGCAATTTAGAGCAAATATTATTAAAAGAATTCACAACTTTTTTTCTATAGCGTCTTCCTATAATGGGAATGAATGTTTATCCAACTGTTTTAAGGATGTTTTTCCTTTTTTATCTTAACGTTTGGAAATAAAGAACATCATGTCTGTTTATCTTGCGCAGTGTAAATGGATATCGTGATTCAACACAGTTTTTTTAAACTTGTCGAGTATCGTGTATGGTTTTTAAGAATAAAAAATTGATATTTAGCTTATTCTGAGGGCTGTTTTCCTTCACACAGATTCAATCATTTTTGGCCTACAGGTGTATTGTGTTAACAAGATCTTCCCCTGCCTTAGCTTTATGTGAACATAAACAACATTAATCTGTAAGGAACATAATTTTATTATACATGGCAACCCCAGTGCCTGTGGAAATCAATCATAAGCATGTGAGACATGTTTTATAACCCCTATGTTATGATGTATGGTATGGGGTGTGTGCGGTGCACAGATTAATTGATATTAAAAAGATAAACCATTTGAATCCGACCACAATGTGTTGGAAGCAGTGGTCCAGTGGTATGATCCAACATAACCTTGGACTGTGTGGTTTAGGGTTCAAGTCTCAGGTCAGGTTGACCTACTTTATGTGCTCACAGACATTTCTTCTGCATTCTAGATGTACACAATCAAAGATAAATGTGCCAAGAGAACAGTCACAAGAATGCAGGATACGGTAGCTAAGGTGTTGGGCACTAAAACTATACCAGTTGGTTTGGAGTTCAATCCAAGTTTTTGGTGTTCACATGCTTTTACAATTTTTTTCAGAAGGACTTAAGTTCAAGTCCATCTGGACAGATTTTGTGTACTATTTTACACTTCTAATGTGATCAAAGTGGCTTGAATCGAAGAAGAATGTGGCAGGAGTATGTGGCAGGAGTATGTGGGACACAGTGGCTCAGTGGTAAGAGCACTGACAGTGGAGCAGGTGGTTCATGGTTCAAGACCAGGTTAGAATTTGCTTGCATTTGCATTTTTCCTATGAATCTCAAACTTAAAAGGAAAGATAAACACGCCAGGAGAAAACAAGTGTGCAGGACCAAGTGGCTCATGGGTATGAGCACTGGTACTGAATCAGAAGGTTCAGGGTTCAAGGCCGGTTGGCTGTGAGCTGCACATGTCGGCCGTAACACGCAGGGTGGTGACCCAGGCGTCCATAAATGGGTACCCACAGAAGGGGGGAAGCACCGGAGCGTGTCTCTCCCAGAGATTCCAGAGCGTGTGAACAGGGGGTTATGCGCCAGATTCCAATATTTGGCCCTGAAAAAAAAAAAAAAAAAATTACCCTGAAAAAAATTTGAACAAACCACCCCCCTGGAGTCTTCATGCGGCACTGCTCAGCAGATAGCATAACAGTACCCACCTATTAACTCCACTTACCTCACACTGCTGTAGCTCCACCTCCATCGTCTCAGGCTCCACCTCCACTTGGTGCTGCAACACATATAAAACAAGTCAGAACATTCAAACCAGCTGGATGGAACAAAGGACCAAGAGGTTCAGTGCCACTGCTCATACCTCTATCCATTGAGGCTTGCACACCAAGGTCAGTTCTCTTGGTAATTTTATCTTTTTCTTCATACATCTGCAACACATGAGAAATATCAGAACATTAAAACCAATCCAGGCTTGAAATAACTGTTTAAAAATCTGTGTACTTGCACCTAAAATATACTGGCTGTATAAATGTTTGATGTCAACTTTAGACAACGTTAGTAAGTACTAAGTAAACTAGACTATAGTCAGACATTTAGGCAATAACTGATTCCGTTGACGTTATTTGGCTTGTTTACCAATACGTGTTGCAGGTTAATATTAAACACATTTACTCGCGTGAGAGGGCTTGTAATGCGCACCTCGGGCTTTTCCTCGCAGGAAAGCGTTTGGCTTTAAAACCAGCACGTGAGTTGTTCCCGTTCGCTGGCGTGGACGCAAATATCGACTGTGTAATGCATGTACCGCCCCTGAACACGACTATGGAAGAAACTGAAAGTACAACCAGTATGTGGTTATTTACAGGGTCGACGGTAAAGCAAATCGAGTTCTTGCACTCTTGCCCTGCCTAATATGGCGGCGTAATTGACACACAATTCAGTGACCGATGTGGGCGTCTATGTCTGTGACACGTGTGGCAAAACGACGTATATGTGCAAAGTGAGATGGATATTTCAAAAAGCTTTGCAAAGTATTTTCTATTTCAATCAAAGTCTGCAAATACCAACGTGAATCCGCATCGTTCAATTATGAACCAACAATAAAAGTAAAGTATCTACATCATCCTTGACGATCAAGTAAACGAATATATAAGATGTCGTCTTACCTTGTCAGCTGGTTTATTGCGGGTCAACAAAGTAGGTTTATATTCCACTGTAAAGCAGGACCCGAACAAAATCGTATATTTGTGTTAAATCCGTAATTGTAAAGTATATGAACCGCAGCGTGCCTGCGTCACATGGGCACTTTTTGGGGGTTCAGTTTTGTGAGGGTTAACGGTGCAATACCGCCACCTACCGTATTCTAATGTGAAGTATTTTGGTTACATTATTATATATGAGATTCTTTTCTCTACTAAATTCCATTACTTTGTATATAGTTTTATATCATTCTTTATTGTTTTCCCATTTTCACAAACTGGTTTTCTTTGACTTGACCTTAAATTTCAGTGCGTCATCCATTCCACTAGGTGGCATAAGCGGGATTCGCTACCAGACGTTTGGATCCTTGGCAACATGACGCTTGATAACTTTTGCGGCAAAACCCTTTGACAGTAATTTATTAATCTTATTTAAGTACAGATTCTGCATGTGACAGCTCATTGACCGACTCCGAGTGACGCTCAGCAGCACATGTTCAACCTCACGAGCGAGACACGCGATACTGCGCAGGAATCTAGCATGACGCGAGACTTTCCTGTAAGTAACTACTTTATAGGGGTTTTTTTCATTAAATTTAGGCAACAATTTGACATAATCGCAATGTTTAAAGCTGTGTTCGAGACGAAATACACACAGACCAAGATGAGGTAGATGCTAATAGATACAAACTAAAATAAAAACCAGTGTAACCGCTCTACAACACGGGAGTTCGCATGACTCTGAAAATTGAATCTCATTAACACTTCTTGGCAATTATAGTGCAAACCTCTCAACTGACCTCGATGACACGATGCAGAGGACGACGCCCTCACTAAGAGAAATGCAACACCCACTCCTTATCCCCCACCTGGATCCTCGCAAGCCAGCCACAACCTCGAATCCCTGAAGCCCACTGCACAGCTTAGAGAGACATCCCATCCTGAGTTTATTATTAAGTGTGTAAAAGAGAATAAATGAAGGAGCAGAAGAAAGGAACTCAGATTTCTTCAGTCATCACAACCGCACCTTATTTCTTCTGTAACTTCTATTAAATGAAAACAATTTGTGTTTGCTATTTAGAGCAAATACTATTAAAAGAATTCCGTTTTTTTCTAAAGCGTCTTCCTCTAATGTGAATGAATGTTTATCGAACTGTTTTAAGGATGTTTTTCCTTTTTTATCTTGACGTTTGGAAATAAAGAACATCAATGTCTGTTTATCTTGCTTTCAACAGTTACATTTTAAACTTGTCGGGTATCCTGTGTGGTTTTAAGAATAAAAAATAGATATTTAGCTTCTTCTGAGGGCTGTTTTCCTTCACACATATTAATCGTTTTTGGCCTACAGGTGTATTGTCTTAACAAAATCTTCCCCTGCCTTAGCTTTATGTGTACTTATACAACATTAATCTGTGAGAAACATTATTTTATTATACATGACTCTAATGCACAGGTGTCAAACTCAGTTCCTGGAGGGCAGCAGCTCTGCACAGTTAAGCTCCAACCCTAATCAAACACACCTGATTCAGCTAATCACCATCTTCAGTATTACTAGAAACTTCCAAGCAGGTGTGTTTTAGAGCTGGATGGAGCTAAACTGTGCAGAGCTGCAGCCCTCCAGGAACTGAGTTTGACACCCCTGCGTCTAATGGTTCAGAATTAAGAGCACCTGACACTAGACACTTACCTCTCGTCTAAGCTCCAGCCCTTCAGGATGCGAGGACGGAGGAATTAAATCAAGTTAATTGGCATATCCTCGCTCCCTTTAGCGTCACTTCAAAGCGTCGTCAATTAAAGATGACTGTACACATTGCATATAAAAAAATATACAAAAAAAGTTACATTCATACTTTAGGCAGGTGTCATAATCCCCACTGAGATAAAATAATTTAAAAACCTGCTTAAAAGTGGTCAGAAATGTATATACGGTATGTCAAATATATGTTATAGATAAATATTAACTATATTAATAAATTCCCTATATGAATATTAACTTTACTGTCTGAAATAGGTCTACATTTACAATGATATAATGCTTAATTATCACATTTATGCGCGTTTGAATATGATCAAAATATTTGACGATGTACAGGGGGAGGAGAATTTAAAACGCATCATGCCATGGTTTAGTTTATAAAACATTTCTGCAAAGGAAACGCCTGTGTATCCTCGCTCATGACTCCTCGCCTCCTCCCGGTGCAATCAGACAATTGAGATGTTCTTAAAGATGGCTGAGCTCGATCGGTTTCAGGGTCATAAGATGGAGGACAGAGGAGCAAGGAGACGAAGAGGCATATTGAGAGGAACCCACTGAAGGAGCACAGAATGATGGGAGTTGAAGTCTAGCTTATAAAAACTAGTTTAAAAAAAGATCAAGATGCCAAGGACCGGATGGATCAGAGCATATGTGCACCGTCATGGGCTCAGAAGGTCCAGGGTTCAAGTCCAGCCTGACAGAGTTTGTGTATTATATCATATGTGTGTACATTTCTTATACGATCAAAGTGGCTTGAATAAAAGTAATGTTGCAGGAGTGTGTGGGACCCAGTGGCTCAGTGGTAAGAGCACTGGCAGTGGATCAGGAGGTTCAGGGTTCAAGTCCAGCATAAACTTTGGGATCTTCTTCACTTTACCTACATATCTAAAACCTAAAATGAAAGATGAACACGCCAGGAGAAGTGGCAAAAGTGAGCAGGACCCTGTGGCTCAGTGGTAAGAGCACTGACAGTAGACCAGGTGGTTCAGGGTTCAGGACCAGGTTAGACTCGCTTGTGCTATTTTCCTACATATCTAAAACTCAAAACGAAAGATAAACACGCCAGGAGAAACGCCATAAGTGTGCAAGACCAAGTGGCTCATGGGTATGAGCACTGGTACTGAATCAGAAGGTTCAGAGTTCAAGGCCGGTTGGCTGTGAGCTGCACATGTCGGCCGTAACACGCAGGGTGGTGACCCAGGCGTCCATAAATGGGTACCCACAGAAGGGGGGAAGCACCGGAGCGTGTCTCTCCCCGAGATTCCAGAGCGTGTGAACAGGGGGTTATGCGCCAGATTCCAATATTTGGCCCTGAAAAAAAAAAAAATTGCCCTGAAAAAAAATTTGAACAAACCACCCCCCCTGGAGTCTTCATGCGGCACTGCTCAGCAGATAGCATCACAGAACTATGAGAGTAATTCAACAGCGTATGCAGTCGACTCTCTCATGGTGATATGATGTCATCCGCCAATCAGTTTTTGCGGCGCTGCATGAAGTTGAACACACCGATTGACTCCACTTACCTCTCACTGGTGTGGCTCCTCCTCCATGGTCTCAGGCTCCTCCTCCATGGTCTCAGGCTCCTCCTCCTCCTCTTGGTGCTGCAACACATATAAAACATGTCAGAACATTCAAACCATCTGGATGGAACAAAGGACCAAGAGGTTCAGTGCCACTGCTCATACCTCTATCCACTGAGGCTTGCACACCAAGGTCAGTTCTCCTGGTAATTTTATCTTTTTCTTCATACATCTGCAACACGTGAGAAATATCAGAACATTAAAACCAATCCAGGCTTGAAATAACTGTTTAAAAATCTGTGTACTTGCACCTAAAATATACTGGCTGTATAAATGTTTGATGTCAACTTTAGACAACGTTAGTAAGTACTAAGTAAACTAGACTATAGTCAGACATTTAGGCAATAACTGATTCCGTTGACGTTATTTGGCTTGTTTACCAATACGTGTTGCAGGTTAATATTAAACACATTTACTCGCGTGAGAGGGCTTGTAATGCGCGCACCTCGGGCTTTTCCTCGCAGGAAAGCGTTTGGCTTTAAAACCAGCACGTGAGTTGTTCCCGTTCGCTGGCGTGGACGCAAATATCGACTGTGTAATGCATGTACCGCCCCTGAACACGACTATGGAAGAAACTGAAAGTACAACCAGTATGTGGTTATTTACAGGGTCGACGGTAAAGCAAATCGAGTTCTTGCAAACTTGCCCTGCCTAATATGGCGGCGTAGTTGACACACAATTCAGTGACCGATGTGGGCGTCTATGTCTGTGACACGTGTGGCAAAACGACGTATGTGCAAAGTGAGATGGATATTTCAAAAAGCTTTGCCACGTATTTTCTATTTCAATCAAAGTCTGCAAATACCAACGTGAATCCGCATCGTTCAATTATGAACAAACAATAAAAGTAAAGTATCTACATCATCCTTGACGATCAAGTAAACGAATATATAAGATGTCGTCTTACCTTGTCAGCTGGTTTATGCGGGTCAACAAAGTAGGTTTATATTCCACTGTAAAGCAGGACCCGAACAAAAGCGTATATTTGTGTTAAATCCGTAATTGTAAAGTATATGAACCGCAGCGTGCCTGCGTCACATGGGCACTTTTTTGGGGGTTCAGTTTTGTGAGGTTAACGGTGCAATACCGCCACCTACCGTATACTAATGTGAAGTATTTTGGTTACATTATTATATATGAGATTCTTTTCTCTACTAAATTCCATTACTTTGTATATAGTTTTATATCATTCTTTATTGTTTTCCCATTTTCACAAACTGGTTTTCTTTGACTTGACCTTAAATTTCAGTGCGTCATCCATTCCACTAGGTGGCATAAGCGGGATTCGCTACCAGACGTTTGGATCCTTGGCAACATGACGCTTGATAACTTTTGCGGCAAAACCCTTTGACAGTAATTTATTAATCTTATTTAAGTACAGATTCTGCATGTGACAGCTCATTGACCGACTCCGAGTGACGCTCAGCAGCACATGTTCAACCTCACGAGCGAGACACGCGATACTGCGCAGGAATCTAGCATGACGCGAGACTTTCCTGTAAGTAACTACTTTATAGGGGTTTTTTTCATTAAATTTAGGCAACAATTTGACATAATCGCAATGTTTAAAGCTGTGTTCGAGACGAAATAACCACAGACCAAGATGAGGTAGATGCTAATAGATACAAACTAAAATAAAAACCAGTGTAACCGCTCTACAACACGGGAGTTCGCATGACTCTGAAAATTGAATCTCATTAACACTTCTTGGCAATTATAGTGAAAACCTCTCAACTGACCTCGATGACACGGATGCAGAGGACGACGCCCTCACTAAGAGAAATGCAACACCCACTCCTTATCCCCCACCTGGATCCTCGCAAGCCAGCCACAACCTCGACTCCCTGAAGCCCACTGCACAGCTTAGAGAGACATCCCATCCTGAGTTTATTATTAAGTGTGTAAAAGAGAATAAATGAAGGAGCAGAAGAAAGGAACTCAGATTTCTTCAGTCATCACAACCGCACCTTATTTCTTCTGTAACTTCTATTAAATGAAAACAATTTGTGTTTGCAATTGAGAGCAAATACTATTAAAAGAATTCCGTTTTTTTCTAAAGCGTCTCCTCTAATGTGAATGAATGTTTATCCAACTGTTTTAAGTTTTTTTTTTTTTTTTATCTTGACGTTTGGAAATAAAGAACATCAATGTCTGTTTATCTTGCTTTCAACGGTTACATTTTAAACTTGTCGGGTATCCTGTGTGGTTTTAAGAATAAAAAATAGATATTTAGCTTCTTCTGAGGGCTGTTTTCCTTCACACATATTAATCGTTTTTGGCCTACAGGTGTATTGTCTTAACAAAATCTTCCCCTGCCTTAGCTTTATGTGTACTTATACACATTAATCTGTGAGAAACATTATTTTATTATACATGACTCTAATGCACAGGTGTCAAACTCAGTTCCTGGAGGGCCGCAGCTCTGCACAGTTAAGCTCCAACCCTAATCAAACACACCTGATTCAGCTAATCACCATCTTCAGTATTACTAGAAACTTCCAAGCAGGTGTGTTTTAGAGCTGGATGGAGCTAAACTGTGCAGAGCTGCAGCCCTCCAGGAACTGAGTTTGACACCCCTGCGTCTAATGGTTCAGAATTAAGAGCACCTGACACTAGGTCTAAGCTCCAGCCCTTCAGGATGCGAGGACGGAGGAATTAAATCAAGTTAATTGGCATATTCTCGCTCCCTTTAGCGTCACTTCAAAGCGTCGTCAATTAATGATGACTGTACACATTGCATATAAAAAATATACAAAAAAAAGTTACATTCATACTTTAGGCAGATGTCATAATCCCCACTGAGGTAAAATAATTTAAAAACCTGCTTAGAAGTGGTCAGAAATGTATATACGGTATGTCAAATATATGTTATAGATAAATATTATATCAATAAATTCCCTATATGAAATCAACTTTACTGTCTAAAATAGGTCTACATTTACAATGATATAATGCTTAATGATCACATTTATGCGCGTTTGAATATGATCAAAATTTGACGATGTACAGGGGGAGGAGAATTTAAAACGCATCATGCCATGGTTTAGTTTATAAAACATTTCTGCAAAGGAAACTGCTGTGTATCCTCGCTCATGACTCCTCGCCTCCTCCCGGTGCAATCAGACAATTGAGATGTTCTTAAAGATGGCTGAGCTCGATCGGTTTCAGGGTCACAGGATGGAGAACAGAGGAGCAAGGAGACGAGGAGGCATATTGAGAGGAACCCACTGAAGGAGCACAGAATGATGGGAGTTGAAGTCTAGCTTATAAAAACTAGTTTAAAAAAGGATCAAGATGCCAAGGACCGGATGGATCAGACCACATGGGCACTGTCATGGGCTCGGAAGGTTCAGGGTTCAAGTCCAGCCTGACAGAGTTTGTGTATTATATCATACGTGTGTACATTTCTTATACGATCAAAGTGGCTTGAATAAAAGTAATGTTGCAGGAGTGTGTGGAACCCAGTGGCTCAGTGGTAAGAGCACTGGCAGTGGATCAGGTGGTTCAGGGTTCAAGTCCAGCATAAACTTTGGGAGCTTCTTCCCTTTACCTACATATCTAAAACGTAAAATGAAAGATGAACACACCAGGAAAAACTACACACTTGTGCAGAACCTGTGGCTCAGTGGTAAGAGCACTGACAGTGGACCAGGTGGTTCAGGTGGTTCAGGGTTCAAGTCCAGCATAAACTTTGGGAGCTTCTTCCCTTTACCAACGTATCTAAAACGTAAAATGAAAGATGAACACACCAGGAAAAACTACACACTTGTGCAGAACCTGTGGCTCAGTGGTAAGAGCACTGACAGTGGACCAGGTGGTTCAGGGTTCAAGTCCAGCATGAACTTTGGGTGCTTCTTCACTTTACCTATGTATCTAAAACGTAAACCGTAAGACGAAAGCAAACAGGACCCAGTGGCTCAGTGGTAAGAGCACTGACAATGAACCTGGTGCTTCATTGTTCAAGACCAGGTTAGACTTGCTTGCTTGTGCATTTTTCCTAATTATCTAAAACGTAAAATGAAAGATGAAGCCGCCAGGAGAAGTGGCATAAGTGAGCAGGACCCAGTGGCTCAGTGGTAAGAGCACTGACAGTGGATCAGGTGGTTCAGGGTTCAAGTCCTGCATAAACTTTGGGAGCTTCTTCCCTTTACCTACATATCTAAAACCTAAAATGAAAGATGAACACACCAGGAAAACTACACACTTGTGCAGAACCCTGTGGCTCAGTGGTAAGAGCACTGACAGTAGACCAGGTGGTTCAGGGTTCAGGACCAGGTTAGACTTGCTTGTGCTATTTTCCTACATATCTAAAACTTAAAACGAAAGATAAACACGCCAGGAGAAACGCCATAAGTGTGCAAGACCAAGTGGCTCATGGGTATGAGCACTGGTACTGAATCAGAAGGTTCAGAGTTCAAGGCCGGTTGGCTGTGAGCTGCACATGTCGGCCGTAACACGCAGGGTGGTGACCCAGGCGTCCATAAATGGGTACCCACAGAAGGGGGGAAGCACCGGAGCCTCCCCGAGATTCCAGAGCGTGTGAACAGGGGTTATGCGCCAGATTCCAATATTTGGCCCTGAAAAAAAAAGAAATTGCCCTGAAAAAAATTTGAACAAACCACCCCCCCTGGAGTCTTCATGCGGCACTGCTAGATAGATACAGAACTATGAGAGTAATTCAACAGCGTATGCAGTCGACTCTCTCATGGTGATATGATGTCATCCGCCAATCAGTTTTTTGCGGCTCTGCATGAAGTTGAACACACCGATTGACTCCACTTACCTCTCACTGGTGGCTCCTCCTCCATGGTCTCAGGCTCCTCCTCCATGGTCTCAGGCTCCTCCTCCTCCTCTTGGTGCTGCAACACATATAAAACATGTCAGAACATTCAAACCATCTGGATGGAACAAAGGACCAAGAGGTTCAGTGCCACTGCTCATACCTCTATCCACTGAGGCTTGCACACCAAGGTCAGTTCTCCTGGTAATTTATCTTTTTTTCTTCATACATCTGCAACACATGAGAAATATCAGAACATTAAAACAAAAGGCTACTGTTTAAAAATCTGTTTGCACCTAAAATATACTGGCTGTATAAATGTTTGATGTCAACTTTAGACAACGTTAGTACTAAGTAACTAGACTATAGTCAGACATTTAGGCAATAACTGATTCCGTTGACGTTATTTGGCTTGTTTACCAATACGTGTTGCAGGTTAATATTAAACACATTTACTCGCGTGAGAGGGCTTGTAATGCGCGCACCTCGGGCTTTTCCTCGCAGGAAAGCGTTTGGCTTTAAAACCAGCACGTGAGTTGTTCCCGTTCGCTGGCGTGGACGCAAATATCGACTGTGTAATGCATGTACCGCCCCTGAACACGACTATGGAAGAAACTGAAAGTACAACCAGTATGTGGTTATTTACAGGGTCGACGGTAAAGCAAATCGAGTTCTTGCAAACTTGCCCTGCCTAATATGGCGGCGTAGTTGACACACAATTCAGTGACCGATGTGGGCGTCTATGTCTGTGACACGTGTGGCAAAACGACGTATATGTGCAAAGTGAGATGGATATTTCAAAAAGCTTTGCCACGTATTTTCTATTTCAATCAAAGTCTGCAAATACCAACGTGAATCCGCATCGTTCAATTATGAACAACAATAAAGTAAAGTATCTACATCATCCTTGACGATCAAGTAAACGAATATATAAGATGTCGTCTTACCTTGTCAGCTGGTTTATGCGGGTCAACAAAGTAGGTTTATATTCCACTGTAAAGCAGGACCCGAACAAAATCGTATATTTTGTAAATTAAGTGATCAGTAAATAAACTGCAGCGTGCCTGCGTCACACGGTCACTTTTGGGTTTCAGTTTGAGGTTAACGGTGCAATACCGCCACCTACCGTATTCTAATGTGAAGTATTTTGGTTTCATTATTATATCTGAGATTCTCGCCGCCTCTACTAAATTCCATTACTTTGTATATAGTTTTGTATCATTCTTTTGTTTTCACAAACTGGTTTACTTTGACTTAACCTTACATTTCAGTTGCGCCATCCGCTGCTTTAGGTGGCATAAGTAACTACTTTATGGATTTAATACCTTTGTTGTAGCATTTAAGTAGTGCTGCTGTGTTGTCTGCACGGTTTTCTCTCGTTCTCTGCAGCAGAATTCTCGGCCCGTCGCGTGCGCAGGGAGTGGTGGCTTCACGTGGGTCCGTTGTGCATTCCTCTGCTCGCGGTGTATTTACACATTTCTCCTCCACAGCTCTCACCTGAACTAAACACTTGGCGGTCCTCCGGACACATCTTTAACTTCAGAGGCCATGACATCTTCTTTAAAGGTTTTTCCTGGATTATTTATCATGTCAGCACCATTCAAATAAACCGCAAAACGATGAAAACAAACACATAAGTGGTTTTATCACGTAATAGATTTATTTTATAGCGTTCACTTTAATAGCAATGTAATCTATTTTTAAATGTTTATGACGTGTGTTGTTTACATTTTGGATTTCTTGGTGAGCTCCTTGTCAGGTAGCTAATGGATTGTTGCATTGAGAAAACCAAAGTGGATTTATGTGAGCTGCATATAAAATTTAGATGGTATTTTAAAATAACAGTTTTTGGTTTTATCTTTTTACATCGTGGCCTGCAAATAATGGACTACTGTATTCACATTTGTTAATGGAGTCGATTGGTGTTGTCAAGCTCTGATGTTGTCCCATTGCTTTCACGGCTTTCCTACAAATGTGTTTGAAACATTAATAAATCAATTACAAATCATTGTTTATGGTTTATATCGTATGTAAACTCTCTTTCAACACTTTATCATATTTAAAGCACATATTTAACAACTAAATTACTGTATGCTACTTTCTTCCGTTATTTGTTGTGAACAACTCGTACAAGAGAACACGATTACTTACCAACCATAATATCACCAACCATTGTATCGCCTACATCTCCCCCTTTATCTGGAACACAGCATACACTGCCTCTCAACTTACCTCGATGACACGGATGCAGAGGACGACGCCCTCACTAAGAGAAATGCAACACCCACTCCTTATCCCCCACCTGGATCCTCGCAAGCCAGCCACAACCTCGACTCCCTGAAGCCCACTGCACAGCTTAGAGAGACATCCCATCCTGAGTTTATTATTAAGTGTGTAAAAGAGAATAAATGAAGGAGCAGAAGAAAGGAACTCAGATTTCTTCAGTCATCACAACCGCACCTTATTTCTTCTGTAACTTCTATTAAATGAAAACAATTTGTGTTTGCTATTTAGAGCAAATACTATTAAAAGAATTCCGTTTTTTTCTAAAGCGTCTTCCTCTAATGTGAATGAATGTTTATCGAACTGTTTTAAGGATGTTTTTCCTTTTTTTATCTTAAGGTTTGGAAATAAAGAACATCATGTCTGTTTATCTTGCGCAGTGTTAATGGATATCGTGATTCAACACAGTTACATTTTAAACTTGTCGGCTATCCTGTATGGTTTTTAAGAATAAAAAATGGATATTTAGCTTCTTCTGAGGGCTGTTTTCCTTCACACAGATTAAATCATTTTTGGCCCACAGGTGTATTGTCTTAACAAAATCTTCCCCTGCCTTAGCTTTATGTGTACTTATACAACATTAATCTTTGAGAAACATTATTTTATTGTACATGGCTCTAATGGTTCAGAATTAAGAGCACCTGACACGAGACACTTACCTTTCGTCTAAGCTCCAGCCCTTCAGGAAGCGAGGACGGAGGAATTAAATCAAGTTAATTGGCATATCCTCGCTCCCTTTAGCGTCACTTCAAAGCGTCGTCAATTAATGATGACTGTACACATTGCATATAAAAAATATACAAAAAAAAGTTACATTCATACTTTAGGCAGATGTCATAATCCCCACTGAGCTAAAATAATTCAAAACCTGCTTAAAGTGGTCAGAAATGTATATACGGTATGTCAAATATATGTTATAGATAAATATTATATCAATAAATTCCCTATATGAAATCAACTTTACTGTCTAAAATAGGTCTACATTTACAATGATATAATGCTTAATGATCACATTTATGCGCGTTTTTGAATATGATCAAAATATTTGACGATGTACAGGGGGAGGAGAATTTAAAACGCACCATGCCATGGTTTAGTTTATAAAACATTTCTGCAAAGGAAACTGCTGTGTATCCTCGCTCATGACTCCTCGCCTCCTCCCGGTGCAATCAGACAATTGAGATGTTCTTAAAGATGGCTGAGCTCGATCGGTTTCAGGGTCACAGGATGGAGGACAGAGGAGCAAGGAGACGAGGAGGCATATTGAGAGGAACCCACTGAAGGAGCACAGAATGATGGGAGTTGAAGTCTAGCTTATAAAAACTAGTTTAAAAAAGGACCAAGATGCCAAGGACCGGATGGATCAGACCACATGGGCACTGTCATGGGCTCGGAAGGTTCAGGGTTCAAGTCCAGCCTGACAGAGTTTGTCTATTATATCATACGTGTGTACATTTCTTATACGATCAAAGTGGCTTGAATAAAAGTAATGTTGCAGGAGTGTGTGGGACCCAGTGGCTCAGTGGTAAGAGCACTGGCAGTGGATCAGGTGGTTCAGGGTTCAAGTCCTGCATAAACTTTGGGAGCTTCTTCCCTTTACCTACATATCTAAAACCTAAAATGAAAGATGAACACACCAGGAAAAACTACACACTTGTGCAGAACCCTGTGGCTCAGTGGTAAGAGCACTGACAGTAGACCAGGTGGTTCAGGGTTCAGGACCAGGTTAGACTCGCTTGTGCTATTTTCCTACATATCTAAAACTTAAAACGAAAGATAACACGCCAGGAGAACGCCATAAGTGGTGCAAGACCAGTGGCTCATGGGTATGAGCACTGGTACTGAATCAGAAGGTTCAGAGTTCAAGGCCGGTTGGCTGTGAGCTGCACATGTCGGCCGTAACACGCAGGGTGGTGACCCAGGCGTCCATAAATGGGTACCCACAGAAGGGGGGAAGCACCGGAGCGTGTCTCTCCCCGAGATTCCAGAGCGTGTGAACAGGGGGTTATGCGCCAGATTCCAATATTTGGCCCTGAAAAAAAAAAGAAATTGCACTGAAAAAAAATTTGAACAAACCACCCCCCCTGGAGTCTTCATGCGGCACTGCTCAGACTGATCGGCAGATAGCATCACAGAACTATGAGAGTAATTCAACAGCGTATGCAGTCGACTCTCTCATGGTGATATGATGTCATCCGCCAATCAGTTTTTGCGGCGCTGCATGAAGTTGAACACACCGATTGACTCCACTTACCTCTCACTGGTGTGGCTCCTCCTCCATGGTCTCAGGCTCCTCCTCCATGGTCTCAGGCTCCTCCTCCATGGTCTCAGGCTCCTCCTCTTCTGGTGCTGCAACACATATAAAACAGTCAACATTCAAACCATCTGGATGGAACAAAGGACCAAGAGTTCAGTGCCACTGCTCATACCTCTATCCACTGAGGCTTGCACACCAAGGTCAGTTCTCCTGGTAATTGTATATTTTTCTTCATACATCTGCAACACATGAGAAATATCAGAACATTAAAACCAATCCAGGCTTGAAATAACTGTTTAAAAATCTGTGTACTTGCACCTAAAATATACTGGCTGTATAAATGTTTGATGTCAACTTTAGACAACGTTAGTAAGTACTAAGTAAACTAGACTATAGTCAGACATTTAGGCAATAACTGATTCCGTTGACGTTATTTGGCTTGTTTACCAATACGTGTTGCAGGTTAATATTAAACACATTTACTCGCGTGAGAGGGCTTGTAATGCGCGCACCTCGGGCTTTTCCTCGCAGGAAAGCGTTTGGCTTTAAAACCAGCACGTGAGTTGTGGTTGGTACTCCTGAAAAAAAAAACGAATAGTCCTTTGAAAGACAAATTATTACTTTACAACAGTAAAAAATCCCAATAGTGATGCGCCTTTCCGGTGTGGTTCAATTATACACGTGACAAACACGTCAAAACGTATATGTGCAAAGTGAGATGGATATTTCAAAGCTTTGCCACGTATTTTCTATTTCAATCAAAGTCTGCAAATACCAACGTGAATCCGCATCGTTCAATTATGAACAAACAATAAAAGTAAAGTATCTACATCATCCTTGACGATCAAGTAAACGAATATATAAGATGTCGTCTTACCTTGTCAGCTGGTTTATGCGGGTCAACAAAGTAGGTTTATATTCCACTGTAAAGCAGGACCCGAACAAAATCGTATATTTGTAAATTAAGTGATCAGTAAATAAACTGCAGCGTGCCTGCGTCACACGGTCACTTTTGGGTTTCAGTTTGAGGTTAACGGTGCAATACCGCCACCTACCGTATTCTAATGTGAAGTATTTTGGTTTCATTATTATATCTGAGATTCTCGCCTCTACTAAATTCCATTACTTTGTATATAGTTTTGTATCATTCTTTATTGTTTTCACAACTGGTTTACTTTGACTTAACCTTACATTTCAGTTGCGCCATCCGCTGCTTTAGGTGGCATAAGTAACTACTTTATGGATTTTACCTTTGTTGTAGCATTTAAGTAGTGCTGCTGTTGTCTCTGCACGGTTTTCTCTCGTTCTCTTTCTCGGCCGTCGCGTGCGCAGGGAGTGGTGGCTTCACGTGGGTCCGTTGTGCATTCCTCTGCTCGCGGTGTATTTACACACACATTTCTCCTCCACAGCTCTCACCTGAACTAAACACTTGGCGGTCCTCCGGACACATCTTTAACTTCAGAGGCCATGACATCTTCTTTAAAGGTATTTTCCTGGATTATTTATCATGTCAGCACCATTCAAATAAACCGCAAAACGATGAAAACAAACACATAAGTGGTTTTATCACGTAATAGATTTATTTTATAGCGTTCACTTTAATAGCAATGTAATCTATTTTTAAATGTTTATGACGTGTGTTGTTTACATTTTGGATTTCTTGGTGAGCCCTTGTCAGGTAGCTAATGGATTGTTGCATTGAGAAACCAAAGTGGATTTATGTGAGCTGCATATAAAAATTTAAATGGTATTTTAAAATAACAGTTTTGGTTTTATCTTTTTACATCGTGGTCTGCAAATAATGGACTACTGTATTCCATTTGTTAATGGAGTCGATTGGTGTTGTCAAGCTCTGATGTTGTCCCATTGCTTCACACGGCTTTCCTACAAATGTGTTTGAAACATTAATAAATCAATTACAAATCATTGTTTATGGTTTATATCGTATGTAAACTCTCTTTCAACACTTTATCATATTTAAAGCACATATTTAACAACTAAATTACTGTATGCTACTTTCTTCCGTTATTTGTTGTGAACAACTCGTACAAGAGAACACGATTCCTTACCAACCATAATATCACCAACCATTGTATCGCCTACATCTCCCCCTTTATCTGGAACACAGCATACACTGCCTCTCAACTTACCTCGATGACACGGATGCAGAGGACGACGCCCTCACTAAGAGAAATGCAACACCCACTCCTTATCCCTGGATCCTCACACGTCACACACTTATCACCTTTTCGGTCGTGTAATCTGTATCATCCAGCCCATTTTATTGTACATGGCTCTAATGGTTCAGAATTAAGCACCTGACACGAGACACTTACCTTTCGTCTAAGCTCCAGCCCTTCAGGAAGCGAGGACGGAGGAATTAAATCAAGTTAATTGGCATATCCTCGCTCCCTTTAGCGTCACTTCAAAGCGTCGTCAATTAATGATGACTGTACACATTGCATATAAAAAATATACAAAAAAAAGTTACATTCATACTTTAGGCAGATGTCATAATCCCCACTGAGCTAAAATAATTCAAAAACCTGCTTAAAAGTGGTCAGAAATGTATATACGGTATGTCAAATATATGTTATAGATAAATATTATATCAATAAATTCCCTATATGAAATCAACTTTACTGTCTAAAATAGGTCTACATTTACAATGATATAATGCTTAATGATCACATTTATGCGCGTTTGAATATGATCAAAATATTTGACGATGTACAGGGGGAGGAGAATTTAAAACGCACCATGCCATGGTTTAGTTTATAAAACATTTCTGCAAAGGAAACTGCTGTGTATCCTCGCTCATGACTCCTCGCCTCCTCCCGGTGCAATCAGACAATTGAGATGTTCTTAAAGATGGCTGAGCTCGATCGGTTTCAGGGTCACAGGATGGAGGACAGAGGAGCAAGGAGACGAGGAGGCATATTGAGAGGAACCCACTGAAGGAGCACAGAATGATGGGAGTTGAAGTCTAGCTTATAAAAACTAGTTTAAAAAAGGACCAAGATGCCAAGGACCGGATGGATCAGACCACATGGGCACTGTCATGGGCTCGGAAGGTTCAGGGTTCAAGTCCAGCCTGACAGAGTTTGTCTATTATATCATACGTGTGTACATTTCTTATACGATCAAAGTGGCTTGAATAAAAGTAATGTTGCAGGAGTGTGTGGGACCCAGTGGCTCAGTGGTAAGAGCACTGGCAGTGGATCAGGTGGTTCAGGGTTCAAGTCCAGCATAAACTTTGGGAGCTTCTTCCCTTTACCTACATATCTAAAACGTAAAATGAAAGATGAACACACCAGGAAAAACTACACACTTGTGCAGAACCTGTGGCTCAGTGGTAAGAGCACTGACAGTGGACCAGGTGGTTCAGGGTTTTTCAGGGTTCAAGTCCAGCATGAACTTTGGGTGCTTCTTCACTTTACCTATGTATCTAAAACGTAAACCGTAAGACGAAAGCAAACAGGACCCAGTGGCTCAGTGGTAAGAGCACTGACAATGAACCTGGTGCTTCATTGTTCAAGACCAGGTTAGACTTGCTTGCTTGTGCATTTTTCCTAATTATCTAAAACGTAAAATGAAAGATGAAGCCGCCAGGAGAAGTGGCATAAGTGAGCAGGACCCAGTGGCTCAGTGGTAAGAGCACTGACAGTGGATCAGGTGGTTCAGGGTTCAAGTCCTGCATAAACTTTGGGAGCTTCTTCCCTTTACCTACATATCTAAAACCTAAAATGAAAGATGAACACACCAGGAAAAACTACACACTTGTGCAGAACCCTGTGGCTCAGTGGTAAGAGCACTGACAGTAGACCAGGTGGTTCAGGGTTCAGGACCAGGTTAGACTCGCTTGTGCTATTTTCCTACATATCTAAACTTAAAACGAAAGATAAACACGCCAGGAGAAACGCCATAAGTGTGCAAGACCAAGTGGCTCATGGGTATGAGCACTGGTACTGAATCAGAAGGTTCAGAGTTCAAGGCCGGTTGGCTGTGAGCTGCACATGTCGGCCGTAACACGCAGGGTGGTGACCCAGGCGTCCATAAATGGGTACCCACAGAAGGGGGGAAGCACCGGAGCGTGTCTCCCCGAGATTCCAGAGCGTGTGAACAGGGGGTTATGCGCCAGATTCCAATATTTGGCCCTGAAAAAAAAAAAGAAATTGCACTGAAAAAAAATTTGAACAAACCACCCCCCCTGGAGTCTTCATGCGGCACTGCTCAGACTGATCGGCAGATAGCATCACAGAACTATGAGAGTAATTCAACAGCGTATGCAGTCGACTCTCTCATGGTGATATGATGTCATCCGCCAATCAGTTTTTGCGGCGCTGCATGAAGTTGAACACACCGATTGACTCCACTTACCTCTCACTGGTGTGGCTCCTCCTGGCTCATGGGCTCCTCCTCATGGTCTCAGGCTCCTCCTCCATGGTCTCAGCTCCTCCTGGTCTCAGGCTCCTCCTCTTGGTGCTGCAACACATATAAAACATGTCAGAACATTCAAACCATCTGGATGGAACAAAGGACCAAGAGGTTCAGTGCCACTGCTCATACCTCTATCCACTGAGGCTTGCACACCAAGGTCAGTTCTCCTGGTAATTGTATATTTTTCTTCATACATCTGCAACACATGAGAAATATCAGAACATTAAAACCAATCCAGGCTTGAAATAACTGTTTAAAAATCTGTGTACTTGCACCTAAAATATACTGGCTGTATAAATGTTTGATGTCAACTTTAGACAACGTTAGTAAGTACTAAGTAACTAGACTATAGTCAGACATTTAGGCAATAACTGATTCCGTTGACGTTATTTGGCTTGTTTACCAATACGTGTTGCAGGTTAATATTAAACACATTTACTCGCGTGAGAGGGCTTGTAATGCGCGCACCTCGGGCTTTTCCTCGCAGGAAAGCGTTTGGCTTTAAAACCAGCACGTGAGTTGTTCCCGTTCGCTGGCGTGGACGCAAATATCGACTGTGTAATGCATGTACCGCCCCTGAACACGACTATGGAAGAAACTGAAAGTACAACCAGTATGTGGTTATTTACAGGGTCGACGGTAAAGCAAATCGAGTTCTTGCAAACTTGCCCTGCCTAATATGGCGGCGTAGTTGACACACAATTCAGTGACCGATGTGGGCGTCTATGTCTGTGACACGTGTGGCAAAACGACGTATATGTGCAAAGTGAGATGGATATTTCAAAAAGCTTTGCCACGTATTTTCTATTTCAATCAAAGTCTGCAAATACCAACGTGAATCCGCATCGTTCAATTATGAACAAACAATAAAAGTAAAGTATCTACATCATCCTTGACGATCAAGTAAACGAATATATAAGATGTCGTCTTACCTTGTCAGCTGGTTTATGCGGGTCAACAAAGTAGGTTTATATTCCACTGTAAAGCAGGACCCGAACAAAATCGTATATTTGTAAATTAAGTGATCAGTAAATAAACTGCAGCGTGCCTGCGTCACACGGTCACTTTTGGGTTTCAGTTTGAGGTTAACGGTGCAATACCGCCACCTACCGTATTCTAATGTGAAGTATTTTGGTTTCATTATTATATCTGAGATTCTCGCCTCTACTAAATTCCATTACTTTGTATATAGTTTTGTATCATTCTTTATTGTTTTCACAAACTGGTTTACTTTGACTTAACCTTACATTTCAGTTGCGCCATCCGCTGCTTTAGGTGGCATAAGTAACTACTTTATGGATTTAATACCTTTGTTGTAGCATTTAAGTAGTGCTGCTGGTGTTGTCTGCACGGTTTTCTCTCGTTCTCTGCAGCAGAGTGAACCTGGATCGGCCGGTCGCGTGCGCAGGGAGTGGTGGCTTCACGTGGGTCCGTTGTGCATTCCTCTGCTCGCGGTGTATTTACACATTTCTCCTCCACAGCTCTCCCTGAACTAAACACTTGGCGGTCCTCCGGACACATTTAACTTCAGAGGCCATGACATCTTCTTTAAAGGTATTTTCCTGGATTATTTATCATGTCAGCACCATTCAAATAAACCGCAAAACGATGAAAACAAACACATAAGTGGTTTTATCACGTAATAGATTTATTTTATAGCGTTCACTTTAATAGCAATGTAATCTATTTTTAAATGTTTATGACGTGTGTTGTTTACATTTTGGATTTCTTGGTGAGCTCCTTGTCAGGTAGCTAATGGATTGTTGCATTGAGAAAACCAAAGTGGATTTATGTGAGCTGCATATAAAATTTAAATGGTATTTTAAAATAACAGTTGTTGGTTTTATCTTTTTACATCGTGGTCTGCAAATAATGGACTACTGTATTCACATTTGTTAATGGAGTCGATTGGTGTTGTCAAGCTCTGATGTTGTCCCATTGCTTCACGGCTTTCCTACAAATGTGTTTGAAACATTAATAAATCAATTACAAATCATTGTTTATGGTTTATATCGTATGTAAACTCTCTTTCAACACTTTATCATATTTAAAGCACATATTTAACAACTAAATTACTGTATGCTACTTTCTTCCGTTATTTGTTGTGAACAACTCGTACAAGAGAACACGATTCCTTACCAACCATAATATCACCAACCATTGTATCGCCTACATCTCCCCCTTTATCTGGAACACAGCATACACTGCCTCTCAACTTACCTCGATGACACGGATGCAGAGGACGACGCCCTCACTAAGAGAAATGCAACACCCACTCCTTATCCCCCACCTGGATCCTCGCAAGCCAGCCACAACCTCGACTCCCTGAAGCCCACTGCACAGCTTAGAGAGACATCCCATCCTGAGTTTATTATTAAGTGTGTAAAAGAGAATAAATGAAGGAGCAGAAGAAAGGAACTCAGATTTCTTCAGTCATCACAACCGCACCTTATTTCTTCTGTAACTTCTATTAAATGAAAACAATTTGTGTTTGCTATTTAGAGCAAATACTATTAAAAGAATTCCGTTTTTTTAAAGCGTCTTCCTCTAATGTGAATGAATGAATCCAACTGTTTTAAGGATGTTTTTCCTTTTTTATCTTAAGGTTTGGAAATAAAGAACATCATGTCTGTTTATCTTGCGCAGTGTTAATGGATATCGTGATTCAACACAGTTACATTTTAAACTTGTCGGCTATCCTGTATGGTTTTTAAGAATAAAAAATGGATATTTAGCTTCTTCTGAGGGCTGTTTTCCTTCACACAGATTAAATCATTTTTGGCCCACAGGTGTATTGTCTTAACAAAATCTTCCCCTGCCTTAGCTTTATGTGTAATTATACAACATTAATCTTTGAGAAACATTATTTTATTGTACATGGCTCTAATGGTTCAGAATTAAGAGCACCTGACACGAGACACTTACCTTTCGTCTAAGCTCCAGCCCTTCAGGAAGCGAGGACGGAGAATTAAATCAAGTTAATTGGCATATCCTCGCTCCCTTTAGCGTCACTTCAAAGCGTCGTCAATTAATGATGACTGTACACATTGCATATAAAAAATATACAAAAAAAAGTTACATTCATACTTTAGGCAGATGTCATAATCCCCACTGAGCTAAAATAATTCAAAAACCTGCTTAAAAGTGGTCAGAAATGTATATACGGTATGTCAAATATATGTTATAGATAAATATTATATTATAAAAATTCCCTATATGAAATCAACTTTACTGTCTAAAATAGGTCTACATTTACAATGATATAATGCTTAATGATCACATTTATGCGCGTTGAATATGATCAAAATATTTGACGATGTACAGGGGGAGGAGAATTTAAAACGCATCATGCCATGGTTTAGTTTATAAAACATTTCTGCAAAGGAAACTGCTGTGTATCCTCGCTCATGACTCCTCGCCTCCTCCCGGTGCAATCAGACAATTGAGATGTTCTTAAAGATGGCTGAGCTCGATCGGTTTCAGGGTCACAGGATGGAGGACAGAGGAGCAAGGAGACGAGGAGGCATATTGAGAGGAACCCACTGAAGGAGCACAGAATGATGGGAGTTGAAGTCTAGCTTATAAAACTAGTTTAAAAAAGGACCAAGATGCCAAGGACCGGATGGATCAGACCATGGGCACTGTCATGGGCTCGGAAGGTTCAGGGTTCAAGTCCAGCCTGACAGAGTTTGTCTATTATATCATACGTGTGTACATTTCTTATACGATCAAAGTGGCTTGAATAAAAGTAATGTTGCAGGAGTGTGTGGGACCCAGTGGCTCAGTGGTAAGAGCACTGGCAGTGGATCAGGTGGTTCAGGGTTCAAGTCCAGCATAAACTTTGGGAGCTTCTTCCCTTTACCTACATATCTAAAACGTAAAATGAAAGATGAACACACCAGGAAAAACTACACACTTGTGCAGAACCTGTGGCTCAGTGGTAAGAGCACTGACAGTGGACCAGGTGGTTCAGGGTTCAGGACCAGGTCAGGGTTCAAGTCCAGCATGAACTTTGGGTGCTTCTTCACTTTACCTATGTATCTAAAACGTAAACCGTAAGACGAAAGCAAACAGGACCCAGTGGCTCAGTGGTAAGAGCACTGACAATGAACCTGGTGCTTCATTGTTCAAGACCAGGTTAGACTTGCTTGCTTGTGCATTTTTCCTAATTATCTAAAACGTAAAATGAAAGATGAAGCCGCCAGGAGAAGTGGCATAAGTGAGCAGGACCCAGTGGCTCAGTGGTAAGAGCACTGACAGTGGATCAGGTGGTTCAGGGTTCAAGTCCTGCATAAACTTTGGGAGCTTCTTCCCTTTACCTACATATCTAAAACCTAAAATGAAAGATGAACACACCAGGAAAAACTACACACTTGTGCAGAACCCTGTGGCTCAGTGGTAAGAGCACTGACAGTAGACCAGGTGGTTCAGGGTTCAGGACCAGGTTAGACTCGCTTGTGCTATTTTCCTACATATCTAAAACTTAAAACGAAAGATAAACACGCCAGGAGAAACGCCATAAGTGTGCAAGACCAAGTGGCTCATGGGTATGAGCACTGGTACTGAATCAGAAGGTTCAGAGTTCAAGGCCGGTTGGCTGTGAGCTGCACATGTCGGCCGTAACACGCAGGGTGGTGACCCAGGCGTCCATAAATGGGTACCCACAGAAGGGGGGAAGCACCGGAGCGTGTCTCTCCCCGAGATTCCAGAGCGTGTGAACAGGGGGTTATGCGCCAGATTCCAATATTTGGCCCTGAAAAAAAAAAGAAATTGCACTGAAAAAAAATTTGAACAAACCACCCCCCCTGGAGTCTTCATGCGGCACTGCTCAGACTGATCGGCAGATAGCATCACAGAACTATGAGAGTAATTCAACAGCGTATGCAGTCGACTCTCTCATGGTGATATGATGTCATCCGCCAATCAGTTTTTGCGGCGCTGCATGAAGTTGAACACACCGATTGACTCCACTTACCTCTCACTGGTGTGGCTCCTCCTCCATGGTCTCAGGCTCCTCCTCCATGGTCTCAGGCTCCTCCTCCATGGTCTCAGGCTCCTCCTCCATGGTCCTCCTCCATGGTCTCAGGCTCCTCCTCTTGGTGCTGCAACACATATAAAACATGTCAGAACATTCAAACCATCTGGATGGAACAAAGGACCAAGAGGTTCAGTGCCACTGCTCATACCTCTATCCACTGAGGCTTGCACACCAAGGTCAGTTCTCCTGGTAATTGTATATTTTTCTTCATACATCTGCAACACATGAGAAATATCAGAACATTAAAACCAATCCAGGCTTGAAATAACTGTTTAAAAATCTGTGTACTTGCACCTAAAATATACTGGCTGTATAAATGTTTGATGTCAACTTTAGACAACGTTAGTAAGTACTAAGTAAACTAGACTATAGTCAGACATTTAGGCAATAACTGATTCCGTTGACGTTATTTGGCTTGTTTACCAATACGTGTTGCAGGTTAATATTAAACACATTTACTCGCGTGAGAGGGCTTGTAATGCGCGCACCTCGGGCTTTTCCTCGCAGGAAAGCGTTTGGCTTTAAAACCAGCACGTGAGTTGTTCCCGTTCGCTGGCGTGGACGCAAATATCGACTGTGTAATGCATGTACCGCCCCTGAACACGACTATGGAAGAAACTGAAAGTACAACCAGTATGTGGTTATTTACAGGGTCGACGGTAAAGCAAATCGAGTTCTTGCAAACTTGCCCTGCCTAATATGGCGGCGTAGTTGACACACAATTCAGTGACCGATGTGGGCGTCTATGTCTGTGACACGTGTGGCAAAACGACGTATATGTGCAAAGTGAGATGGATATTTCAAAAAGCTTTGCCACGTATTTTCTATTTCAATCAAAGTCTGCAAATACCAACGTGAATCCGCATCGTTCAATTATGAACAAACAATAAAAGTAAAGTATCTACATCATCCTTGACGATCAAGTAAACGAATATATAAGATGTCGTCTTACCTTGTCAGCTGGTTTATGCGGGTCAACAAAGTAGGTTTATATTCCACTGTAAAGCAGGACCCGAACAAAATCGTATATTTGTAAATTAAGTGATCAGTAAATAAACTGCAGCGTGCCTGCGTCACACGGTCACTTTTGGGTTTCAGTTTGAGGTTAACGGTGCAATACCGCCACCTACCGTATTCTAATGTGAAGTATTTTGGTTTCATTATTATATCTGAGATTCTCGCCTCTACTAAATTCCATTACTTTGTATATAGTTTTATCATTCTTTATTGTTTTCACAAACTGGTTTACTTTGACTTAACCTTACATTTCAGTTGCGCCATCCGCTGCTTTAGGTGGCATAAGTAACTACTTTATGGATTTAATACCTTTGTTGTAGCATTTAAGTAGTGCTGCTGTGTTGTCTGCACGGTTTTCTCTCGTTCTCTGCAGCAGAATTCTCGGCCCGTCGCGTGCGCAGGGAGTGGTGGCTTCACGTGGGTCCGTTGTGCATTCCTCTGCTCGCGGTGTATTTACACATTTCTCCTCCACAGCTCTCACCTGAACTAAACACTTGGGCGGTCCTCCGGACACATCTTTAACTTCAGAGGCCATGACATCTTCTTTAAAGGTATTTTCCTGGATTATTTATCATGTCAGCACCATTCAAATAAACCGCAAAACGATGAAAACAAACACATAAGTGGTTTTATCACGTAATAGATTTATTTTATAGCGTTCACTTTAATAGCAATGTAATCTATTTTTAAATGTTTATGACGTGTGTTGTTTACATTTTGGATTTCTTGGTGAGCTCCTTGTCAGGTAGCTAATGGATTGTTGCATTGAGAAAACCAAAGTGGATTTATGTGAGCTGCATATAAAATTTAAATGGTATTTTAAAATAACAGTTGTTGGTTTTATCTTTTTACATCGTGGTCTGCAAATAATGGACTACTGTATTCACATTTGTTAATGGAGTCGATTGGTGTTGTCAAGCTCTGATGTTGTCCCATTGCTTCACGGCTTTCCTACAAATGTGTTTGAAACATTAATAAATCAATTACAAATCATTGTTTATGGTTTAATGGTTTATATCGTATGTAAACTCTCTTTCAACACTTTATCATATTTAAAGCACATATTTAACAACTAAATTACTGTATGCTACTTTCTTCCGTTATTTGTTGTGAACAACTCGTACAAGAGAACACGATTTACCAACCATAATATCACCAACCATTGTATCGCCTACATCTCCCCCTTTATCTGGAACACAGCATACACTGCCTCTCAACTTACCTCGATGACACGGATGCAGAGGACGACGCCCTCACTAAGAGAAATGCAACACCCACTCCTTATCCCCCACCTGGATCCTCGCAAGCCAGCCACAACCTCGACTCCCTGAAGCCCACTGCACAGCTTAGAGAGACATCCCATCCTGAGTTTATTATTAAGTGTGTAAAAGAGAATAAATGAAGGAGCAGAAGAAAGGAACTCAGATTTCTTCAGTCATCACAACCGCACCTTATTTCTTCTGTAACTTCTATTAAATGAAAACAATTTGTGTTGCTATTTAGAGCAAATACTATTAAAAGAATTCCGTTTTTTTCTAAAGCGTCTTCCTCTAATGTGAATGAATGTTTATCCAACTGTTTTAAGGATGTTTTTCCTTTTTTATCTTAAGGTTTGGAAATAAAGAACATCATGTCTGTTTATCTTGCGCAGTGTTAATGGATATCGTGATTCAACACAGTTACATTTTAAACTTGTCGGCTATCCTGTATGGTTTTTAAGAATAAAAAATGGATATTTAGCTTCTTCTGAGGGCTGTTTTCCTTCACACAGATTAAATCATTTTTGGCCCACAGGTGTATTGTCTTAACAAAATCTTCCCCTGCCTTAGCTTTATGTGTACTTATACAACATTAATCTTTGAGAAACATTATTTTATTGTACATGGCTCTAATGGTTCAGAATTAAGAGCACCTGACACGAGACACTTACCTTTCGTCTAAGCTCCAGCCCTTCAGGAAGCGAGGACGGAGGAATTAAATCAAGTTAATTGGCATATCCTCGCTCCCTTTAGCGTCACTTCAAAGCGTCGTCAATTAATGATGACTGTACACATTGCATATAAAAAATATACAAAAAAAAGTTACATTCACTTTAGGCAGATGTCATAATCCCCACTGAGCTAAAATAATTCAAAAACCTGCTTAAAAGTGGTCAGAAATGTATATACGGTATGTCAAATATATGTTATAGATAAATATTATATTAATAAATTCCCTATATGAAATCAACTTTACTGTCTAAAATAGGTCTACATTTACAATGATATAATGCTTAATGATCACATTTATGCGCGTTTGAATATGATCAAAATATTTGACGATGTACAGGGGGAGGAGAATTTAAAACGCACCATGCCATGGTTTAGTTTATAAAACATTTCTGCAAAGGAAACTGCTGTGTATCCTCGCTCATGACTCCTCGCCTCCTCCCGGTGCAATCAGACAATTGAGATGTTCTTAAAGATGGCTGAGCTCGATCGGTTTCAGGGTCACAGGATGGAGGACAGAGGAGCAAGGAGACGAGGAGGCATATTGAGAGGAACCCACTGAAGGAGCACAGAATGATGGGAGTTGAAGTCTAGCTTATAAAAACTAGTTTAAAAAAGGACCAAGATGCCAAGGACCGGATGGATCAGACCACATGGGCACTGTCATGGGCTCGGAAGGTTCAGGGTTCAAGTCCAGCCTGACAGAGTTTGTCTATTATATCATACGTGTGTACATTTCTTATACGATCAAAGTGGCTTGAATAAAAGTAATGTTGCAGGAGTGTGTGGGACCCAGTGGCTCAGTGGTAAGAGCACTGGCAGTGGATCAGGTGGTTCAGGGTTCAAGTCCAGCATAAACTTTGGGAGCTTCTTCCCTTTACCTACATCTAAAACGTAAAATGAAAGATGAACACACCAGGAAAAACTACACACTTGTGCAGAACCTGTGGCTCAGTGGTAAGAGCACTGACAGTGGACCAGGTGGTTCAGGACCAGGTGGTTCAGGGTTCAAGTCCAGCATGAACTTTGGGTGCTTCTTCACTTTACCTATGTATCTAAAACGTAAACCGTAAGACGAAAGCAAACAGGACCCAGTGGCTCAGTGGTAAGAGCACTGACAATGAACCTGGTGCTTCATTGTTCAAGACCAGGTTAGACTTGCTTGCTTGTGCATTTTTCCTAATTATCTAAAACGTAAAATGAAAGATGAAGCCGCCAGGAGAAGTGGCATAAGTGAGCAGGACCCAGTGGCTCAGTGGTAAGAGCACTGACAGTGGATCAGGTGGTTCAGGGTTCAAGTCCTGCATAACTTTGGGAGCTTCTTCCCTTTACCTACATATCTAAAACCTAAAATGAAAGATGAACACACCAGGAAAAACTACACACTTGTGCAGAACCCTGTGGCTCAGTGGTAAGAGCACTGACAGTAGACCAGGTGGTTCAGGGTTCAGGACCAGGTTAGACTCGCTTGTGCTATTTTCCTACATATCTAAAACTTAAAACGAAAGATAAACACGCCAGGAGAAACGCCATAAGTGTGCAAGACCAAGTGGCTCATGGGTATGAGCACTGGTACTGAATCAGAAGGTTCAGAGTTCAAGGCCGGTTGGCTGTGAGCTGCACATGTCGGCCGTAACACGCAGGGTGGTGACCCAGGCGTCCATAAATGGGTACCCACAGAAGGGGGGAAGCACCGGAGCGTGTCTCTCCCCGAGATTCCAGAGCGTGTGAACAGGGGGTTATGCGCCAGATTCCAATATTTGGCCCTGAAAAAAAAAAGAAATTGCACTGAAAAAAAATTTGAACAAACCACCCCCCCTGGAGTCTTCATGCGGCACTGCTCAGACTGATCGGCAGATAGCATCACAGAACTATGAGAGTAATTCAACAGCGTATGCAGTCGACTCTCTCATGGTGATATGATGTCATCCGCCAATCAGTTTTTGCGGCGCTGCATGAAGTTGAACACACCGATTGACTCCACTTACCTCTCCTGGTGTGGCTCCTCCTCCATGGTCTCAGGTCCTCCTCCATGGTCTCAGGCTCCTCCTCCATGGTCTCAGGTCCTCATGGTCTCCTCCTCCTCTCTGGTGCTGCAACACATATAAACATGTCAGAACATTCAAACCATCTGGATGGAACAAAGGACCAAGAGGTTCAGTGCCACTGCTCATACCTCTATCCACTGAGGCTTGCACACCAAGGTCAGTTCTCCTGGTAATTGTATATTTTTCTTCATACATCTGCAACACATGAGAAATATCAGAACATTAAAACCAATCCAGGCTTGAAATAACTGTTTAAAAATCTGTGTACTTGCACCTAAAATATACTGGCTGTATAAATGTTTGATGTCAACTTTAGACAACGTTAGTAAGTACTAAGTAAACTAGACTATAGTCAGACATTTAGGCAATAACTGATTCCGTTGACGTTATTTGGCTTGTTTACCAATACGTGTTGCAGGTTAATATTAAACACATTTACTCGCGTGAGAGGGCTTGTAATGCGCGCACCTCGGGCTTTTCCTCGCAGGAAAGCGTTTGGCTTTAAAACCAGCACGTGAGTTGTTCCCGTTCGCTGGCGTGGACGCAAATATCGACTGTGTAATGCATGTACCGCCCCTGAACACGACTATGGAAGAAACTGAAAGTACAACCAGTATGTGGTTATTTACAGGGTCGACGGTAAAGCAAATCGAGTTCTTGCAAACTTGCCCTGCCTAATATGGCGGCGTAGTTGACACACAATTCAGTGACCGATGTGGGCGTCTATGTCTGTGACACGTGTGGCAAAACGACGTATATGTGCAAAGTGAGATGGATATTTCAAAAAGCTTTGCCACGTATTTTCTATTTCAATCAAAGTCTGCAAATACCAACGTGAATCCGCATCGTTCAATTATGAACAAACAATAAAAGTAAAGTATCTACATCATCCTTGACGATCAAGTAAACGAATATATAAGATGTCGTCTTACCTTGTCAGCTGGTTTATGCGGGTCAACAAAGTAGGTTTATATTCCACTGTAAAGCAGGACCCGAACAAAATCGTATTTTGTAAATTAAGTGATCAGTAAATAAACTGCAGCGTGCCTGCGTCACACGGTCACTTTTGGGTTTCAGTTTGAGGTTAACGGTGCAATACCGCCACCTACCGTATTCTAATGTGAAGTATTTTGGTTTCATTATTATATCTGAGATTCTCGCCTCTACTAAATTCCATTACTTTGTATATAGTTTTGTATCATTCTTTATTGTTTTCACAAACTGTTTACTTTGACTTAACCTTACATTTCAGTTGCGCCATCCGCTGCTTTAGGTGGCATAAGTAACTACTTTATGGATTTAATACCTTTGTTGTAGCATTTAAGTAGTGCTGCTGTGTTGTCTGCACGGTTTTCTCTCGTTCTCTGCAGCAGAATTCTCGGCCCGTCGCGTGCGCAGGGAGTGGTGGCTTCACGTGGGTCCGTTGTGCATTCCTCTGCTCGCGGTGTATTTACACATTTCTCCTCCACAGCTCTCACCTGAACTAAACACTTGGCGGTCCTCCGGACACATCTTTAACTTCAGAGGCCATGACATCTTCTTTAAAGGTATTTTCCTGGATTATTTATCATGTCAGCACCATTCAAATAAACCGCAAAACGATGAAAAAAACAAACATAAGTGGTTTTATCACGTAATAGATTTATTTTAGCGTTCACTTTAATAGCAATGTAATCTATTTTTAAATGTTTATGACGTGTGTTGTTTACATTTTGGATTTCTTGGTGAGCTCCTTGTCAGGTAGCTAATGGATTGTTGCATTGAGAAAACCAAAGTGGATTTATGTGAGCTGCATATAAAATTTAAATGGTATTTTAAAATAACAGTTGTTGGTTTTATCTTTTTACATCGTGGTCTGCAAAAATAATGGACTACTGTATTCACATTTGTTAATGGAGTCGATTGGTGTTGTCAAGCTCTGATGTTGTCCCATTGCTTCACGGCTTTCCTACAAATGTGTTTGAAACATTAATAAATCAATTACAAATCATTGTTTATGGTTTAATGGTTTATATCGTATGTAAACTCTCTTTCAACACTTTATCATATTTAAAGCACATATTTAACAACTAAATTACTGTATGCTACTTTCTTCCGTTATTTGTTGTGAACAACTCGTACAAGAGAACACGATTCCTTACCAACCATAATATCACCAACCATTGTATCGCCTACATCTCCCCCTTTATCTGGAACACAGCATACACTGCCTCTCAACTTACCTCGATGACACGGATGCAGAGGACGACGCCCTCACTAAGAGAAATGCAAACACCCACTCCTTATCCCCTGGATCCTCGCAAGCCAGCCACAACCTCGACTCCCTGAAGCCCACTGCACAGCTTAGAGAGACATCCCATCCTGAGTTTATTATTAAGTGTGTAAAAGAGAATAAATGAAGGAGCAGAAGAAAGGAACTCAGATTTCTTCAGTCATCACAACCGCACCTTATTTCTTCTGTAACTTCTATTAAATGAAAACAATTTGTGTTTGCTATTTAGAGCAAATACTATTAAAAGAATTCCGTTTTTTTCTAAAGCGTCTTCCTCTAATGTGAATGAATGTTTATCCAACTGTTTTAAGGATGTTTTTCCTTTTTTTATCTTAAGGTTTGGAAATAAAGAACATCATGTCTGTTTATCTTGCGCAGTGTTAATGGATATCGTGATTCAACACAGTTACATTTTAAACTTGTCGGCTATCCTGTATGGTTTTTAAGAATAAAAAATGGATATTTAGCTTCTTCTGAGGGCTGTTTTCCTTCACACAGATTAAATCATTTTTGGCCCACAGGTGTATTGTCTTAACAAAATCTTCCCCTGCCTTAGCTTTATGTGTACTTATACAACATTAATCTTTGAGAAACATTATTTTATTGTACATGGCTCTAATGGTTCAGAATTAAGAGCACCTGACACGAGACACTTACCTTTCGTCTAAGCTCCAGCCCTTCAGGAAGCGAGGACGGAGGAATTAAATCAAGTTAATTGGCATATCCTCGCTCCCTTTAGCGTCACTTCAAAGCGTCGTCAATTAATGATGACTGTACACATTGCATATAAAAAATATACAAAAAAAAGTTACATTCATACTTTAGGCAGATGTCATAATCCCCACTGAGCTAAAAATTCAAAAACCTGCTTAAAAGTGGTCAGAAATGTATATACGGTATGTCAAATATATGTTATAGATAAATATTATATTAATAAATTCCCTATATGAAATCAACTTTACTGTCTAAAATAGGTCTACATTTACAATGATATAATGCTTAATGATCACATTTATGCGCGTTTGAATATGATCAAAATATTTGACGATGTACAGGGGGAGGAGAATTTAAAACGCATCATGCCATGGTTTAGTTTATAAAACATTTCTGCAAAGGAAACTGCTGTGTATCCTCGCTCATGACTCCTCGCCTCCTCCCGGTGCAATCAGACAATTGAGATGTTCTTAAAGATGGCTGAGCTCGATCGGTTTCAGGGTCACAGGATGGAGGACAGAGGAGCAAGGAGACGAGGAGGCATATTGAGAGGAACCCACTGAAGGAGCACAGAATGATGGGAGTTGAAGTCTAGCTTATAAAAACTAGTTTAAAAAAGGATCAAGATGCCAAGGACCGGATGGATCAGACCACATGGGCACTGTCATGGGCTCGGAAGGTTCAGGGTTCAAGTCCAGCCTGACAGAGTTTGTGTATTATATCATACGTGTGTACATTTCTTATACGATCAAAGTGGCTTGAATAAAAGTAATGTTGCAGGAGTGTGTGGGACCCAGTGGCTCAGTGGTAAGAGCACTGGCAGTGGATCAGGTGGTTCAGGGTTCAAGTCCAGCATAAACTTTGGGAGCTTCTTCCCTTTACCTACATATCTAAAACGTAAAATGAAAGATGAACACACCAGGAAAAACTACACACTTGTGCAGAACCTGTGGCTCAGTGGTAAGAGCACTGACAGTGGACCAGGTGGTTCAGGGTTCAGGACCAGGTGGTTCAGGGTTCAAGTCCAGCATGAACTTTGGGTGCTTCTTCACTTTACCTATGTATCTAAAACGTAAACCGTAAGACGAAAGCAAACAGGACCCAGTGGCTCAGTGGTAAGAGCACTGACAATGAACCTGGTGCTTCATTGTTCAAGACCAGGTTAGACTTGCTTGCTTGTGCATTTTTCCTAATTATCTAAAACGTAAAATGAAAGATGAAGCCGCCAGGAGAAGTGGCATAAGTGAGCAGGACCCAGTGGCTCAGTGGTAAGAGCACTGACAGTGGATCAGGTGGTTCAGGGTTCAAGTCCTGCATAAACTTTGGGAGCTTCTTCCCTTTACCTACATATCTAAAACCTAAAATGAAAGATGAACACACCAGGAAAAACTACACACTTGTGCAGAACCCTGTGGCTCAGTGGTAAGAGCACT
Organism: Triplophysa siluroides; assembly: GCA_006030095.1. Lineage (NCBI taxonomy): Eukaryota > Metazoa > Chordata > Actinopteri > Cypriniformes > Nemacheilidae > Triplophysa > Triplophysa siluroides. The sequence goes on from VCII01000924.1 coordinate 929,516, forward strand.
GACAGTAGACCAGGTGGTTCAGGGTTCAGGACCAGGTTAGACTCGCTTGTGCTATTTTCCTACATATCTAAAACTTAAAACGAAAGATAAACACGCCAGGAGAAACGCCATAAGTGTGCAAGACCAAGTGGCTCATGGGTATGAGCACTGGTACTGAATCAGAAGGTTCAGAGTTCAAGGCGGTTGGCTGTGAGCTGCACATGTCGGCCGTAACACGCAGGGTGGTGACCCAGGCGTCCATAAATGGGTACCCACAGAAGGGGGAAGCACCGGAGCGTGTCTCTCCCCGAGATTCCAGAGCGTGTGAACACAGGGGGTGGTATGCGCACGATTACCATATGTGGCCCTGAAAAAAAAAACCACGAATTATTGCACTCGAAACCCAAACCAATTTTTGAACCAACTATACACCCCTGGACCGCTATTTCATGCGCGCACCCCCCCTGCCTCACCCCCGGACCACCCTCTGATCGGCAGACCTAGCATCACAGACATATTTGAGACGTACTCTCATAACCAGCGCCTATGAAGTAGGACTCTCATAATGGTGACTCTCTCTCTGATGTCATCGCCAAATTAACCTGCTCTTTTGCTGGCGATTTGCTCATCCCTGAAGATGAACACACGATTGATCCTACTCTACCACTCTCACTCGGCCGTGGGGCTTTTACCCTCCTCACCATGGTATAAGGTCTCCTCCATCGCCGTATCAGGCGACCTTCCTCCATTGTCCTCAAGGGCTACTTCCTCCAGTCTAGGCCCGTCTTACCTCCATCGGTATCAGGTCCTCCCCTCCATGGTTTCTTTCACGGCTCCCTCCTTATGGTGACGGCAACACATATTAACATGTTACAAGAACAGTCAAACCACCCTCTCGATGGAAACAAATGACTCTAATGATCGGTTAAGTGCCACTGTCTCATTTACCTCTATCCACTGAGGCTTGCCACACATAAGGTCAGGTTACTCCTGGGAATTGTACCTATTGTCTCTTCAGCTCATCTGCTAAACAAATGCGAAATCATAAGACACATTAAAACCAATCCAGGCTTGAAAATACTGTTTAACCTCTCCCGTGTACTCCCCTGAACACCCTAAATTACTGGCCGTACTAAATGTTTGCATGTCAACTTTAGACAACGTTGTAAGGACGACAAGTAAATTTACTATACGTCAGACAATGTAGCACTAATATGATTCAGTTGCTTAGCACGTTATCTTGGCTCTGCTGTAACAATACGTGTCCTGTTGCAGCGGTTAATAGTAAACCCACATTACTCGCCGTGAGAGGGTTGTACTGTGCTGAACCTCGGCTGCTTTTCCCTCGCTAGCGATAAGCGTTTTGCCCTTTAAAACAAACAAGTGGTGTCCAGGTTCGCTGGC